>CM067080.1:0-527500 GCA_033980235.1 Diadema setosum
GTGATAATATTTGGAAAGTTTTCTATTTAAAAAGGAAGAACATTTTCCGTATTTCGAAATTTCCAAAATTTTTATGAGGCTAAAGGCTCGCACTTGACTCGCATTCTCAATTTGTATTGGTCAGAAGTATAAAGTGCTGTACAATAGCACACGTATACACGTACAAGCAAACCTGTGTACCCGTGCTCCGTACCGTACGCATGTACAGTACGGTCGATAAATAGTAAACACTGTTGAATAGATATAATGTATAAAATCAGTGCTGCCAGAGCCCGGGGTGTAATTTTTTTTTTCCCTGGTGCAAAATTAAAATAATAAATGAATAATAAAAAAGAATGATTATTTAGCGTCCAGCGTTGAGGTCGCTCGCAGACTGATTTTTTTTTTTAAGGGTCTGAAGGGGGGTGCGTTCGCACCCAGCGCCCCCCCCCCCCCCCCCCCCCGTGACACCCATGTCATTCAGCCTTCAATGAATTGTACCCAGATTTCAAGATGTGGTAGCTAGAACTCTGGGCTATCTGAAATGTGCCCTCCATTTTTTCATTGGGTGTCGGCATCACGTCGCGAAATTCGGAATTTGAAGTTTAGCTTCGATGTAGGGATATATTTCTTTCTTTTGCAACTTTGTTATAGCTCGAGAAAAACAGGCTCTATCACCCTGTATTTTGCACATTTTATATGCGTACATCATTTCATAAAATAGGCGTAACAACTACTTCATCAGACACCACCTTGGCCAGTGGCGTACCGTGGGTCAAGACATTGGGGAGCACCTCATGGCAGCAATATCAGAATTGCATAACGCAACAATTAAATGCGAGCGAGCGGAGCGAGCGAGCTTGAAAATTTTGACATTTTACAGTCCCCAAACTGCCGTGTGTAGATATATATAATAATATATGTTATATATATATATATATATATATATATATATATATGCTTTGGAAATTAAGGGGGTTGCACCGGGCGCAACTGCTGGCAGTTGCTGGCAGTAACATCACGAGAATGGCATAACGATTAAATGCGAGCGAGCGAAGCGAGCGAGCTTGAAAATTTTGACATTTTACAGTCCCCAAACTGCCGTTTGTAGCTATATTTTTTCGCTTTGGAAATTCAGGGGGGGGGGGCGCACCGGGTGCAACTGCTGGCAATTACTGGCAGTAATATCAGGAGAATGGCATATAACGGTTAAATGCGAGCGAGCTTGAAAATTTTGACATTTTATGTTCCCAAAACTGCCGTTTTTAGGTATATTTTGTTCGCTTTGGAAATTAAGGGGAGGGGGCGCATCGGGCGCAACTGCTGGCAATTACTGACAGCAACATCAGGACAATTGCATAGCGATTAAATGCGAGCGAGCTTGAAAATTTTGACATTTTTTACAGTCCCAAAACTGCCGTTTGTAGCTATATTTTTGCGCTTTGGAAATTAAGGGGAGGGGACGCACCGGGCGCAACTGCTGGCAATTACTGACAGCAGCATCAGGAGAATTGCATAACGATTAAATGCGAGCGAGCGAAGCGAGCGAGCTTGAAAATTTTGACATTTTACAGTTCAAAAACTGTTGTTTGTAGCTACATATATATTTTTTCGCTTTGGAGGGAGGGGGCGCCCGGTGCGCCCCCTGGATCCGCCACTGGTAGTCAAGGGTGTCGGTTTATGTTCATGATTGGGGGAGGTATGACCAGCGAGGGGGTGTCGAAGTGACCAAGCGGGAGAAGGATGTCCAAAATCTGCACTTAATATAGAGCATCCCCTAATTTGTTTGTGTTTGTGAGTGTGTGTGTTTCATATAGATGGAAAAGTTAGGAAATAGCCAAGGTCAAGTCTTATTATTGGCAATGCAAGGCATTTTAATATAGACTAGTATGTAAAGCAACACTGCAAAATCATTGATCAAGCTTTGATAGCAAATGTGTACAACCTATCAAACATGACATTGCGCAACATTGCAGCGACTCTTTTTGCCATTCCGATGTTCTGAGTACACTGCGCACATCCTGCTTGTATTCAAAATGCCAACCAGGAATCACACTGAATCACAATCTTTTGTCGTCTCCGGCTTTTTGAACAATGTTTCACTATAATACCTCTTTAATTATATGGTTAAAAGAAATCTTAGAAAAATATCTTTTTTTCTTGTCGATTTCAAAAGCAGTTTACTAACCCTTGAATTACCATTTTGGTAGGGTGTTTTTTTCCCCTTTTTTCTTCTTTTTTTTCTATTTTTTTCACCAGCGGATTGGGGGGGTCGCACGTGCCCCCCATGCCCCCCCCCCCCCCCCGTAGTTACGCCACTGATCTTGGCTATGTAAAGTACCGTCAAAAGTCATGAATGTTTCATCCTATATCATGGGGAATGCATGTACTATCTTTCCCACATTTTAGCACACGTAAAGTCCATGTTGCAAGAATGTTACAAAATAATAACTTTTTGCTCAGATGCCATCTTGGCTGGGCAAAGTGGGGTCACGGGTCAGATATACTTCTTTCTGCATCTTCGTTAATATGTACAGTACGTATGTACCCCCCACATTTTGCCCACATAAAAAGATCATGGACCTCGAAAACATGGATCATTTTGTACGATGACGACTCTTTGGTCTGACCTCATTTTGGCTGTGCAAATGAGGTTCAAAGGTTAATTTCTTTCATTCTATATCTTGATTAATATGCCCTATACAGGGGTCGCATTTTGCACATAATTATATAGACCATGTTACCTGGATCATTTCATAAAATAACGACTGTTTATTAACAGACAACATCTTGGCTGTGCAAAGTAGGGATATGGGTCAAGAATACTTCGTCCTGTATCTTGGTAATTACACACCCTCCAGCTCCCATATTTTGCACACAGATAGCCCATGTCAGAGTGACCGTTTTACAAATAACAACTTTCTATCAGACGGCATCTTTGCTGTGTAAAGAAGGGTCGAGGATCAAAAACATCTCGTCCTGTATCTTGGTAAATACTGTACGTGGCATATTACCCCCATGTTTTGCACACTCATCAGACTATTTAAAGAAGATCATTTCATAGGATAACGACTTTTTTCCTCAGACGCCATCTTGGATATATAAATGAGGTTTAAAGACGTACAAAGATTCTTCGTTAGTTACATAATGCCCTATAAACTCTTAAATTCAGAGCGCAAGACAGCATTTTCGATTCCCCTTTCTTTGAGAGAATCTCAAATCACCTTGCCATGTGCCCCCACACCATTACATATGTCATGGATAGAGTCATGTGAATCGGGGTCGGGTTCAAAAACATTTATTTAATTTATTATAAATCGGGTCACCTGATTTGTCAGTATTGACAAATTTCCAAGTCTAGTTTTCTTTTTTTTTTCTTTTTTTTTTACCGTGTTGTTATGGAAATCCATTCTATAAAAGGACATTTAAGTGTTTTACTGGAAATCACTTATCCATAATTCCTGATCATCAGTGGTGTACCGTGGGTCAAGACATGGGGGGGGGGGGCACCTCGTGGAAAAGTAATTTTGAGGGTGTGTATGCTTGTGCGTGCGTGCGTGTGTATGTGTGTGTACGCGTGTGTGCGTGCGCTGTCAGTCTGCAAACTTTTAACACTACAATACATAACGGAATGTGATACATTCCACAACGCAGTCATTGAGCAACCTTGTAAGTTTTCCTTACATGGATTATGGAATGACGGTGTGAAACGACAAATTACTGGCAGCAACATCAGGAGAATTGCATAACGGTTAAATGCGAGCGAGCTTGAAAATTTTGACATTTTACAGTCCCCAAACTGCCGTTTGTAGCTATTTTTTTTTCTTTGGAATTTAAGGGGGAGCAACGGGCGCAACTGCTGGCAATTACTGGCAGCAACATCAGGAGAATGGCATAACGATTAAATGCGAGCGAGCGAAGTGAGCGAGCTTGAAAATTTTGGCATTTTACAGTCCCCAAACTGCCATTTGTAGGTATATTTTTGAGCTTTGGAAATTAAGGGGGGCACACCTGGCGCAACTGCTGGCAATTACTGGCAGCAACATGAGGAGAATGGTATAACGATTAAATGCGAGAGAGCGAAGCGAGCGAGCTTGAAAAATTTGACATTTTAAGTCCCAAAACTGCCGTTTGTATCTTATTTTTTCGCTTTGGAAATTAAGAGGGGGGTGGGGGGCTTATATTCAGAATGCCAACCAGGAATCACGCTGAATCACAATTTTTTGTCGGCTTCGGGCTTTTTGAACAATGTTTCATACTATAAACCTCTTTCATTATGGTTAAAAGAAATCTTAGAAAAATATCTTATTTCTTGATCACCCTTTCATGTCGATTTCAAAAGCAGTTTACTAACCCTTAAATTACCATTTGGTAAGTTTTTGTTTTTGTGTTTTTTTGTGTGGTTTTTTTTTTGTTTTTTTTTACCAGCGGATGGGGGGGGGGGGGGCACGTAGTATACCCCCCCCCCCCCCCGTAGTTACGCCACTGCTGATCATTCCTTAAAAGTGATCAATAATTTATAAACGGATTGTGATGTTGATCGAGATAACTGATTTCTCTTTCTTTTGAGAGATCTCTAATAGTAGCAACGTTAGAACTAAACGATTTACAAATCAATTGTCATATTGATTATGAAGGCAGAGTGATGCTATCATCATAAAACAACAGTACTTTATACTGTATTATTGTTTCAAACAACAGTACTTTATACTGTATTATTGTTTCAAACAACAGTACTTTATACTGTATTATTGTGCTGTGAATAAGCTCAAGCGTCGATTCGGTCTTTAATCGGGATATTGGCATGCAAGTTTAGTCATGTGAGAAATGATGGGTGAAAGCCTGCATGCGTGTTACTCCTTACTTGCAACTTTTCACAAGCAATACAGCAATCTTCCCCTTTTTCTTCGTCAGGCTTCCTCAACCAATACCTTTAAGCAACTACAGTACTTAAAACATATCTGTTTAATTCTTAATTGTGAACGAAGTATGATTGTTATAATTTGACTTGTTTGGTTCACATTACTGCATATTTAGTATTGGTTTTTCTTATGTTTTGAGATCGATTTCGTTATATAATCATTTATATAAGTATTTTGTTAGTTTTTGTATTTCATTTGTTCTGATAAGTTATCGTATTTGATTATTGTATGGTTGTATTATGTACTGTTCATGCTGGTTATGTAACAGCGCCATATACATAAGCATCATTCCTGATGGACTTCAGCGAATTATAAAAGGCCACTATTATAATAGTAATATAGTAATAATAATAATGATGATAAGAAGAAGAAGAAGAAGAAGAATGACTATTATTATTATTATTATAATTATTATTATTATTATTATTATTATTATTATTATTATTATTATCATTATTATTACTATTATAATTACTTACAATATCGCAGCTTGCAGTATGATTTCAGTTTAATTCAAGTCATGCCTTTTTTTTGATAATATATTTAAGTAGCGAGTGAAATTGGACATGCATTTGAATTATACACAGATCAAAACAAAATCAGCATTTTTATGTCTACGATCAATAGAAGATAGGACATAATAATCGTACAGACACACTTATATATTCTGGGGAAAAATCACAATTGCCACACAGCTCAAATGTTCGAAGGTTATTGATATTTGTCCGGCTGTAAATAAAAGCAGTAATTACAGTTTGCTTTTATACTGTTTCCGTGTTTCGTCAGTTACACATGAGCCAAGGGGAACAATGCCAGGTCAAATTTTACGCTAGTAATCATCACAGTGTACACTGTACCACATGACCAATACGTGTTTTTAATAGCCAAAACCGTTTATCAAGCTGTTGCTAATTCAAGCAAAGAAACTGACAACTGTGTGTTTCAAAATGATATTACTATCGACTACGTCTATGCGTTCGAAGATGAAGCAGAATAAAAAAAAAAAAAAAAAAAAAACGCCATGAAGGACAAGGCAGAGAAAAGGTAATTGATTTCTGTTTAGTTTTCCCTATTAAGAGCAGGGAATCTTGATATCATGTGAATCTGCCAATAACTTTTCAAATTTCAAGGAAATTCTTTTCCGAACTGGCACTTTTGAAGCTTTAGGATGGGGCCAGTTTTATGAGTATCTAACATTAACGTCCAGATATTGCAATGTTATTCTCATCGAAAGGAATCATTAACTATATTTACAGCAGTCCATTTGATTGCCCCCCCCCCCCATTAGAAAATAAATATATGTTAATTTTTGCAGCTGATACTACTGTTTTGGATCCTCGTCATGTATTACGTCTATCGGATATATTCAGATTTCCGTGGGTCGCTGTAGATGCGAAGCATACAGTCGTCAACGCATTTCAGTTAAATCGGTGTATACACTTTTAGTCAACCAAACGCATCGAGAATACGAAGAAAATCAAGACCTGAAAAAGGAGATTGTATGATATTTCATTGGTGGGTGATAGGGTATGGTAGTTCTAGACACAGTCAAGAATCAGGAAGGAAAAGTTGTCCATTACAGTAATCAGTTTTCGTACAATCCCTAAATAACATAGACTACAGTTTTTCGAATTCATTGAGTGACTAAGACTGTCAAAGGGATTCTTTCAGGACACTTCGTGGCGGGCTGTGCCTCTTACATTTCATGTGTGCTGTCCTCTGATATCAATTCAAGCTAGTACACCCTATTAGAATTGCCCTAGATTCAATAGAATGCTTATTGGGATGTCTTTTGGCACGCCACTAGACCAATTTTTTCCAAGCGATTCACTTGAGTTTATTCGATCTCTCTGCTTCACCGAAGGTTTAAGTGCAGCTGTTTGTATCCGCGGTGTGAAAATAATCGGCATGAATAATGACATCTGTGTAATTGAACGACAGTGAGTGCTTTTCCATTGAATAACCATGGTTACTAATGGTCGTATTGCCTCACGTGTTCAATGCATGCAAGCTTCAATCTCGTTGTGTGACGCGTAGTCAGAAGACTAAAGAGGCGTACTGGTTTCGCAGTTTACATAAATTGATGTGCCTTGATGCAAGTAACGCTCCATTACATTTAATCGCAACTCTAGCTTATATTGCATTGTCTGTCACTGGCGTCTAACTAACCTTACATGTGAAGATAATAACTGAATTTGTGCTGTGAGACAGCGAAGCTACAGCAGGAAACAAAGACATAGTGGAAATTTAATACTAGAAGTACTAACATCGTACGCGTGTATTAACGTCTGTATGCCTTGAGGGATTCTGCTTTTCATTGAACTTACTATAATGTACTTTAAACGTGAATCATGCATTTGCCTCCGAGTGTTTTTGACAGATCATGTATGTACATAAAGCAGATGTACAGCTTGTAGACTGTACACATATTTATTACACACTCACACACATGTACAATGTATTATACAGTGCACTTATACATATTCACCGTAATATAATATATACAAAAGGTGTATACATATAATGATGTGTGTGTTTCGAATAAATATGCATATCTGACCACGTTTCAACGTGACTATTAACATGGGCAACAAAACGCAAGTCAGATGTTTCAAGCAACAAACGGCCAAACCTTGTCGAGCATCTGAAATATGTAAATTATATATTTATTGTAGATATGAGAAATGATGACATATACGCTGCTCCTTTTCCCAAAACCTTGTCCCAAAAATAAAATTTTGTAATGTGACCTAAAATATGGAACGTAATTCCTCCAGATATTCGAAGAAGCAAGTTATTACGATCATTTCAAATGAGATAAAAGCTAAGCAATGAAATGAATTTTCTAATTAGGCCGTTTGTATGTAGGGGTGTGTATGTGTATGTGCGCACGTGAACGTAGGCGTGTATAATTGGGTATTAGGCCCAATTCAGCTGAATTTGCAATGCTTTTTATACACCTGTATTAATTACACAATATTTTAATAACAAGATTCATGATAATACATGTAGAGTGTATGTCAAGTATTTTTCTTCTTTTGGCGACGGGCTTAAAGAGGAAATCCACCCAAAAAAAAAAAAAAAAATGAATGAACTTCACAAGAAAGAGAAAAATACTCGGGTTAAAATCGGGTTAAAAATAAGATATGACATTTTGAAATTTCACATTTTTTCGGAAAACATTTGTTGACCAGTCCTTATGAATGTTCAAATCAACAAGTTAATGATGTCATGCTCTCACAATTTCAACAATTTCTCATTCATTTTGTAATACAGAAATGACGAAAATCTCATATTTCAGCTGTGTAAATATAAAACTGGTCTTACAACCACTCAAAAATTCAAAAAAAAAAAGAATTAAAAAAAGAGGAGCAAATGTTAACTCTTAATATATCTTGGTGTGGGAACATGCTTTTACTTGTATCAGCTAAAAATAACATTTTTTCTGAATGTCATATACAGTGAATACACGTATGGTAACACACATGAAAAATTGTGAGGGTCTGACATTCTCATTGATTCGCTCATGTGAATATTCATAAGGACTGGTCAAGAAATGTTTTCTGAGAAAATGTGAAAATTCTAAGTGTCATATCTTCCTTCTTTCTCATCCCATTTTTGGTATTTTCATATCATTCTGTTGGGAATAATTTTCTCTTTCTTATGCCTTCCTGCTTGTCTCCTAACATTGTCCAATTATTCAGTTTTCTCATATTTCTCATGAATGTCGCCATAATTCTAATGCTTTTATACAACGTATATGTCTTATTATTTGTAATGCTGTCTATTTTTTTTTTCTTATGGAACTATTAAACTAACCTAAATCAATCAAATACAAACAATGTAACACATAAGCAAGTCATGCGGAACCAATAACCACCTTTAATAACATCCACAGGAGTCAGGATAATGTATTTACCCATGAATGACAACAAATTAATTTGACCCATATACAACACCATCACATTAAAATACAAAAAGAATGAAGATTGCACTTGTCTTCAATATCATTCACACAGAGAAATATAATGAATAGACCTTGTTCTACTGAAGACATCTATAATTACACATGTATCTCTTCGAATAAAGCATCAACAAATTGACAAAAATCTACATAAACAGCCACATAAACTACACTGTAATCAAAATACAGAAACAAACAGGATGTGAAGAAAAAAAAATGTATTATAATCAATGTAAACGAAATGTATATTTGTGGATAATACCTATACAACTCTACCATCTATAGCTATCCCGTCTATTGAAGAAATACAGTGCACTCCTGTTATAACGAACACGGTTATAACGAAATTTCGGTTATAACGAAGTAAAAATTTGGGCTGCAATGTCATCCACTCTATGTATTTCTATTGTTTATTTGTTCGCTTATAACGAAATTCCAAAATAACGAAAGAAAACTGCCTGTCCTGAGGACTTCGTTATAACGGGAGTCCACTGTACTTAGTCATTAAGTTTGTATACCAAAATAGGCACATGCACATGTGGTATGGCACTGACATACAAACAACAAGGGACGTGACAGAATGCCCCTTAATATTTAATATGCACTAGCACATCAGGTCTAATTAATGAACCAACTACAGTGCATATGAAAAAAAAAAAAAGAAGTAATCCAACTTTGGAGAGCTACTACAGTATTTCATAACTGTCAGCTATGGAGAGCGCAATGTGGGTTGTGAGGAAAGGGGAACTCTTCTTCTTTTATTGATACCAAATTGTGGTGACAAATATTATGCATGACCGAGGACATGAACTTTAAAGACAACAATGACAAATTGCATGTTTTCAAAATTTGAGTGTCACATGAAGGAACAATGAATGTCTCACTGAATGGATGAGATCTGTCAATGAAAGTGGTCAAATTAACAAGCCAGCCTGCATGATTGCAGGCTTGTGTTTAGGGTTTCCGCTAACCTTTAATGGTACATAACCTTCAACATAACCTCACTGTCGATAACTTGGTCATTCCCACAAAGGCTAACCTATTATCCATTTTTCTCTCTTCATATTCAAGACATGGTTTGTCGCTGTGAGCTACAGCTGTATTATGTTGAATATGAACGTGAATATGTTGAATATGAATTGTGGGGGTTGGCCTTTGTGGGAGTGACAAAGTTATCAGACAGGTGGCCATTTTAAAGGTTATAGATCATAAAAGGTTAAAAGACACCATAAGCATTACTCCTACACACAAACCTGCATTCGTACAAGCTGGCCTGTTTGTTTGACCACTTGCATTGACAGATCTCATCCATTCAGTAAGACATACTTAATGTGACACTCAAACATTGAAAACGTGCAATTTGTCATTGTTGTCAACAAAGTTCATGTGCTCCGTCATGCATGACATTCGTCACCATAATTATGTATCAATGGAAAGAGGAAGAGTTCTTCTTTCCTCACAGCTAACATTGTGATCGCCATGGCTGATAATGATATGGTAGCCTTCCAAAGTTGGATTACCTTTTTTCTTATTATTATTTTGGTACGCACTGTATAGGCTTCAAATTTGGGGATATTTTGACTTTATTTTCTTGAAGGTCTCGTCATATGCCAAAAAAACGAACATCAACTCAAGAGTTTGGTCATGCTTCCTCCATGCTACTTCATACACTTGCTGCAGCTGTTAAAGTGTACATTTCTGTGACACCTGAATGGTCAATAATTTGTCATGCATGTTCTTGTGCTATGTTTGTTGAAAATCTGTATTTATGCAACTCTTTTATGAAATCATACAGACTGTCGACTGTAAAATGGCACAAATTTGCTCTTTAATGTATGGAATTATGAATGGCAGAACATATAAACAAAGACATGCTTTCCAATACAGTTATGCACTTTATTACTGCTATTTGTACTACTGTTACCACTACTATTAGTACTCCTAATGATACTTTACCCAGGGTAGCCTCTTCAGCGTGTTATAACCTGGCTATCCAAGAGGGATCTGCCATTGTTATCTTCCTATCACTACTGGATACCCATTCAAGGTTACAATTGGTGATTCCATAGGTTTATTACTCTGGAAAAGGTTCGCTAATCCAAAATAACAAACCTCATTTCATTTTTTGATTAACAACCTTTTGAATGACAAACCCCATTTTATTTTCGGATTAACAAACCTTCAGAATAAAGCCTCAATGTTCGGATAAAGACACCTTTTTCATTTTCCAACCTCCAGGTACAGGGAATTTGTGTGTTTTGGAATAATAAACCTTTGGAATAGTGAACCTTATTTCATTTTTCAATTAATGAACCTTCAAAACAATATCATTTCACTTTCAAATTTACGAACCTTTGGAATACCGAACATCACCCTCATTCATACACCTGGGTCAAGAGAGCCATTGCAGGCAACGCATACTGTTCAAGGATGAATAATTGGATGACTAGAAACCAAGAAATTCTGTTTAAAAAGATGAGCCTTATCTACTTGACCAAGGTGCTCTACAGATTGATACAGATAAAACTATATCCCTTATCCTACAAAAGAAAAGAAAGAAACAATCGAACAAGAAAGTAAGATATTAACCAAAACGAACAATGCAGGTAACATTTGCCACTGATAATCATTAGGCCCTGTCCTGCCATTTTATGGTTGGAAATGCTACACCATGGAGCAATGCACCGAATGGAATGCTGCATGATCTTGGCTTCAACATGTTAATACCATCACATCTAACAATGAATTCTCCTCACATTCCTCACAGGGACTTATGTGTACAAGACATCTTGCCCATAGTCCTCACAGGGACCTGTGTGTATAAGACATCTTGCCCATAGTCCTGACAGGGACTTGTAAGTACAAGATATCATGCCCACATTCCCGGCAGGGACTGGAATGTACAAGATACCATGCCCACATTCCTGGCAGGGACCTGTGTGTACAAGACATCTTGCCTACATTCCCGGCAGTGGACTGCAGGTGTGTACAGGAGATATTGCTCACAGTCCTAGCAGGGACCTATGTGCACAAGACATTTAACCCAGAGTCTTACACACCACTGTTTCATCTGCTTGATAGCACACATATCAGCATTCCTACATTTCAACAATTTCTCACTTACACACATGAACATCATTCTGGAGTGTCGTTAATGGCAAGTGGAAATACATTGTAAAAGGAAAACCAGAGTTATCTTCTTTTAGGAAAGTACACAATATTCATGACAAATATTGTCACATCAAACAACCTTTTATGCCACTTCACAATGTCCATTGGGTAGTTAAAAGCATTTGAGCTTTGGTCTGCTTCCGAAATAATAATGACACTAAGTACTCTACTTGTAAAGAGATGTTTGTACATATGACATCATACTGTCAATTATAGTAGTCATACACTGAATATTCACTTCATGTCCTGGACACACAGTTTGTATTGGATCAATATCATAACATCATACTTGACATTTACATCTTTGTAGGTATATTGTATATGCGGAATACTTCGCAAGGTTTTTATTTTCGCTAATTTCGCGAGTCGGGTGCTATTCGCGAAATTAAAACATGCGAAAATATAGACTCTGATAAGTTTAATAGCACATGTCACTAAATAGATGACATGCAAGAATCACGTTCTGCAGTCTTTAATTTGTTTGAAACGCAAGCAGAAGATTCAGCAAGTCAGTGACACCAAGGTTTAAGAATTGCGATAGTGGGTTTGACGCCTTTGCATGAACAAGCAGTACAAAATGCAAATGTACCATGTACCATGTCATTGAAGAAATAGACTACATCATGATATTATCAATGCTCATGAGCTTACACAACTTAAGCAGCATGAATTTAGTTTATACACCAGTACTAATCTATAATATCAAAATTAAACAATTATGGTAGTCCTTTTATTGTAAGAATTCTCATGCCAAAATTAGGTATCACAAATATGAAACATAGTTCACAGCCCAAGATATTCTTCCCTTGTATACTCTATTGGGTACTAATATTCAATTTCAATGCTATAACCAACTTCATTTTTTTCAACTGGAAAATGACATTCTTCCTATAAGTCCCTTTGTTGCATACCTAGCTAAATCTTGTCCTACTGTAAAAGTGGAAATTTTTGAGGTGATGAAATTTTCGCACATTTTGCGCAACCAGAATTTAACGCGAAAATAAAAGCACGCAAATACTTTTGCTTGCCATGCGTTCCAGTAGTTGACGTATTAATTCCGCGGAATTAAAAACGCACAAAACTCTTCCTACCCTGCCAAGCGCGAAAAATTAGTCACATGAAAATATCCACTTTTACAGTATACGTTCCCTAGGTGCTATTGTTCTGCTGTGGTGATTTATACAGCACCAGAAATTTAGCGTTGAGCTATTAAAAAGTTGACAAGACAGTTCAAATATTTTTCTGCATGCTGCTCAGCTCCAAATGAGAAATCAAAGAGATTATGTTTGGATCCTGCTGACAAAAGTTTAAAGGGATTGTATAGTTTTGCATGAGACCTAATTTCAGGTTTCTAACATTTTTGGTGAGATAATGAGAAATCTTTTATGAAATATGAAAGAGCATGTAATTCCATGAGGAATTCAACGTTTATTTAATGAAATTTGGTTTTGAAATGGCTGAGATATCCAAAACAGAGCGATTCTAATAAGTGTGGGACCCACACTTTTTTTACGATCTCTTTGTTTTACTTTGTTTTTGGATGTTTCAGTCATGCCAAACCCAATTTTCATCAAATAAACTTTGAATTCCTCTTAAAATGGTATGCTCTGTACTATTTCACACGTGTTTTCTTGGTATCTCGCAAAAAGTTAAAAGCCCAATTCTCATCTCCACCAATACTGTACCATCCCTTTAAAGGGTGCGTACAGTTCTGGTCGAGGTAAGGATTTAGCTTGTAACGTTTTGCCAGATATTCAGAAACCACTCTATGAGATGTCAAAGAGCATGCAATTCTAAGGGGTATCAAAAGTTTATTTGATGAAAATCGGTTTTGAAGTGGCCGAGATATCCAAAAAACAAGGTGAAACAAAGAGATCCTAATAAAGTTGTGGCATGTAGTCTTTTATTATTATCACTTTTTTGGATATCTCAGCCATTTGAAAACCAATTTTCATCAAATAAACATGGAATCCTTCTTAAAATTACATGCTTTTTCATATTTCATAAGAGGTTTCTCATTATCTCACTTAGGAATGTAAAAAACATGAATCCCCACCTCAACCAGTACTATACAGCCCCTTTAAGCATCAAAAGGTGAGTAATTCTGGTTTTTGTTTCATGTTTGTGATGTTAATGATATGTATCCTATAGTCTTTTCTTGGTCGAATAAATAATAATAATAATAATAATAATAATAATAATAATCTCAAAGAGATTTGACTGTAAATTGCCTAAATGTTATTACATTGTAGTTTCCACAGCACCCTGAAACTTTGTGTCGAGTTTTTTTTTTTTTTTTATTGCAAATAATTGACAAATTGCCCTTCATTGAAGCAAATAAAGCAATGCAAATTAATTAGTGTTTGAGTAATAGCAATGAAAAAAACAAAAAAATCATGGGCATACTAACTCAGGTACTGTAGAACTCAAACCCATGACTTCCTGATTGCTATATAACCATCACATACACTAGACCAGTGCCGTATATAAAGAGAGTCTGGCCAACTCGGTTTTTGGCTTATGTGTTTTGAAGCCTGTGATTGGTCAAAAGCTGGTCCCGTGATCTACAGGCGCCATGTCGTTACTGAAGTGCGCTCATACGCAGTGCCCATTGTTAACTACCCCTTATTTGGCTTGGTTATTTTGTTACGTCTGAGAGTAAACGCTAATCCTGTAACGCGTAATACGTGCGGTAACGACATGGCGTCCAAATGAGCAGTTGGCCAGACTCTCTTTATATATGGCACTGCACTAGACTATCAAGCTTCCATCAAATAGCCAGTGATAGTTTTGATCCCTTATAGCAGCATTTACTGCATGCAATTCATTCAATTTATGATTCTTGTGTCAAGTTGTTGGGTTTTTTTTTAAATTGCAAATGACTGACAAATTGTCCTCCATATTCATAAATAAACACTGATTGTTCAATCATGGGCATACATATTTGCATTTTTTACTTTACTAACAAGTTAACAATTAATTTTTAAACAAATGATAAAATCCAGTTCAGATTGATAGCACAATGTAGACCCTGATAACATGTTATTTTCATTTGAATGAGTTATTTTTCTCACATTCAATTTGTGCATATAACATCATGACAGATTATTGTGTGAACAATGAATAATTAGAAGAATGTATAAAACAGATTTGGAAATGCTATGGATGACAGCTCAGGAAAACAAACAAATGAACAAATAAACCATTTGGTCATCTGTAGATGACAAGTATTTCCATTACATGAAACCCAAATACAAATCAATATTCTTACACCTCACCTTCTTTGGCCTATTAGAAACACCAAATAAAAAAAGAAAAGAAAAAAAAAGATTGTTCATGTTTTTGTTTTTATATTTTCTGTTCATGGATCTTCTTTTCCTTCTTTAACCTACTCACTGACAATGGTCACCATGACAACTCATCATGTTGAATCTGTTAGTGGAGTCATAATTGAGGGTTGGTTCGTCATGTGGAAAGCTTCCATGTCTGGTCCATCCAGCAGTCCTTGCTATGAAAAGAAAATAAGAGACAAAGTACATGGTAAGACACACAGCTATGCGGATGTTTATTTGTTGGCATTCCATAACAGGAAAAAAATTAAAAAAAGCTAATCGTCTTCTGAAGGTCTTCAGGTCAAAAATTTTCATAGGACCTTTTCTTCTTGACATGGAACCAGCTACTCCACCATTGTGGCTTTCATTCCAACCCCCACCCTCCCTTTGAATTTCCTCATAAGTCCATGCTGTAGTTCATACATCTTTCACTGGATTCCCTGCAAACTATTTTGTTTCTATCAAATTGTCATATTTTACCAAGAGATGTAGGAATTTTCCATAAGCATCATTATAACTATTTTGATTTCCCATAAAGAAATATAATTTCCATAATGCTGTGCATGGGGGGGGGGGGGGAGGAGGAGACAAACAATGTACCAACATGAGAAATATGTCTACATAGCATGAATATGTCAGCATGCCAACTGAAAGACCACAAATACTTTTATGGCTTGTTGAACACATATCATTGCAGTTCATTATGTAGACAACTACGGTGAAATTTAGGAAGTATAATTTAAAAGTTCTCATTTCTTTTCAGGTTATATATATATATATATATTTTTTTTTTTTTTTTTCACAGGAGAATAATTACCAAGTGTCTTAGATTCATGCACTTTATCAGATTCTGATTTGTACTATTAATGCAACCTTTTACCAATCTCTTCTGTAATACTCTACATATCGTCATTATGCATGCAGCACATGATTGGCTGACATATTGTTCTCTACATACATGTGTGTAGCAGGAAAAGTATAATCTCATATCCAGCTGCTAGAAAATTTTGTTGGAATATCAAATTCAGTATTATCAGCAGCCAATATGAGGCCTAATCACGTGTGGAATATTCAACATTTAATTCATTATTTTCACACTGAAGTGAAAATTGTGATGCTATCACACTTGAGACAAGTGTGGGGTTTTGCTACCATAATATGCATGCACTAGAATATTTGCAGTCTTCTGCCTTTCTACTATGGCTTATGACATGGAGAAAAGCTTGGGTGACTAGGTGCTCAATTCATGTATGGCTCTGGGTTGGACATCCTGTGGAAGTCTCAAGACATACATGTTTGTAACTCATGTGCCACAGTTCTCGTCTGCAACATGTCAAAGCAAACTTCACATCAAGTTTGAAAATCTTTCTTCTCATCTCCACTTTTTCTGCTGTAAATGGTTTCACATTGCATGACATATCATTTTCTTTGGCAACCAGCATGTAAGAAAATATGTGCAAAATTCTCAGCATACAAATTGTATTCTATTAATGTTAACTACGTGACATATGTTGAGAGGTGTTACAATGCAGGCAGTGAAACATGTAACCAAGAATTAAAGTCAAAGTCATGATAACATATATCAATAAGTGCACCATGGAAGAAGCAATGTGTAGTTTGAAGAGTAAGCTGGAAAGAAACACAGATATGGAAAATCACTGAAACCTACAGAGCTATCAAACAGCGTGTTCCAAAAACTTATAACCTTAACATTCTTCAATAAGGCAAATCACTTTCAATGAAGCAAAAACAAAAAGAAATCAAAATAACAGGTAAATGAGTGGGGCATGCATTTAAAACAGAGCAGCAAGTACACTGTAACTTTTTTTCACTCTTGGAGTAAAGATTTTTTAACTCTCTCAATACATCTCAAAATATGTGTTTGTAACAAAATATGAGCAATCTAAGAGGTGCCTGGTGCTGTTGTGACATATCAGCATGCAAAATATTTGAAAATAAACTCTGGGAAAATTTACAGAAAGAGATCAGTGCATTGCGAGAAGGGAATCCTCCATGTAAGCATATTCCTGCATAGACAAAGAGGTAGAAGGAAAGACAACATGTGAAATATGACATCACCAACACCATGGGCAAAAGGACAAACAGACTACATCTGAAAATAAAAACACTGCATGCTCAGATTGGTTATCATTTTTTACCAAATCACAGGCACAATCTACTTTGTAACTTTAAAAAAAAATACAATAAAATCATTTTGTATACTATCATTAAATAAATTTGAATGGAAATAATTCATTATGATTAGGGTCAATGATAATCACACATCAAACAGAAATGTTACAAGGAAAAGCCATGATATGTGAAAGTTTGACAACTATTCTCATGTCCAATGAAACACAAGACGCCATAGAAAACATTTGCAATTGCTGTAGCAATGAGATAACGATAGATGCCATTGCAATGTATGTAGACAATACTAGCTGAACACAATTCTTAATCATGTGACTAATGCAGATTGCCAGCCTTTCATGAAGCAAGAATCTGATACAAAGTGGACGTAGATGTTGGATGGTGAGTTGAGGTTCATTTGTCAATTTATTTATTTTTTGTCTTTTGTTTTTTGCTTTATTATTAATAGTTAGCAGGAAAAAATTGATAAGCATCTCATGCCTGAATTCTATGATTGTTTGGATTCACCAGGATTCATTTAAAATAATAAAAAATGAAAAAAAATGTCGTAATAAAAAGAAAACAGCAACCAGAAAAACAAAATTCTGAGAAAATTGTTGTAAAAGATGAAATGCAAGTAATTACACACAAAGAGGGGTTGAACAGAAGAGGCAAATCATGAGAGGTTTAGTGAATATTAAACTATTTATCTTTAAACTAATCTGATAATCCTTTTGCAGTGATTGTCATGCAGTTTAAAATGCCCTTTTTGTTTCACACACACACACACACACACACACACTCGAGGGTGAGCCATTCCATTTGAAGTCTTGACTTCAGTGCTTCAACAGAATTACAAAATCTTACTTTTGAATTGTCTATTCGGTGGATTGGAAGCAGCAAAATTTGATGAGGTATACATCATCTATAAGCTGAGAATCTCCTTTTAAATAAACCTAATAACTGATGATTTTTGTTGTTTTTGTGACCCAGTGTCTTTTAATAGAAAAAGTACATAAAAAGGGATTTCCCTTCCCAGCAGATTTTTCTGTCTTGAACACAATTGGATTTCTTAGATATAAGATGACAGAGAAGCAGGAGTGAGTGCCTACAGCATAAATGACCAAAAGATTCAATCTAGTCACCTTGTCTGAAGAAGACTTTGATTTAAACTTGCTGAGAAAGGACCTGGCCTTTTTCTTGCCATCCTCAAAGTGGACTTCATCTTCATCCTCTCCCTCTTGAATAGCACACGAGTCTGCTGCTGGCAGTTCTCCTGACGCAGAGCTCACCAGTTTCTGGTATTTGTACTCCAGCCTGAAAAATAATGGCCGTATGCAAATTTACCTTCATACAAATTGCAGCACAGAACATGAATACAGTAATTTTCGATGTATCACCTTTTGCATGGAATTTTATTTTTTTGAGAGAAATTAATTTTTTGGCTCTGGAGACATGTAACAAATGCTGTATTGTATTTTGAAACATTTCAACATACCTTAACCCTAACCAGGCCAGGCTTTTTTGGGTGTTCTGTGGCCGGGGAGGGGTTGATTCAACCCCCCCCCCCCCCCAAAAAAAAAAAAAAATCTTGGCCGTCGATCATGCAATCGCCATGAAATTTGGCACGTGCATTACCTGTGGCATAATCTACCAAGCTATACAAAAAGAAATGGAAATTTTCGTCATAATAATTAATTCCGAATATATGCATAAAATCATACATTTTGCTCTAAATCAGAAATTAAAGCTCCTAAAATCCTAATTTTTGGTGAAAACATTCCTTGTAGCATTCCTAACAATGTACTTGAAAAAAAAAAATTTGGTATCAAAATCAATTTCTTATGTATTTTATTGTTTTATGAATTTCTTATGTATTTCTGTTTTTTTGACCTTTTGTTTTATCTTTTTTTTTCCACAAAATTTATGACAGAACCTATTTCAAACATAAATGTGCGAAAATTAATTAGTTTCAGCCGATGAAAGTGAAAATAATCATATCTTTATGAATGAGAAGAGAAAACTCCATTTGCATACTACTAGACTTTATACACAAAATCACATTTTTGAGCCATTTTCGGTCTGACAGGCATGTATAAACGTTCTGCAGCGTTGTAACGGTATGCACGATTTTCGCGAAAATGGTGTCAAAAGATGCGCGAGACTCGAAAGTAAAAAGTCAGCGAACGGCGCGGTCAAAAAATTTCGTGCGGCGGAGTAGTCGCGAAAAATGTCAAGGGGGGTTGATTTTTACAGCAAAAACATCAAAGTGTCATTTGCATGTTTAGAGCTAACAATAATTTCTTGACAGTAATTTCATTTCACATTTAGGCAAGAATGAGGAGCTTGGAAGCGATTTAACTTTTTCTGTTATAACTAGAACTCAAGAGTCAATCATCTAATGTGAATCATTTTATGTCGGGAAAAAATAAATAGTTGCCATAGAAATTCCCCTCTCTCTCTCTAATACATATGTTTGTTTGTTTTTTCTTACTTTTTGTTCTTTTTCCAAATGCAGACAACCATGGCACAGAGCAAGATAGCAGCTCCAACAAAGGCAGCAATAGCAATCTGGGCATACATTGGCACCTGAGTGTACCACTGGGGTACTACACACTCTTCTGTCTGGTCTGCAGGCAATGTTACTCCTCCAACACATTGTCTGATTCAATGAAAACAAAACACATCTAATAATCTTTCATTCATTAGAATGACACAGTGCATGGATATCATATACACTCAGGCACATTAACACGATGTAACTGAATGAAAAAAATGAAAAAAGTGTCACACAAAATATATTTCTCTCTGCTATTACAACAGCATTCCCATCATTCCTATGAGCACAGCATTAATATGTGTACAGAAAATTGTACACAATGCACCAACAAGAGCTGGCAGCCCTAATTCCTTTCATTAAAACAGACTTTGGTTAGGGTCCAAAAATCATTACCTCAGCAAAGTTAGATTGTCTCTCACTGACCATTTACATAACTTGGAGGAAGATGAATATGAATAGTAGAAACATCACTGATGTATGATCTTTGCTACAAAACAAGTAAAAAGAAGTATTTAAATATATATATATATATATATATATATATATATATATACATAGATATATATAAATCAATAAAGATGCCTTGCTAGCAATACTCACACAGTGTCATTCCAAACAAACTTGGTAATTTGTTGGCGTTTTTGGCATTCCTGCTTGATGGCTACAATGTCTTCCTTAGTGCATAGAGGACAGGCATGCTTGCTGGACCACAACATGTGAAACGTACAGCCATCACAGGTACCTGAAAATACAAAATAAGTTCTTGTCAAAGACTAGGAACACAAATGAGATGGGTGATTCCAGCATTATGGACATTACATTCGGAGAATTCTTTGTGACTTTGTAGGCTTCTTGAAACAAGACAGCATGACCATTCTGAACCCATTCATGGTTTATTCTTAAGTCTTCATTGTTTAACAGATGAGTTTTGATTAGTTGCTACTATAAATCATTTGGTAAATATTGCACAAAATGTTCATTGTTGCAGATATTACATTTTTTTTAAACGACTATTTACCTCCATGTGGATGTGTTGAAATAAGTGCTCAGGACCCGCTGAAGTTGAAGATATTGTGTACAACAGATTCAACATTTACTCTACAGGTTCACAAATGTAGCATTAATTACAGACACTACATTTTTAGCATTATGGACATTACAACTTTCACCTACTTTTTAAAGTCTTGATTTTCATACTTCAACACAGTTCTTGATCACGTTAGTTATGTGGAATTGGGGCATTATAAGTACCCTGTATTCTTATCTAGAAAAAGCTAATATTAGTGTTTTTGGTCCATCCTTGTCCATAAATTACTTTGAAATGAATTATGAAGTATTGATGAATATGGAATAATGGCAGGCAAAGATTGTGTGTTTTAACCCGGTAAGGACAAGCTGATTTTGCTACAACACACATTTCCCATAGACACATGCCTGGGTATACTAGGGACTGGTCCTCAGCCAGTTAACAAAAATACTAAAAAACATTGCACAAAAAAAAGTTGTGTTTCTTTGAAGAAAAGAATGCCTAATAGTCTTCAATTGAATCAAACAACCACTCAAATGAAATAACTTGACAAATTCTAGCACTGATACTTACTATGTCCCTGTAGCTCACATATTTTTTTCGCAAATTATAACAGATTTATGACTTTTAGGAAAAGTTTCACTTTTCATGGAATTGCCCAGATATATTGATTAGGATCTGATTTCAATGTCTGAGGGGTACATCTAAGGACATGTATTAGGATATTGTGCTGGCCTGCCACCCTGCACCCCTTGTACTCAAACGATTGTTGACATTGGCAATAATTCAATCAGAAGACTGATAGCAAAAGAAAAAGGTTGTATGAAATCCAAAGTCACTGGAAATATGAGAAATACAGCTCAAATGTAGTAACCACCTAAGTTGAACAATAAACTGACTTAAATGAATCTCCTCTAGCATATTCCAGGAAGCCAAGAATCTGTTATGGTTAACCATAAAATAAGCCACTCTGACACAATGAAGTACTTCAAATTGGACCATTATAATACGACACTGGAGTACAAAATGTACAAAACATCACAGATTCAGAAATGCTACACAGAAATATCACACTAACATACATTGTGATCTTATAGCTATTAATCAAGTCACACAGAAAGGAGTACTAAGAGATTACAATTACCAGCAAATATTCCTTCCATGAGTATACATCAAACAGAGAGAGACAGTAAGAAGCTTATGTACAATGTATCACAGCAGAGAAAAACCAGCACAAGCTGCTACCTCACTTGCAGTGTATCACTACCTTTACTTGCAAAGATTAAAGCCAACATAAGTGTCAAATAATGTGGTTGGACTGAAAACCACAAAATTTCATATCAGAAGCATTGTAGCAGCATCCCTGTGACAATGAAGGAAAAGTGGGTATTTTTCAGATGGGTAAGAAGTTTTGGCTGATAGTTGTACAACCCTGTGTGACAGGATTGCCATTCTATGTTCCTAGTACATACTGTCCACTTTCACCTTCACCTCTGTTAAATCTTACAGGCATTGGCATTTAGGTCTTTCAGTGACACATTCACTGCTGTTGACAGCTGTAGTGGTCTGATGTCTGATTTTTAAAAAATCACCTAAACATATTTAGAATAACAACAGATATTTGAAAACCACTGAGTGTACTGTTACATGTGTATGTGAGAGTGTGGGATGTGGAGAGAAAACTATGGATGGAGTACTTGAATAGGAAAAAGCAAACTATCATCATTTGGTTTTTCAGAACTATGTTAACCCGTTCCTTCCGCATTTCTCTGAGTGCCTTTAATGCCCTAAGCGAGATTCTTTTCGCCCTTCGACAGAGAGGCACACAGGTTGGTAATCCAGCTGTGTGAAGGCAGTCAAGCGGTTCATTGTGTCCCCCTTTCTATGGTCAACTACATGTGCCCGTGAACAATGGAAATATCGATCGGGTGCGAGGTATGAATAGAGCGTGCGCTGATGAGCTCTCAGAATCTTTTGTTCTACACAAAACCAGGTACCTGAATGAGGTGACTGGGGTCAGCGAACCCGCATTTCTAACTGATCTCAGCCTTGATCATTATGTACATGTTCGTACCAGTTTACAGCAGAACAAGCAAAAAACTAAATCAGGAAAAGGTACATAATACTGTAAAACCCCCTTTCTTTAAACAGCAGGAGAACAAATCCTGATAGAATAAACTCTGATTTTTTGTCAAACCCACTTTTCTGAGCATTTTAACACAAAGAAACATGAATTTAGGCCACTGAAGCAGGCACCCTTGTCTTCATTTTGGGAACCTGGTAAACCAGGTTCCCGTATATCAGTTGCTCCCACGGGAACCTGGTAAACCAGGTTCCCATAAGGAACGGGTTAAGAGCTATCAAATGTTTTCATAGTGGAAAAATAACGGCTTAATGGATTGTGTATTATGTACCCTGTTCTCAGTCATCAGGTGTGGCTCTAAACTTATTTCATATAAGTTTTGTATTACTTATAGGCGGGGGCGGAGTGACGTCACTTCCGCATAGCGACGAACTCGCTGCCCTTAGTGCGATGAAAACAATAGCCGTCAAACGAGCGTGTCATACAATACGCGAATTGCAATATATGGGACCGTTCATTAGCACACATAAACGGGAGTTTACGTGGATCTACAGTGGAGCTGTCAGTTCACGCTGTGTTACTACTGTCGCGTTTAATGCTGTTCATTTCACTTTTATTTACCGCTGAATCTAGTTCATTGTTTCAGTTAAAATATGCTTTCATAGATTATAAGATGTCTTTCGATTACTGTGATAAACTTTCACGGGAAGCAAAGGAGAGATACGAGACTAAACTGTCCTCCATCGGCCTTGCAGTTTGTCCCTACCGTGTACCTAACTATACACAGCCCAGTCGCCGCTGTACATACGTATTCGCGTAGCGTATTAACAGCGTCTGGTCGGGCTACCGTGTACCCGCAGACTCGCAGATCAATGACCCTACATCGTGGCCAGACATTCAGTTCGCCGATGTGTACATGTACCTAACGAGTACACCTGGTTAGTAGTCGGTTATCATTTACTTCCAGCAATTTGAATTCAGAGCATATCGTCCTTGACTTCACTGGACTCCAGTGGGATCCGTCTTCATTCTCCCGGCTGATAGCAACTAACCACCGGTTCTTTCTTTCTGGACTGCGACCACGTTTTGGAAGTTCAAAGAAAGATCGTTTTTTGTCCAACATTAGACTATGATTATGGCAGCCAAACACAACACAACTTCGAGGCATTGTGAGGATGTGAAACAAACGATGAAATGATGTACGAATCTGCAGTAAAAATGTCAGAAAGCTGTGCAAAAATAACCGATAATAGCACACTAGCGTATACCGTTCATTCAGTGCAGTGCATTATGCATGTACCGTGCGTGTATTATGCATGCGATGCATTGCTGAGCGCTGCACTAAGGTACGGTCGCTACGCATTTGTTTTCATCGGCCGGGTCGGTTACTAGGGCTCCATGTTGAAAATGCCCGGATGTCCGCCCCCGCCTGTAGAGGACAAAATTTCTTTTTGTTGTCATAATATGCTAACAAATTTGCCTCATGAACATAATGATTAAGATAACAGCAAAAATTGCATTTGCATTGATAATTATAATACGTAGTACTGATTATGAAACATAATATGTACATTGCTCTTGTCAAACAGAGCACAGCTGAAGTGTATCTTCTAAATATTTCTGGAACAAAAAAGACAAACATTTCAACACAATACTGCATTTAACATGCTATTGCAATGTCTCTATTCAGAAAAATAACCCTAACCCATGCAATTTTGACAACTCATGCTAGGTTATCACATACAGTTTACATAAAATTTGTAAACCAAGAATTAACTAGAAATGTCGCTTTGGCGACTGGTATGCCTCCGCCATAATGCATGATTTTCCCAATAGGTCTAGATAGTACATGTGGACACTGTGTGATTACATTTTCACAAAATTAGCAAAATATTGGAAAGACAAGTTTGTCACAAATGTGTTGAATGTTCACCTTCCTTGACGTAGGTTTAATTGGATGAATAGGAGAGCATGTATATAGGGATTTAAGGACTTTAACTTGACTTTGACCCATTCATACATTTAGGCATTGAGTAATTTTCAAGGTACAGGTGTGGAGAAAAAGTGCAATTTCTGAATTGAATAGTAAAGTGTTACCATTTTCATCTGGCCCTTGACCCTAAAATTCATTAGATAATTACTTTCAGGTAGAACATGCATAATATGTACTAAGTTTCAAGGTAACTTGAGCCACTTCCGAGATATGGAGGAAAAAGTTAGTTCAGCACTTTCACTTGATCTTTGACCTTTTGACCTTTGGGGCAAAAAGAAAAAAAAAAAAACTTTCCAGAGAATTTCTATTAGGTTACAAACGCATACACCAAGTGTAAAAAAATAACCCTGCTGGCATTGCATTTTATATGAGGGTAATAGTAAAATTATGAAGTCTTGCAATTGACCTTTGACCCCTGACCTTTGACCCCATGAACCCTACATTCTCTAGATAATCACTTCCAGTCAGTACATGTATATGCTATGTTCCATGAACATACCTTGAACAATTTTCCAAGGTACGGAGAAAAAAAAAAGAAGTTTTAATATTTTTACTTGACCTTTTGACCTTTGACCTTTGACCTCATGACCCAAACTTTCACCAGAGAATCTTAAT
Source organism: Diadema setosum (assembly GCA_033980235.1). Classification (NCBI taxonomy): domain Eukaryota; kingdom Metazoa; phylum Echinodermata; class Echinoidea; order Diadematoida; family Diadematidae; genus Diadema; species Diadema setosum. Next base: position 25,777 of record CM067080.1, read on the forward strand.
TGGGTAATACATGTATACACTAAGTTTCAAGAAAATCTCTTCAGGCATCCAATAGATACGGTGGAAATAGTGAAATTTTATGTATTTGACCCTGACCTTTTGACCTTTGACCTTTGACCTCATGACCCAAACTTTCACCAGAGAATCATAATTGGGTAAAACATGTATACACTAAGTTTCAAGAAAATATCTTCAGGCATTCAATAGATATGGTGGAAATAGTGAAATTTTATGTATTTGACCTTGACCTTTTGACCTTTGACCTTGAGCATGTGCACCCAAAAGTTGATAGGCACAACTTCACCCCCTAATACACATACATGCCAAGTTTCATTAGGATACCTCAACAGGTTTCGATAGTTACCTTGTCCACAAAATTCATTACGGACGGACGGAAGGACGGAAGGACGGACGGACGGACGGAAGGACGGACGGACGGACAACCCGAAAACATAATGCCTCCGGCACCACTTCGTGGCGGAGGCATAAAAAGTTCAGGCATTCCTTAAATTTCTTTCCATCATCTTCAGCAGAGCACACTGAGTGGAATGTGCATGTTCTGCATATAAACATAATGCACTGTATATTTTTCAAGGTTATTATTTTCAGGAACTTTACAAGTTGGGTGCTATTTGTGAACTGAAAAACAAAGGAAAATACCAGTATGAACTCTGATCACAACATGAATGTGATGTGCACATATGCAATTCTCTGTTCATAACTGTACACCACAATCATGAAGTTAACCACTCATGAATTTGTCAGGAAGTCTCGATTCACAAAAAGTTAGACTCACTATTAAAGGCGTATACAGTTCTTTACCATAAACTTATGATTATGTTGATGTTGTGCTTTCAAGTCAATAATGCTTATTGGTTTTGTGTGTTTGTGTGTTTGTCTGTATTCAGTTTTACCCATGAAATATTATACAGATATTGACTGGTACGGGGTGGAATATAACATTCTTTGGACCGCCAGGGAGTTATATTTTCCCAAGGGATTATATTTTCCCGAAGCGTGCAGCGCTGAGGGAAAATATGATCATGAGGGAAAATATAACTCCCTGGCGTTCCAAAGATTGTTACATTCCACCCCCTACCAGTCGATATCTGTTATATTAGATGGCCTTGCCCTTGATTATGCTTTACAGAAGAGCCTACACTGACAACGCATAGCCTAACAGTTTTTACGCTCATGTTAGCCCCACCAGACGCTGTGTGCGCGCTGTCGCGATTTTATACAGCGGCGACTGGGCTGTGTAGTTTAATAGGCTCATGTCCTCTATTAACAACAGTAGGCCCTACTAACGTTAGGCTCAAGTCCAGTAACGACGCTTTATAGTTAAGTTAGGCTCAGGTCCAATCAGCAGATGTTCTAGGGTCTACTCACAAAACAATTCTAACTTTACTCTTAGGCCTAACGTTATGGCCTACTGGGCAATTTTGACATTTGTTTCGTAGTACAGGTAGCCTAACAGTTAGATTCTGTTTGTTAAATGTTAGGCCTAATTTAGATCCAGAATCAAATTGGCTCCCCATGCCCAGTGCATCATCTTTTTCTACCCCATGATTTTTAGTCAATTTGTCTTGTGCCAGGACCGGTATAGACGTAACAACATTAGGCCTACCTTCTGTCATCAGGAATCTGCAGCAATTTCAAAATCAGTCTTCTTTTTCCTCTGTTGCAGAGATGAACATTGTAGAAAAACAGTGATTTGCAAACCAGTCTGCTCTGTGTCGTAGTCCTCCACTTGTTCGATGTAACGTTAGGCCTAACAGTTAGATCTAGACTAAATAAGTTACGTCTAGAGTCTAGAGTCTAGTCTAATAAGTTACGTCAATAAAGATGAATGAATTGCCCTCGTTCTAAGAACTGAACAAAATGTCACATAGACTATTAACTCGCTTGTTTTAGGAGATGTTTAGTGGAGTTAGAATCCTTATCCTCCAAATTCTTATCGAGCTCGTCGTCGTTTATAGACAAAACGGGGTTCCATTTGGAAGTGTGAATCCAAACTTCGCGGGCCGAGTGATACGTGCGTGCATGCAGTAAACAGTACATCGGTACGGTACCTACGTTACACTGTAACGTTTAGCTTCCCCAACCAGGCAAGCCTAGCACATGACGCTACTCCGCGTCGCGCCGTGCATGCCGTCTACTCTCTCACGTACATCGTGGGGGGGGGGGGGGGGGTGGTGGGAACAGATCATATCGATCCAGACTGCAGTTATCGATAGTAATCGTTTGCTCGTCCCAGTTATCGACGTGGTCCCACACCCTTATATTGGTGTAATTGTTCTTATTTCAACCGTAAGAGGGCAACACACATGAAAAAAATATATTCATTTAACCAGTTGGTGAAATATAAACGAGCTGGGAAAATATAACATTTGCGATCCTCGCAAACAGTATCGTGTGATGAGCTCTTGACCAATCACATACCAGAAACTGTCTAAGCCATCTAATATAATATGATAAGCACTGCACATTTAACATGTTAAATGGTGAAACTAATGCACTCTATCCCTTCTCAGCACCTCCAAGTTTCTTCTAAATTCGTATTAACACCCATTTCAAAGGTTATGAAACATCGAGAAGTAGACTAGGTTTGTCTGGAAAAGATTAACCCATTTAACCGAAGTGTCTACCAACTATCCTGTACCTACATGGTATAGCATGCACCGCAATTGTTAGTTCAGTTTCCTTTAATTAAGCAGAGTACACAATAAAGCATTGCCCCATTACAAAGAGATTAGTGCATTTGACATCAGTCATGAACTTATCACTCCTAATGTCAACAGTTACCATAACTAAAAACAAATGAAGCATACCTCACTCAATACAGTGCAAAGAAAAATCAACAGAAACACAATCATGCACAATATTTCCCCTATGACCGAAGGCTGCCATGTCAACGAGGAAATCTTCAAAGAAGCACATTGCCAGTACTTCCCCCTCAATTTGGCTGATAGTTGTATAACCCTGTGTGACAGGATTGCTATTCCATGTTCCTAGTACTTACTGTCCACTTTCACCTTCACCTCTGTCAAATCTTACAGGCATTGGCATTTAGGACCCCGTTTACAGTGCGAGGCAAGGCCGCGACTCAGCCGCAGCCGAGCCCACCTTCATTTCAGTGTAAACGCGCAAAAGGCCAAATGCAAGGCCAAAATTGGCCGCGCATTTGGCCACGCTCTGGAGGTGGTCTCGGCCATGGCCAAGCCCGGCCTTTTCTCAGTGTAAATGCAAACTGGGCCAAATGCAAACCACATTTTAGTCTGGCTTCCAAACCCTCTCCCTGTACTATTTCGCTATTCAGGATATTAACCCCCTCAACGTCAAAAACTAGTATAGTTTAAGGTGGTTTTGTCCTGCAAAGGATTTTTTCCTTCGGCAAAGGCCTTTGCCCGAATGGCGACTTTGTCGCCACGGAATTCAGTTGGCAAAGGGTCTGAAAACCAGCCAATACCAAATTGCGTTTGTTTACAAGCAGAGCGCCACTAAAACAAAATATTGAAAGGTTTGAATCAAAAGCGTGGCCGAGCCCGGCAGTGTAAATGGACAAAATTGTGGGGCTTGACCTCATAATTGAGGTAGGGCTTGGCCGCGGCTCGGTCCAGCCCCGCACTGTAAACGGGGTCTATGTCTTTCAGTGACACCTTCACTGCTGTTGACAGCTGTAGTGATCTGGTGTCTGATTTTTAAAAATCACATATACATATCTACAAGCCTAACAACAGATATTTGAAAACCACTGAGTGTACTGGTACATGTGTGTGTGAGAGTGTGGGATGTGGACAGAAAACTGTGGATGGAGTACTTGAATAGGAAAAAGCAAACTATCATCATTTGGTTTTTCAGAACTATGTTAAGAGCTATCAAATGTTTTCATAGTGGAAAATATCAGCTTCATGGATTGTGTATTTTGTACCCTGTTCTCAAGTCATCAGGTGTGGATCTAAACTTATTTCATATAAGTTTTGTATTACTTATAGAGGACAAAATTTCTTTTTGTTTTCATAATATGCTAACAAATTTGCCTCATGAACATAATGATTAAGATAACAGCAAAAATTGCATTTGCATTGATGATTATAATACGTAGTACTGATTATGAAACATAATATGTACATTGCTCTTGTCAAACAGAGCACAGCTGAAGTGTACAGTATCTTCTAAATATTTCTGGAACACAAAAGACAAACATTTCAACACAATACTGCATTTAACATGCTATTGCAATGTCTCTATTCAGGAAAATGGACCATGCAATTTTGACAACTCATGCTAGGTTATCACATACAGTTTACATACAATTTGTAAACCAAGAAATAAAAAGTTCAGGCGTTCCTTAAATTTCTTTCCATCATCTATAGCAGAGCACACTGAGTAGTTGAGTCGGAAAGGGGGGTTGCCATGCACCCTATACATATATTTTTTAAATCTACTTCATTTAGACCAATTTTGTGCGTAGATTTCAAAAATGCAATGTTAACAGGTCAAAGCGTGCCCCATAGTGGTCAAAAATTTGTTTCCATGGTAACGCATGGTGAAAATGTCAGTATCTCATAAAAATACATGTAACCTTTGATGAAATTGTTCAATTATCATGGCTTTGGTCTCAAATTAAAGAAAAGGAAATTATCTATATGATAATACCAATTATGTAGGGGGTTATACTAATCTTCATATTAATTTTGAGGCCAGAATTCAATTTTTTCATATTTTTTAGCAAAAATGCATTTTTACCATAATACTAATCTATCTCTAAATCATACCAAAACAAATTCAATTTGTTTGAATATTTTTCAAAATTATACCAAATATGTATGTAATAAAATGTGAAAATTTCGTAGATATTGCTCAAATAACAAGAAAGTTACGGCCATCCAAAGTTGACATTGACACCTGTCAAGAATTGGTCAAGAATTTCCACATGGATGATGGTGCGCGCCCTCTATTGTGGAGAAATAAGCAAGCTTGCTTGTGATAGGACAAAAGTTTTGGTGAGGAGTTTTATTGTTTGGATCAGACCGGGATCAGTCAAAGAAATCTGCCATAAATCAAACCTCTGGTATGTGTGTCTGATTGCATTTTGTGTCATATTATTGTTTTTAAAACCATTCTGCAACATACATTTATTTTTGCCTGAAAGCAAAGTACCAAAAAACTTAATTTATTGAAGCTTTTCCACTACAAGTTTATGTTCAGTGAACTTCAGTCTCACATGTTTAAAAATGTGTTAGGATTTAGGTATGACATGAAATCAGAACTTGCTGATGTGCTGTGTTGAATTGAGTTGAATTTACTAATATTTAAAGAGAAATTCTATGAATAGATTGTCATTTGTATATTTACTTTGCAGAGTGTGAAAGTAACAGATTACAAGATTAGTTTGATGGAATGATATTGTCTGTAATATAATACTAGTTTTGGTGTAGACCTTAGTTCTGTAGACTCTACATAATTTTGTATTCATTACAATAGATCTGTAATGGTAGAGTCTAGTACTATGTAATTAATTGATGGTGAAAACTAAATGTAAACAGAAGCACCCAAATTTTATCTAAATTTGCAATATTTCATGAGGTATATTTTCATGCCTCTGCAATGAAGGTGGCGGATCAAGGGGGGGGGGGGAGAATTTGGGGCACATCCCACAGGATTGGCATTTACTGTGCATCCTCCCACTAAATAGATATTTTAAGCAATGCTTCTATCATTTCCACGGCATTCATTGATATAAAAGTGTGTAGCTGTATTGCTGGATCTACTTCTAAAACCATGCACGAAAGAACGTCGGTATTTGCGTTCATAGTATCAGTGTGATGTAATTACGTGGCTTGAGCGGCGGTGTAATTTTGGACACTTCCCAAGGGATTGCTTTTGAATGTTCACCCTTTTGACAATATAATTAATGTACAGCATTTTTCTCTTTGTAATTAAATTGCATTTCTTACAAACGAAAGGGCAATTGCTGTACAACCGTAACGACAATGTGAAGGCATGGTAAATTGAAACATTTGTGCTATATGCTAGTGCAAGTTTCCTATATTGCCCTAAGGGTTGGATGATTTTAAACAAATCCCACTCGGTTGCCTTTGAATGTGCACAATAGATATTGTAAAGCAACGTCTCCTATATCACCTTAATTGCATTTTACGAAAATAAAAGCGTATGTGCTACACAGGCAGAAGAGCTTTTCAGAGGCATGTAACCTTGGAACATTTTTCGCAGTTGTATACTGCATGTTTTTCATTACCTTTAGGATGCATGGGGTTACTTTGAGCACCTCCCACAAGGTGGTCTCTGCAAGTGAACCCTTTGGACTGCATAGATATTGTGGATCAATGTTGTTATTCTATCTCTACCCCAGCAATTTTTATAGAAAAAAAAAAGTGTCTTCATATGGCAGGAATCCAATTCAATAGAATTCCATTCAATTTTTATTTCATTTTTCGACAAGAACAGATAGACATCACTTTCTTTGTAACAGAAAATGAGGTGGTAAAATTATGTCAAATGAGAAGATGTACAATGATTATAGCACCATACGATAATTATACATAATCACAAAACTCAAATGATAGTCCTAAAACTCAAGGAACGTCCTTTTTTTTTCAGACATGCACTTTTGGAATGACTGTAATTGCGTTGATATTTGCATTACAAAGGTCATGTATAGAGGCAATTAATGTGGGCACTTCCCATATAGTAGGCTCCCTTCAAATGATAACCACTTTAACTATGTCAGTGTAGGTAAAAATTGCAGAGCAATATATCGTCTGTTGACTCCACTGAATTTCATTAAATAAAAGTTTCTTTGCTAGAGGACCAGAAGGACTGTTTAAAGGCATGTACCCATAGAACATAATCATGTACCCATAGAACATAATCATGTATTTGCGTTGGTAAATGATTATTGCATGTCTTAGACTGTCTTTGGGTGGAGTAATTTTGGGCATCCTCCACGTGGTTGTCTTCGTATGTGAACCATTTTCACCTTATAGATATTGTAGAACAACAATTCTGCTAGAATTTCCACTGAATTTTAATGGAAATGAAATGAATAGGACATTATGCACAGAGTTTTTTTTTTTTTTCGCTTCAAACAGCTGTATTCAAGTGTGTATAATTATGTTTTGCACCGGGCCATGAGGGTATAGGGATAAATTCGGGTACCTCCCTGCATGCGAGCCGCTTTGACTGTGCACCACTTTTTAAAGATATACACATTGGAGAAAAATGTCTCCGCTGTCAATGCCAATTGTATTTCATGGAAATAAAAAAGTCTTTGCTAGATGGCCAAACGACTTTAGAATAAAATCTTGTACGCTTAGAACAACGGAGATCGTGTTGGTGGATGCATGTTTTGTAAATGGTCGTGGGGATAATATAATCGACTGGGGTTACTTTGGGCACTACCCACAGGGTTTCCTTTGACTGTGCCATCTTAAATATCTCAAAACCCTCAAGGATGCAAGAGATGAATCATCAAGATTCGAGCAAACCACCCTCCAAATAGAGTTCATTCATTACAAAATTACCGTAGACAAATTATAGATGTTGACACTTGTTTAATTTCGTACTTTGATTCCACGTAATATTAATGGATAAGCTATCATTATCTGTCTGATAACAAACTCTAATCTTATAATATTATTCATGCTAGTTTACTAATGCTGTAAAGTTTGTTTTTGGTGAAGAGAAACTGAAATATCATATTTGAACACTCTTGATATGCTCATATCGGGCACTTTGATGCATTAGAATATTCCGTTGGCTCGGAACCCTTTGCATATTATGCAAATGAGGCCCAGACTATGTACATGGTGAAATGTTTGCATCGCACTAGTGAGATTGTAAACATAGGTTTCAACACTTTCGGTGTTCCAATCTGAAAACTAGAAGCCTAGTTTTCATGGAAACACTGTATTATTATCAAAATGGGAGCTAATTTGCATATTATGGAAATTTAGCCACTTCGCCCCACTGGATTTCTTGGGACTTTTAGTATAGTATTTAGGAGCCCATGACAAGTAGCACTGCAGTTGAATTCCTACTGTTGCAATTAGTGTTGGGTGAAACCCTATTTTGACTGGACTAATGTGATCTATGACAAAATGTGTATCCAGTTTCTGTTAACAGTGCTTCATTTCTTTCAGAAGTACAATATTTGTTGTAGCAGTCCACTGAGTATAATGAGCTTGCTTTGGTATCATACAGAAGTCCATGCAAGACCCGTTTCACCAACATTGATTTCAGTGAGATCAGTGCCACTTAGTGTTTTCAGTTTCACTTAGCAAGTCCTCGTGACTGAAACATACCAATCAGAAAAGTGAGATAGCGAGACTGAAACCAGTGAAGTGAAACTGAAACCAATGAAAAGTTTGTTGAAACACCCTACAGGACTGCAAGAAAGGAAAAGGCATGAACCTTACCATTTTTATTGGGAGTGGGGGCAGAGGAGGAGGAGGGTCTCATTTTATGAGAAATTGACTTAATCTATGTTCTGTGCCTAATTGACTTGAACGAAATGTCAGCTTGTCTTATGATTGTGCCAAATGCAAAACAAAAAACAATTAGAAATGTCGCTTTGGCGACTGGTATGCCTCCGCCATAATGCATGATTTTCCCAATAGGTCTAGATAGTACATGTGGACAATGTGTGATTACATTTTCACAAAATTGGCAAAATATTGAAATGACAAGTTTGTCACAAATGTGTTGAATGTTCACCTTCCTTGATCTACAACTTGTAGGTTTAATTGGATGAATAGGAGAGCATGTATCTAGGGATTTAAGGACTTTAACTCGACTTTGACCCATTCATACATTTAGGTATTGAGTAATTTTCAAGGTACAGGTGTGGAGAAAAAGTGCAATTTCTGAATTGAATAGTAAATTGTTACCATTTCCATCTGGCCCTTGACCCTAAAATTCATAAGATAATCACTTTCAGGTAGAACAACTCCCGAGATATGGAGGAAAAAGTTCGTTCAGCACTTTCACTTGATCTTTGACCTTTTGACCTTTGAGGCAAACAAAGAAGAAAAAAAAACTTTCCAGAGAATTTCTATTAGGTTACACATGTATGCATACACCAAGTGTAAAAAAATAACCCTGCTGGCATTGCATGATAGGAGGGAAATAGTAAAATTTTGAAGTGTTGCACTTGACCTTTGACCCCTGACCTTTGACCCCATGAACTCTATATTCTCTAGATAATCACTTCCAGTCAGTATATGTATATACTAAGTTCCATGAAGATACCTTGAACAATTTTCCAAGGTATGGAAAAAAGAAGTTTTAATATTTTTACTGGACCTTTAGACCTTTGACCTCATGACCCAAACTTTCACCAGAGAATCTTAATTGGGTAATACATGTATACACTAAGTTTCAAGAAAATATCTTCATGCATTCAATACAAGTAGATATGGTGGAAACAGGAAATTTTATGTATTTGACCCTGACCTTTTGACCTTTGACCTCATGACCCAAACTTTCACCAGAGAATCTTAATTGGGTAATACATGTATACACTAAGTTTCAAGAAAATATCTTCAGGCATTCAATAGATATGGTGGAAATAGTGAAATTTTATGTATTTGACCTTGACCTTTTGACCTTTGACCTTGAGCATGTGCACCCAAAAGTTGATAGGCACAACTTCACCCCCAAATACACATACATGCCAAGTTTCATTAGGATACCTCAACAGGTTTTGATAGTTACCTTGTCCACAAAATTCATTACGGACGGACAGAAGGATGGACGGACGGACGGAAGGACGGACGAAGGACGGACGGACGGACGGACGGACGGACAACCCGAAAACATAATGCCTCCGGCACCACTTCGTGGCGGAGGCATAAAAAAATCCAGCTACTGGGATGGAATATACATACTACACCACTAATAATGAAAATTGTGATTTCTGGACAGCTGTGTTATAATGGCTACAGGCAAGTTTGAGTGTAACCATGGTAGCTATGGTCTCTAACAGATTAGGTCTAAACTCCAGTCAATTAAATAGCTATGAATTTGCATACTTGCGTAAATTTAAATGGTGTTTATCGTTGAGAAGGTGTTGCATTTTTTGTTTGAGAAAAACATTGTTTTTAGCATAAAGTTGCCATAGAAATGACCTAATTTGGGCTCAGATTTTTTGAAAAAGAGGTCACAAATGGGCCCAATTTTGCTTGAAGAAAGGCAGGAAATAAGAAATACATACACTAGAAACTTATCTCATGATTAATGTCAGTTGTGTAATGAACACTTGAGGTATCCTAAAATTCCCATTAATTTTTCTGGTTTGTGGAGTGGCCATGTTGATGACGTCATTTAGGCATGTTCCGAAGCAGAACTTCTGGGTAAATTTTACTGGTAAGTTTGCTAAGACATATACTTAAAAAAATTAGAAAATTTGTTTGTTATACGATAGTTGCCAGTTGACCCCCAAATTCAGCCTCAATCCGCTGGCCTATAGACTTACAGTTAAAATCATGCAGAGTTTGTTTGCAAAAACCGATAAGTCCATATTTGCCAAATGGAGATATTTGCGATTAAAGGTCAAGAAATATAAAGAGAATAATAAGAAAATTTTTGCTTCTTTTGACCATAACTTCAAAAATGTACCTCTATATGTAGTGACCATTATATCGTTTAAAAGGTATTATTTTGTACTTTATAACAGCGACCGTACCTCAAAATCTTAAAAAATGGACTTATCGGTTTTTGCGAACAAACTCTTCAACTACTAGTATATAATCAATAACAGGGCCCCGATATTACGAAATCCTGTTGTTCGATTCAAGCTATTCGCATGCCCTCGATCGAAAACATGCACCGTATACCCGAATAGTATACTAGTACTGTACTGTACTCCTACGTGAACCAATTATTTTTTTTTCTACTCGCCCCCCCCCCAGCAGCGCACTGCAAAAACTACTACCCTGACCTCAAAATTGATATGAAGATTAGTATAAATTCCGTGTGATGATTGGTATTATCATTCAGAGAATTTAATACTCTTTATTTAAATTTGACATTTAAATCATGATAAGTGAACAATTGTATCAAATATTACATACATTTTAAGAAGATTCTGACATTTCCATCATGCGTTGCCATGGTAACACATTTTTTTTTTCCACCATGGGACACTCTTTGACCTGTTAATGCATTTTTTTAATTCTACACACAAAACTGGTCTAGATGACCCACTTTATCACATCCAACTTCATTCTCGTGCATTTGGAACCAAATTATGATGATTGAAATGTTTAAATGAGATTATTCAAAAATAGAGGGCGTACATCACACTCCCACCTGCAAATTCTTGACATGCTTGAATGTCAACTTTGGATGGCCGTAACTTTCTTATTATTTGAGCAATATCTATGAAAATTTCACATTGTATTGCATACATATTTAGTATAATTTTGAAGGGTCTAGGAACAGTACCCCCTGGAAAACCACCCTCCGGATAACTACCACCCGGATAATTACCCCCCAGGAAAATTCCCCCCTAGGGCAACCACCCCCCGGACAGCTACCCTCCAAGGGCAATTACCCTCCAGGGTAATTACCCCCTAGGACAACTACCCTCCGGACAACTACCCTCCTAGGGCAATCACCCCCCAGGGCTATTCCCCCTTAGGAAAACTACCCCCTGGATAACTACCCCTCGGATAACTACCCCTGGATAACTACCTCCTCGGATAACTACCCCCTGGATAACTACCCCCCGGAGTACTACCCCCTGGGTAACTACCCCTCGGAGAACTACCCCCCGGAGTACTACCCCCTGGGTAACTACCCCCCGGAGAACTACCCCCTGGGTAACTACCCCCCGGATAACTACCCCCTGGGTAACTACCCCCCAGATAACTACCCCCCGGATAACTACCCCCTGGATAACTACCACCCGGATAATTACCCTCCGGATAACTACCCCCCCCCCCCCCCCCCGATAATTACCACCAGTATAATTATCCCCAGGTTAACTACCCCTTCCTCCGATAACTAGACCCCAGATAACTTCCACCTGATAACTACCCCCTCCGATAACTTCCCATGGATGATTACCCCGGATAAGTAGGCCTACAGCTCCCCCTCCCCTATATAACTATCAAAAGGAAAATTACCCCCAGGACAGTGCACCACGTCAATTACCCCCTGGGTAACTACCTCCCGGGTCATTCCCCCCCCCCCCCAACTCTTACTTTTAATAAAAAGAATATTATTACTACAGGAAACGAAGTTCTTTGTATCATGTGCCAGGAATCACAGAGATGCCATACTGATACTTCATCTTATGAAAACAACATCTTAAGGATTTACGATTTGTATCGTTTGCATTTAGGACGATTTATGTACAAGCTTAATTTCTCCATTCTGTATTTTGACTCTATGTTCATCGAAAACGAAACTGTCCCTGCATATCTTACCCCGTAATCCAGTAAATGTCAATGCCTTTAACCTAAACTATTTTCGCCAAATCTGTATTTTCTTTTACTGTTCCAAAATTTCGGATTTCTCTTGATAGTAGTATAAAAGAAGTTTTAAGTTTGAATGCCTTTACCATTGAACTAAAGACATTTTGAAGAAATGCTACACTTCACTTTTAGCATTTTTTTAAAACCACAATCGTCTATCGTATACCACAACTCCAGGTAACACTTCTTTATTTTGAGGAGCTTATATCTCATGCCTCACGTGCCCTGGTTTTGACCCATCATCTTCCTCTTCCCTCTCGCTTTTCTCTGTCCATGTACCGTGAAGGTAGTCTATTCCTGTCATTCATTACTCACCTTTCCTCTTTCTCTCATTACAAGGGATTTATCTCGTGTGTGTTCATGTGCAGTGCACTCCCGTTAGGACGAAATGCCCAGTACCGACAGTTGTTGTTGTTGTTGTTTTTTTCGTTTTAGCGAAATATCGTTATAACCGAATATGCAATGTATAACGAAAAGAAGGAAACCATGCATAAAAAATAAGTTTCTGTTTGTTGAATCCTCATCATACGCTGGAAAGCTATGTGGAATTGGAGAGTACCTTTTTAATTTCGTTTAAATACTACATTTTAAAAAGAGCATAAAGTTGTTTGTGTTGTCACACATGTGTAGAAAATGACAGTGTAGGATTTGGTTACAGTTCGATATTCCAAAGGTATTTATTATTTTTTTTTTTTCTTTCTTAACTACGTTACTCCGAAGGATCCTTATTTCGAAGTTTCGCCATTCCCGGGATTCCGATGGTTTGTTTATCTGAAGGTTTGCATTTCCGAAGAATCATTATTCCGAAAGTTCATAATTTAAGTTAAAATAATATATTGTTCATTTTCCAAAGGTTCGTTGATCTGAAAATGAAATGAGGTTCGTCATTCTGAAGGTTAACTATAAATCAAAAAAACAAAAAATGAGAAAGGTTCACTATTCAGAAAGTTCGTTGTTCCGAAGGCTTTTTCATCCGAAATGAAATAAGGTTCGTTATTCCGAAGAAAGTTTGTTAATGAAAAAAAAAAAATAGACAGGTTAGTTATTTCGAAGATTTATTTATCTTAAGACGATTATAAGGATTGCAATTCTTAAGTTTTGTTAGTGTACTCACCTTTTTCCACCATGGATTAACGATTCTTTTTGTAATGTTCCGATTAACGAACGTTTTGAATTCCTATCATTTTCGGACTAACGAACCGTATAAGAATAAGAATAAGAACCATATTTTATCATGGGATTAACGAACCTTTGGAATAACGCCAAAATGTGCTTAATATTCCATTTCTGAACTATTACGGACATTTAGTTGTATCAAAATCTGTGTGTTTTGTATCAAAGGACTTCGGAACAATGAAACAAACCTTATCTGAATTCAGATTATTGTATTACAATAACGCAAGTTCCCCTCGGAAACTGTGCGTGATACATGGAGTGAACACACAATGATGTGAAGCGTTCGCTCATGCATGCAGAGACGCTATAAAAATGCTTGTTCCGCTACGCATTTTCGAATGCGATCTGCATTTCGTTGTAAAGGAGCACATTTCTTTTGTTTTTCTTTGTCAGTGGCGCTCAGAAAAGACTGCGTGGTAACGAAAATTTTGTTATTACCGTCTTCGTTATAAGCGAATTTTGTACCACAGACTTTAATGGCGATAATTTTGGGACCAGAAGTTTTGCTTCGTTATAACGAAATTTCATTATAACCATGTTCGTTGTAAAGGGAGTTCACTGTATCTTTATTTGTGTACTTCGTCTCTGTTTTAATTTGCTTTCTTTGCATTGTTTCATCAATTTTGTAACTGTTTTACTATTATACCGTAAACGCTCATTTCAGAATTGCCCTATTGCATCATTGGGCATTAACAACTAATATATCAAGGATGCGGGAAGAGATTGTCACATCCTTGGTATGATCACCTCCCTCGACAATTACTCCTTATTAAAATTAGGCTCCAAACAATCACCCCTCTTGCAATAACTCCCCCCCCCAGAAAATTACGTCTCTCATTGTCATTTTCGAACAACGTTTGCTATTTGAATTGAAAAAAACAACATTTTGTCATATCGTCTGGTTTTGGTCGAGACCTAACTTCAGGTTTTTAGCATCTTTTGGGTGAGCTAATTAGAAACCCCTTACGAAATATTAAAGAGAATGTTATTCTAAGAAGGATTCAAGTTTTGTGAAAAAAAAAATAGTCTTAAAATGGCCGGGATAAAACAGAGCAGCCCTAATGTAAAAAGGATTCTGTCAACTACAACTCTCTAGATCTATTCAAAAAGAGGGTGCAGGACAAAAGACTTCGTTAACAACTAGGGGTGTTTTATAAAAAAAAAAAGAAAAGAAAAAAAAAAGAAAGAAATACCGTTAAACTCGTAACATTTTACTCTTTCTAATCAGACTAGCTTATATTTGAAATGAATTTCCCCTTTAAGTGTCGACAACATTTAATTTGAAAACTAGCACAATTCTACTTGTATGTAAAATAAGCTGTAATTTTACTCAAATGACAGATCAGGGCACCATTTGATAAAAGTTGCCAGTTATGACATCTTGTTAGTCTCTAATAATTTCAATAAAACCATGGGTTCTGCTTGATTGATAAGCTCGAGTCACTGACTTGTTACCATGGACCTGCTTTGATCGACCTACAACGATTGGTAGTTGTATGGAACTGACAGCTTGTCAGGACTGATAACTTTCATAAAACCGCGCCCGGATCCTATCAGAAACTATGGCTTTACAGGGCTCGACACTAACTTTATTTTTCGGTGGCCCAATGGGGCCACCAAAATCATCAATTTCAAATTTTTGGTGGCCCGAGATAAAAACTTGGTGGCCCGGAAAAAAAAAAAAAACCATTGATAAAAGTCCATTTTTTTTAATAAGTCGCACACTCACTGCATGCATTTATGCATTTCCGGCGCAAAGAGTTACGAATTCATTGACACACTTTTCAAAAAATTTTGGTGGCCCCAGGTGGGCCACCAAATTTGCCCTTTTCTGAAATTATGTGGCCCGACTTTCATTTTTGGTGGCCCCGGGCACCGTTAGTGTCGAGCCGTGCTTTATATCGAAGGGTCCCTCACTAATGTTAAGGGAATATGAATTGCAGTGAAATCAACTCTCCTTTTCTTATGTTTATCGTCTAATGTGTTATAATGGTAGAAAATGACAAGCCAAAAGAGTAAATGATGACAGTGTAAGAGAAAGGTGCATTAATGTAGGGCCTATATGAGCTTAGTCTTCTGATATGGTGTTATGAACTTATGGAAAAATTACAACGGGTGTATGGTGACTTTGGGGGGGGGGAGGGAGGGTGTCCAGTGGGTAAGTATCAGGATGGGGGGCGGTTCGGGGTATGGTTATGGGGGGATCTCGGGGTGGTAATCCGGGTGGTTGTTATCCTGGGGGTAGTTATCCGGGGGGGGGGGAATTATCGGGGGGGGGGGGGGTAGTTATCCGGGTGGTAGTTATCCTGGGGGTAGTTATCCGGGTGGTAGTTATCCTGGGGGTTGTTAACCGGGGGTAGTTACCCAGGGGGTAGTTTTCCGGGGGGTAGTTATCCAGGGGGTATTTATCCGGGGGGTAGTTAACTGGGGGTAGTTCTCCGGGGGGTAGTTATCCAGGGGGTAGTTATCCGGATGGTAGTTATCTGGGGGGTAGTTATCCGGGGGGTAGTCATCCAGGGGGTAATTACCCAGGGGGTAGTTATCCGGGGGGTAGATGTCCTAGGGGTAATTGCCCTTGGGGGTAGTTGCCCTAGGAGGGTAGATGACCGGGTGGTAGTTGTCCTAGGGGGTAATGGCCCTGGAGGGTGATTGCCCTAGGAGGGTAGTTGTCCGGAGGGTAGTTGCCCTAGGGGGGAATAGACCTGGGGGGTAATTATCCGGGTGGTAGTTATCCGGAGGGTAGTTGCCCAGGGGGTAAGTGCCCGGATACGTGTAAAAAGTTCTCACCGTGGGACGGGACACCCCCGCCCCTCTCTCCCTCCGCTCGCTCGGGCTCGGTCGCGTTCATGATGTTTAATGTAATAATTAATACAAGAAGTTTATTCAAATGATACAATTCTATAGGCAAAATTGTTCAATAATAATCTACATCAAAATGAACTGCTACCTTAAAGGGATCGTATAGTTTTGGTTGAGACCTAATTTCAGGTTTCTAACATTTTTTGGTGAGATCATGAGAAATCTCTTATGAAATATGAAAGAGCATGAAATTCCATGAGAGATTCAACGTTTATTTGACGAAATTTGTTTTGGAATGCCTGAGATATCCAAAACAGAGCGATTCTAATAAGTGTGGGACCCACACATTTTTTTACGATCGCTTTGTTTTACTTTGTTTTTGGATGTTTCAGTCACGCCAAACCCAATTTTCATCAAATAAACTCAGAATTCCTCTTAAAATGGTATGCTCTGTACTATTTCATAAGTGTTTTCTTGGTATCTTGCAAAATGTTAAAAGACCAATTCTCATCTCCACCAATACTGTACCATCCCTTTAATCATGTGGGACTGTTTTTAAGTCGATAAAACACGCAAATTATATTATATTTATTAATTTATTGATTATATTATATATGACTATTTCATTTTCTTTTTTTTTTAGGAAAACAATCCAAAGTTTCACCAAAAGTGCGCACCAGATCGCTGAATTTCAGGTCTGAAAATGCAAAATCTTCCTCGTGTGGGAGGGGAGATACCCCCGCCCACACCCTCCCCCGCTCGGTCGCTCCGCTCCCTCGCACAGATATTTCAAAAACAAAAAAATTGCTTTAAGGTCTCATTTTCCGCCGAAAGTCATCTGACAAGCCAAAAAAAGCAACAAGAACAAAAATCTTCATATTTTTGCTGCCACGTTCCTCCCACTTTATATTTCATGCAAAAAAAGTGGGACATTAGATCCCTGTAAAGTGTTTGTGTGTGTGTGTGTTGGGGCGCCAAGCTTCTCCCCCCCCCCAAAAAAAAAAAAATAAAAATAAAAATAATAAATAAATAAATAAATAAAAAGGCTGCGCCGGTCCGGTTATGGGCTTGCAATCGTGGTGATGGTAACTATCGCCGATCATCCCCCACTCCTCAATGCGGATTTACGCCGTTGGTTCAGAGGGTTAAAATTTGACCAAAATCTGGAACCTAACTTTAAAATTAATCACAGATTTCATGAAACTGATCTATAGGTTTTCATATTCAAATCACCTCCAACTATACACTATTCAGGTATTACTCATATCAATGACAGTTTTATCTGATATACAGTTTTCGAGCTATTAAGCATCAAAATTGGGATTTTTTTTTTTTTAACACCTAGTAGAATTTTAAAACAAATATGTTTGAATGAGATAGCCCAGGCTATATATTCAATTCATTATTTACCTTTTGCAGGTGAAACAAAATCCCAACATTTTGCATCATAATAGTTCTAAATAATGTAAGTTAGGGGTAGAAACAGCCAATGTAAAAATTTGTATCAGTATAATCAATATTATGTCAAAACTATAAATGTGCAAAATATGAAGAATAGTTATAATAAAAATGTTCATAGATTTAACCATCTATACAAACATACAGTTATGGTTTATTGTCGAAAATAGTTTTAGGCTTTATTGCATAATTTTTCTAAGGTAGTTTGTGTTGTGACCATGGGCGTAAATCCCGGGGGGGGGGGGGGATGGGGGGATATATCCCCCCCCCCCCCCCCACCACTTTTGAAGGAGGGGGGGATGGCCTGTACAAATATCCCCCCTGAAATTCTCCCAAGAAAAAGATGTAGGAACAAAAAAACAAACAAACAAAAAGAAATGTGGTGATATTGATTTCAGCAGGATGGATTATTGCATAGCCTATAATCTAGGCGGAGAATGCAGTTATTGTTTTTGTAATTTGCTGTTAAGCTAAACGTATGATGCAGCGAGATAATTGTCTTTGCCAAGCGATACATCTGATGCGGCCAGACTACGAACAGTGGACGCATCTACCGCGTCCGCTAGGCGCCACGATCGGTGGCAGTTTTTTGTTGTTTTTTCGTATAAGAAGACTGCCACCGATTAAAAAAAATAACAAAACAACGACAAACAATTGGATCATAGGCGGTGTATTCGCGCATCCACTGTTCGTAGTCTCGTCGCATCAGACCAGCTGCATCCCTACCTAGGTTATAGGCTACATACTGTAATGCATGAGCCATGACGTTCGCACGCCCGCCTCGTGACGAGAACATACTGCTTAACAGTGCTAGCAGCGCTCGTGTACTTCTCTCGCACACCAATGCATGCAGTGGCGTATCTAGGGGGGGGGGGGGGCAAGGGGGGGCACGTGCCCCGGGCGCAACTCCTTGGGGGCGCAAAAAAAAAAACGAAGAAGAAGAAGAAAAAAATAACAGAAGAAGAAGAAGAAACTCGCCCGGAAGGGGGGGGGGGGGAATGGTGGGGGGGGGGGGGGGGTGGGCAGAAAACCAAATCAAAGAAGATAAAAACAAAACATGATGATGACGCGGACAAAATGACAATTTTCATTGCGTTCACACAAGAATTCCATGTTCTGTTAACTGAAATACAAAAATTTTCGGCTCGCTCGCTGCGCTCGCTCGCCAAAATTTATATAAAAAAAGAAGGTAAGAACAAAACGTGATGATGACGCGGACAAAATAAAAATGTCTATTGTGTTCACACCTGTCATTTTATATTTAGCAGGCAAAATATTTCACGAAGCAGCGGCTGCAATATCTTTCGTTCTGAAGCGATCGCCAATTGGTTTAAAAGAAGGCGCCAACGGTTTCGAACATACGGGGGAGGGCGCAAAAAAAAAGCAAATCAAACAAGATAAGAACAAAACGTAATGATGACGCGGAAATATACAATTTCGGCTCACTCGCTCGTACTAATTTAGAGTATTCAGTATACGAAAATACGAAAATTTTCGGCTCGCTCGCT
Source organism: Diadema setosum (assembly GCA_033980235.1). Lineage (NCBI taxonomy): Eukaryota > Metazoa > Echinodermata > Echinoidea > Diadematoida > Diadematidae > Diadema > Diadema setosum. Next base: position 45,221 of record CM067080.1, read on the forward strand.
GCGCTCGCTCGCCAAAATTTATCCAAAAAAAAAAAAGAGATAAGAACAAAACGTGATGACAATGCGGAAATAGGCCAATACAAATTTCGGCTCACTCGCGCGTACTAATTTAGAGTATTTTTTAAAGTACTCAGCTTGTTGGTTAAATCGTTATCTATAAGGCCGTCACTATATCTTGATTAGAATTGTAAGATTTAATAAGCAAAAAATAAGAATTCCATTTTTGTAAGCTGTAATACAAAAATTTTCGGCTCGCTCGCTACGCTCGCTCGCCAAAATTTATCGAAATTCATTACATTTAAATCACCCTCAAAATGACCCCTTTTAAGTTCTTGAAAAAGCATATCATATGGACTTTCTTTAAAGGGACTGTACAGTTCTGGTTGAGGTGGGGATTCATGTTTTGAATATTCCTAAGTGAGATAATGAGAAATCTCATATGAAATATGAAAAAGCATGGAATTTTAAGAAGGATTCAACATTTATTTGATGAAAATTGGTTTTCAAATGGCCGAGATATCCAAAAGTTTGATAATAATAAAAGGCGACATGCCCCACTTTTATTAGGATCCCTTTGTTTCACCTTGTTTTTAGATATCTCAGCCATTTCAAAACTGATTTTCATCAAATAAACTTTTGATACCCCTTAGAATTGCATGCTCTTTGACATCTCATAGAGTGGTTTCTGAATATCTTGCAAAATATTAAAGCCTCAATTTTCACCTCGACCAGAACTGTACACACCCTTTAAAGTCCCTACCGGGATGCGTATTTTTTATTTACACGCAAGCCTGTGGCTTTTCGCAATCTAATTCAATGAAACCGCTCGTGATGCGTCTATGCTTATTCCACTAGGGTTGTTTGTATGCGAAGAGTTCTGTGAGTACTGAACCCTCCGCTCGCGCCGATTCGATTCGTACACATTCATCAGTGAGTGTTTGTACGCGCTGTGAAAGTTTTGCTTGCCGTGGTAGACCTGCATCCAATTAGTACATGTACGTAGGTAAACAAGTGAGAGTGCGAAAAACAAAACAATACAAAACAAAAAATATGAAAGTTACGGAATAGGCTGGTACATGTGCATGTACATCATGGGCGTAAATCCCGGGGGGGATGGGGGGGATATATCCCCCCCTGAAATGGAGGAGGGGGGGATGGCCTGTACAATCATCCCCCCCTGAATTTTGAGGGGAAAATGGAGGAAGCAGAAGTGTGATTGTTTCAATTTTGGCATATTGCATGACGTTTGTACGCCGGCCTTCAGACAGGTAACAGAGCTGAACAGTATTCTATCTTGTAGGAAAATGTATACATAATTTCCTCAAGCGCTCGCTCGCTTCGCTCGCTCGCGAACATCGACATACACTGTAAGGAATGGCTCAGACGTTGACAACGTCAAATAGTGTAGGCCTACATGTAAACATGCTATATGACGCGAGTAACTGGGGACCTTCTGCAAACAAACAAACAATAACAAAAACTATATCGCCATAATTGAGCCCCCCTCCATTTCCTGAATCACCTCCTGAGAAACGACAGTGACTGATGACTCAGTCAGGATACATCTATGGGCATACGGCCAGGGAAGATCAGGGGTGTCGAATCTTTTTTTTTTTTTTGGGGGGGGGGGGGGGGGCAAAGGGGCATTTGCCCCGCCCCTACGGAAGTGTCTAGGCAGACAAATCATTTATTACCCAAGCAATTCCGAGATGAGGACAAATCTTGAACTTTCTTAATGGAAAATTGTCCAAATATCGCCAGAACTATGCACCAGATCGTTGTATTGCAATCATAAACCTGCAAAAGCTCCACTATACAGGATCCCTTTCGATAAACTTTGTACACTTTTGACATTGACGTATGTTTCCCTTATCAAAGAGTGTGCAGTAGATCTTTCACTTAACAAAAGCACCCTCATAATGATGCAGAGGCGTCGATGGGGGGGGGGGATGGTTCCCCCATAAAAGTGGGACAAACAAAAGCGAAAAATATAGCTAAAAAACGGGAGTTTTTGGAGTGTAAAATGTCAAAATTTTAAAGCTCGCTCGCATTGATAACCGCTATGCCATTCTCCTGACGTTGCCAGTGACTGACAGCAGTGCGCCCGGTGCGCCCCCCTTAATTTCCAAAGCGAAAAATGTAGCTACAAACGGCAGTTTTGGGACTGTGAAATGTCAAAATTTTCAAGCTCGCTCGCTCCGCGCTCGCTCGCATTTAATCATTCTCCTGATGTTGCTGCAAGTAATTGCCAACAGTTTTTGCACGGTGCCCCTCCCTTAGTTTCCAAAGCGAAAAATACAGCCACAAACGACAGTTTTTGGGACTGTAAAAAATGTCAAAATTTTCAAGCTCACTCGCTTCGCTCGCTCGCATTTAATCATTATTCCATTCTCCTGATGTTGCTGCCAGTAATTTCGGCAGTTGCGCCCGGTGCGCCCCCCTTAATTTCCAAAAGCGAAAAAGAATAGCTACAAACGGCAGTTTTTAGACTGTAAAATGTCAAAATTTTCAAGCTCGCTCGCTCCGCTCGCTCGCATTTAATCGCTATGCCATTCTCCTGATGTTGCTGCCAGTGATTGACAGCAGTGCGCCCGATGTGCCCCCCCCCCCCTTAATTTCCAAAGCAGTTACAAACGGCAGTTTTTGGACTGTAAAATGTCAAAATCTTCAAGCTCACTCGCTTCGCTCCAGTTTTCGCACGGTGCGCCCCCCCTTAATTTCCAAAGCGAAAAATATAGCTACAAACGGCAGTTTGGGGACTGTTAAAATGTCAAAATTTTGAAGCTCACCCGCTTCGCTCGCTCGCATTTAATCATTGTGCCATTCGCCTTATGTTGCTGCCAGTAATTGCCAGCAGTTTTCGCCTGGTGCGCCCCTTAATTTCCATAGCGAAAAAATACAGGGAGTCTTTGGACTGTAAAATGTCAAAATTTCCAAGCTCGCTCGCTCCGCTCGCTAGCATTTAACCGCTATGCCATTCTCTTGATGTTGCTGCCAGTGATTGACAGCAGTTGCGCCCTGTGCGGCCCCCCCTTAATTTCCAAAGCGAAGAAGTATAGCTACAAACGGCAGTTTTTAGACTGTAAAATGTCAAAATTTTAAAGGCTCGCTCGCTCCGCTCGCTCGCATTTAATCGCTATGCCATTCTCCTGATGTTGCTGCCAGTGATTGACAGCAGTGCCCCCCCCCCTTAATTTCCAAAGCGAAATATATAGCTACAAACGGCAGTTTTGGGACTGCAAAATATCAAAATTTTCAATGCAAAAAGATTTCAACCGTGGGAGGGGGATATCCCCCTACCATACCCCTCTCCCCCTCTCCCCGCTTGCTTCGCTCCCTCACATATCCGCTCCTCCTAAGATCAAATTCTGTCTACGCCGGTGATAGGCCCAATTATTTAGTAGGCCTTCACAGTGATGTCGCACGGCGGAGCAAGAGCTGAAATACCACGATTTAGTCATTCAATAATATATTGTGAATATTTCATTTTCTTCTTTTTTTTTTAAAGAAAAGAAAACAAAATTTTCACCAAAAGTGTGTACCAGATCGCTGAATTTCAGGTCTGAAAATGCAAAATCTTCCTCGTGTGAGAGTGGATCCCCCCCCCCCCCATAACACCCTCCCCCCGTTCGGTGGTTCCGCTCCCTCTCACAGATATTTCAAAAACAAAAACAAAAGTTTTCATACTTTTAAGGTCTGATTTTCCGCAGAAATTCATCTGAGAAAGGAAAAAAAAAAGCAACAAGAACTAAAAGTCTTCATATTTTTGCTGCCACTTTCCTCCCACTTTATATTTCATGCAAAAGAGTGAGACATCCGATCCCTGTAAAGTGTGTGTGTGTGTGTGCGTGTGTGTTGTTGTTGTTGTTGTTTTTTTTTTTTTTTTGTAATCGTGGTGATGGTGACCATCCCCCCCCCCCCACTCCTCAGTACGGATTTACGCCGTTGATGTACATGCATCAGAGAAGTTGTGAAATAACATGATCGCTTAAATCTAATGACACCTGAATGGAATGAAATACATTGGAAAATGTTTGCCATTTTTCTCATTTTAAAATTAATACATTGTATTGTAATTTATTTGTCTTTCAGACCCCCTCACTCTCCTATTTCTAAAACGTCTCTTTCTCTTCTCCCGTCTCTCCATACATCATAAGTATTTGTTCCAAATACAAACTCTCTCTATCCCCTTGACTCCCTTTCATATCACATGATTTGTTTCTAAAACCCCCTCTATACTATATACATTGTATGTACATGTATTAATTTTATTTCTCAAACCCCAACCCCCCCTCTATTATATCTGTTGCTAATAAAAAGTCCTAAATCTATCTTCATACTGATGGTATATTATTTTGTTTCTCAAACATGCCCCTCTTTTCTTCATACTAGTTTCAAAGACTCGATCACTCTGCATAGTGTTCATTTTTCCGACCTCTCTCGACCCCCTCCTTTTTTCAAATGCATGACTCGTGTATTTTACTCGTATTTTTCCCCTCCTCGATCATTGCTTGAATTATCACACAATTTATTTGTTTCTCATACTCTCTCTGTCTCTCCCCTTCTCTTTCTGATTCTTAAACTTTACAATGTTTGTTTACAAGACCACTTTACTCTCTACATGATCAGTTTGTCTAGAAACATGTACAGTCACATGTATGAAGGAAAATTACACCACTATTGCATGAACTCATTTATGCACAGTTTATTCACTTCTTTATATTCAAGCACTTTTTTTCATGAAGGTACAGATGTAATCTGATCCTCCATATCCAGAAGTATTGTAATACAAACTAGAAGTATCACTCAATGTGATTAATACACCCCAACTAAACACTGAGGCAGTTAGCTCAACTAGCAACTACTTTGTATGCTTTTCTTGGGGGAAAAAAAATACCATGACAATGTATATTGTTCAACTTTGAATATAATTAACGGTACAGTAATGTCTTATTTTGCTCACACACAATAATGTGCCATATCTCAAGTCAAGTGCTCAAAACCTGAGTGAGTAAAGTAAATAAATCAGCAATTTCTATGATTTTTCATCAAAATATTGTTACCATGGCAACACAATGTTTGACATTAAGAAAAAATGACGCTTGTAAAACTATTACCATAGCTGTCACAATGTGCCAAATTTCAAGTCAGATGCTCAAAAGCTGAGGGAGTTAGGTGAATTCACAATATCATTAATGTATGATTTTCTTTCAAAATATGCTGTCACCATGTCAGAGCCCACCTGAGTATCACAAGTTCACCTTCCATGCATTCTTGCAGACTCTTACCTGAGAACATTGGAAACTTATGGTGGGGGTAGCTTTGAGAGTGGGGGCATGGTGTCCATTTACATATATCCATCACACTGATAAAAATACCTGCCGAGTACACTGTACTTTATAGAATGTTGGATTATGCAGCTTGGGAAAAAAAAAAGACTTAAATCCCTATCACTTTTGATTAGAACTAGAGAAAAAATATTATTGAATATTCATTAATTTAGGAGGTTTGGACCCCCTGGGCCCCCAAGGAAAGCATGGTGCCCATTCAAACCACTTTGAGATCTTATCCCCATGAATTGCTACTTGCCCAAGTTTGGTGAAAATCCATTATGTTGTTTTTCAGCAAGAAGATGAAAATTTAGGCCCGCATTTGGACCCCCCCCCCCCCCCCATCCCATCCCGCTTCCTTGGGTCCCAAGGGGGACGCCGGACGAAGAGCGATCGCAAATAGCTCACTTGAGCCTTCGGCTCAGGTGAGCTAACAATAATCGACCACTAATGTCATAACAACCACTAATGTGGCTGTCGCATCTTCAAGCTATATGCTTATTTGACAACAGCCTCTGAATTTACACTCCCAATTCATGTGCCTTACTTCAGTCAGATCATTTGATTTTCTTTATCCCGAGTGGTTCCCAATCGACGTGTTCTCTTACTCTTTTCTTTAATCTGTACACGTATATATCTCAGTTTTATATTCGGATGTGCACACTGCATGTTCCATTGTCTCGTAAACAAAAAGAAATGACTGTATTTCATTTTTGTAATATCATGATCGATGCAGAAAATCCTTCATAAATTCATTTGAATTCGGATCGTGCAATAACATAGCAACATCTAATGTCATAACGCGTCGACGACAAATGTCATAATGACCACTAATATGTCATAACACGTCGACGACAAATGCCAAAATCGAATTAACCACAAATGTCATAACACGTCGACCTAAATGTCAAAATTTCCAAATTTACTGCAAATGTCATAACGCGTCACAGGGGAGGATCCAGGAACTCCGTAAAGGGAGGCGCCATTTACAAAATCAAAGGCTGGCGCGCCCCCCCCCCCCCCCATTTTCTTCTTTTTATTTCTGTTGCTTTAGCAAAATATAGAGAGGGGCACCAGAGAGGGATCCGCCCCCTCTCGATCCGCGATTGCTTCAACCACAAATGTCAAAATCGAATTAACCACAAATGCCATAACACGTCGACCAGAAATGTCAAAATTTCCAAATTTACTGCAAAATGTCATAACGAGTCACAGGGATGATCCAGGAATTCTGTTAAGGGATGCGCCTTTACAAAATCAAAAGCTGGCGCAACTCCCTCCCCTTTTTTTTTTTTCATTTTTTTTTTTTGTTTTAAGAAAAAATAGAGACGGGGAGGGGCGCCGCGCCCCACTTTATAGATCTGCGACTGCGTCAACCACAAGTTAATGGCAAAACCCATTGCTTGCAATACAGGGATTAATCCAGGAATTATTCGTAGAAGGGAGGGCGCCTTTACAAAACAATTAAAGGCTGCCAACCCCCCCCCCCCCCGTTTTTTTTCTTTTTATTTCTGTTGTTTAAAACAAAACAAAACAAAAAAAAACAGAGGAGATAACAGAGGGGGATGCGCCGCCCCCCCCCCCCCCCCCTCCATCGCGATTTCGTCAACCACAAAATTATGTAAAAAACGGATTAACCACGCCAATGTCATAACACGTCGACAGAAATGTCAAAATTTTCGAACTTACTGCAAATGTCATAACGCGTCACAGGGGAGGATCCCAGGAATTCCGTAAAGGGAGGCGCCTTTACAAAAGTAACCCACTCCTCCATTTTTCTTTCTCTTTCTTTTTTTTTTCGTTCAAGCAAAAGAAATAAAACGAAAAAAATAAGGGGGATGGGGTTGCGCCAGCCTTTCATTTTGAAAGGTGTCTCCCCTGTACGGAATTCCTGGATCCGCCCCTGAAGGCAAGCATGAGTTTTGACATTAATGGATGACGCAATCGCGAATCGAGAGGGAGCGCATCCCCCTCTGGTGCACCCTTTCTATTTTTGTTAAAACAACAGAAGTATAAAAAGAAAAAAAAATGGGGCTGGGGGGGGGGGGGGGGGGGGGGGGATAAAAAGAAAAAAAAATGGGGGCTGGGGGGGGGGGGGGGGGAGGGGTTGCGCCAGCTTGTAGTTTTGAAAAGTCGCCTCCCTGTAAAGCAAGGACTGGGTTTTGCCATTAACTTGTGGTTGACGCAGTCGCGTTTCTAGAGGGGCGGTGCGGCGCCCCTCTCCGTCTCTTATATTTCTGTTATAACAAAAAGAAATAAAAGGAAATAAAAGATATGAAATATACATCATAATATACAATTCTACTGGAAAATGGTCATGAACAAATGAGTCTTGAGGGCAACTTTAAAGGAGTCAACATTCGAAATGTGACGGATAGCTTGAGGCAACTGATTCCACAGGTAAGGTCCAGCATGTGCAAATGACCGATCCCCCCATGATTTCTTCGTTTTTGGAACAAGAAGCAATCTACAATCGGATGACCTTAAACATCTGGAAGGATTATAAAATGTCAGTAGATTAACATTGTACTCTGGGGCAGATGCGTGTATGCAATGAAAAACAAATAGTAATAGTTTAAATACAATGCGAGATTCAACAGGTAACCAATGCAATGAGGACAAAACAGGTAATGTGAGTATTTCGCCTGGTAAGGGTAACAATGCGGGCTGCTGAATTTTGCAATTTTTGTAACCGTGAAAGTTGAAATTGTGGTAGCTGAAATAGGAGTGCATTACCAAAGTCAAGTCGGGATGATATAAGACCATGAACTATTTTTTCTGTGGCTGAACGAGTTAAATACTTGCGAATAATACCCAAATTGCGTAACTGATATTTTACGGATTTACAGACAGCAGAGATCTGAACAGACATGGACATTGTAGAATCCAAGATTTCTACATGATTTAGATGGAGCAATAACCACATCATTGTCAACCGTTAAAGAAGGAAGACTAACCTTGGAAGGAAGACTAATATATATATTATATATATATATATATATATATATATATATATATATATATATGTATGTATATATATATACATATGTATAATAATCATTTGGTCAGTGTAGCCCATTATAATATACACCAATAAAGTATAGTGGTCTTCCATGGAACGTATCATATACCCGAAATAATATTGATCACTTTTGTGCAGGTTTGATGAGATATCACAGAATATTCATTGCTTTTTTTATCTCTTTCCTTATGATTCTCTCTCTCCCCCTCTCCTCCTGGTCAGATTTTGTTTTGTTTTGTATTGTTTTCTTTTTCGCACTCTCACTCGTTTACATTGTTTGGATACGTACAACATTTGTACATGTACTAATTGGATGCAGGTCTACCACGGCGAGCAAAACTTTCACAGCGCGTACAAACACTCACTGATGAATGTGTACGAATCGAATCGTCGCGAGCGGAGGGTTCAGTACTCACAGAACTCTTCGCAACAAACAACCCTAGTGGAATAAGCATAGACGCATCACGAGCGGTTTCATTGAATTAGATTGCGAAAAGCCACAGGCTTGCGTGTAAATAAAAAATACGCTACCGGGATGGGTTTGGGGTTGAACACTTTTTCAGAAATTAAGGGCGCAATTTTCTCGCTTGCCCCGGGCGCCGGTTTCCCTAGATACGCCACTGAATGCATGTAAAGCAATATCGACCGTAATGCATGCTTCGGATGTTGAACTACTATCGTAGCCACACTACCAGATGGCAACCAGCTGCATTCAACCAGGGAGGTGCTCTTCCCACCTCCTTGATGCAACACAGTCTGTAGGGCCATGGACGTGAATGGAGTATAGGCGTGAACGAGTGCACCATGCCGAGCGCGATACGACTCACGTCGAGCTCCGCATGAGTTACAAACGAGTTCGTTAACAGCCTTGTACGAGTTTCAGTCGTAGGAATTGCAACGCATTTACCCTCTCCATATTGGCTCATATTTGCTCAGTTAGTATAATTCGTTTGCCTCCAGAAAAAAAACAAAAGGAACGGGTGTCGATTCCCATATTTTGCCATAATTTATGCAAGTACCTCCTTTAATCTAATGAACATTGCTTTAGATTAATGGTTCAGACCTATTAACCAAACGGCAGTTTTTTGACTGTGAAATGTCAAAATTTTCAAGCTCGCTCGCTCGCATTGAATCGTCATGCCATTCTCCTGATGTTGCTGCCGGGTAATTGCCAGCAGTTGCGCCCGGTGCGCCCCCCCCCCCTTATTTTTTTCAAAGCGAAAAAAAAAATATAGCTACAAACGGCAGTTTGGGGACTGTAAGATGTCAAAATTGTCAAGCTCGCTCGAATCAGGGAGGTGGGAAGAGAAGCACCTCCCTGCTCGCATTTAATCGTTATGTCATTCTCCTAATGTTGCTGCCAGTAATTGCCAGCAGTTGCGCCCGGTGCGCCCCCACCCCCTTAATTTCCTAAGCGAAAAAAGTACAGCTACAAACGGCAGTTTTTGGATTGTAAAATGTCAAAATTTTCAGGCTCGCTCGCATTTAATCGTTATGTCACTCTCCTGATGTTGAGCGTATTTTTTATTTACACGCAAGCCTGTGGCTTTTCGCAATCTAATTCAATGAAACCGCTCGTGATGCGTCTATGCTTATTCCACTAGGGTTGTTTGTTGCGAAGAGTTCTGTGAGTACTGAACCCTCCGCTCGCGACGATTCGATTCGTACACATTCATCAGTGAGTGTTTGTACGCGCTGTGAAAGTTTTGCTCGCCGTGGTAGACCTGCATCCAATTAGTACATGTACAAATGTTGTACGTATCCAAACAATGTAAACGAGTGAGAGTGCGAAAAAGAAAACAATACAAAACAAAACAAAATCTGACCAGGAGGAGAGGGGGAGAGAGAGAATCATAAGGAAAGAGATAAAAAAAGCAATGAATATTCTGTGATATCTCATCAAACCTGCACAAAAGTGATCAATATTATTTCGGGTATATGATACGTTCCATGGAAGACCACTATACTTTATTGGTGTATATTATAATGGGCTACACTGACCAAATGATTATTATACATATGTATATATATATACATACATATATATATATATATATATATATATATATATATATATATAATATATATATTAGTCTTCCTTCCAAGGTTAGTCTTCCTTCTTTAACGGTTGACAATGATGTGGTTATTGCTCCATCTAAATCATGTAGAAATCTTGGATTCTACAATGTCCATGTCTGTTCAGATCTCTGCTGTCTGTAAATCCGTAAAATATCAGTTACGCAATTTGGGTATTATTCGCAAGTATTTAACTCGTTCAGCCACAGAAAAAATAGTTCATGGTCTTATATCATCCCGACTTGACTTTGGTAATGCACTCCTATTTCAGCTACCACAATTTCAACTTTCACGGTTACAAAAATTGCAAAATTCAGCAGCCCGCATTGTTACCCTTACCAGGCGAAATACTCACATTACCTGTTTTGTCCTCATTGCATTGGTTACCTGTTGAATCTCGCATTGTATTTAAACTATTACTATTTGTTTTTCATTGCATACACGCATCTGCCCCAGAGTACAATGTTAATCTACTGACATTTTATAATCCTTCCAGATGTTTAAGGTCATCCGATTGTAGATTGCTTCTTGTTCCAAAAACGAAGAAATCATGGGGGGATCGGTCATTTGCACATGCTGGACCTTACCTGTGGAATCAGTTGCCTCAAGCTATCCGTCACATTTCGAATGTTGACTCCTTTAAAGTTGCCCTCAAGACTCATTTGTTCATGACCATTTTCCAGTAGAATTGTATATTATGATGTATATTTCATATCTTTTATTTCCTTTTATTTCTTTTTGTTATAACAGAAATATAAGAGACGGAGAGGGGCGCCGCACCGCCCCTCTAGAAACGCGACTGCGTCAACCACAAGTTAATGGCAAAACCCAGTCCTTGCTTTACAGGGAGGCGACTTTTCAAAACTACAAGCTGGCGCAACCCCCCCCCCCCCCAGCCCCCATTTTTTTCTTTTTATACTTCTGTTGTTTTAACAAAAATAGAAAGGGTGCACCAGAGGGGGATGCGCTCCCTCTCGATTCGCGATTGCGTCATCCATTAATGTCAAAACTCTTGCTTGCCTTTCAGGGGCGGATCCAGGAATTCCGTACAGGGGAGACACCTTTCAAAATGAAAGGCTGGCGCAACCCCATCCCCCTTATTTTTTTTCGTTTTATTTCTTTTGCTTGAACGAAAAAAAAAAGAAAGAGAAAGAAAATGGAGGAGGGGTTACTTTTGTAAAGGCGCCTCCCCTTTACGGAATTCCTGGATCCTCCCCTGTGACGCGTTATGACATTTGCAGTAAGTTCGAAAATTTTGACATTTCTGGTCGACGTGTTATGACATTGGCGTGGTTAATCCGTTTTTTACATAATTTTGTGGTTGACGAAATCGCGGATGAGGGGGGGGGGGGCGGCGCATCCCCCTCTGTTATCTCCTCTGTTTTTTTTTTGTTTTGTTTTGTTTAAACAACAGAAATAAAAAGAAAAAACGGGGGGGGGGTTGGCAGCCTTTAATTGTTTTGTAAAGGCGCCTCCCTTCTACGGAATAATTCCTGGATTAATCCCTGTATTGCAAGCAATGGGTTTTGCCATTAAAGGCATAATTTACCATTTGCAGATGAAAGCACTAGTGCTTTAAAATATTTCTAAAATGTGAGTTAGGGATAGAAACAACCACTGTCAAAATTTGAATCCGTATAATCGATGTTAAGTGTTGTTAAATACACAAAATGTGAACAATAGTTATAATAAAAATGTTTCCAGACTAAACCGTATACAGTTACGGTTTACTGAGAAAAACCCTGATATCTCCTTATATTTTAGGTTTTATTGCAAATATTTCATGTGGTAGGATGTTTTATGATACAACAGACCTACACATATGCATCAAATGTGATATCTTGAACATTTTTGAAATCACTGCTCCCAAAGGTAAACTGGACCTTTAACTTGTGGTTGACGCAGTCGCAGATCTATAAAGTGGGGCGCGGCGCTCCTCCCCGTCTCTATTTTTCTTAAAACAAAAGAAAAAATGAAAAAAAAAAGGGAGGGAGTTGCGCCAGCTTTTGATTTTGTAAAGGCGCATCCCTTAACAGAATTCCTGGATCATCCCCTGTGACTCGTTATGACATTTTGCAGTAAATTTGGAAATTTTGACATTTCTGGTCGACGTGTTATGGCATTTGTGGTTAATTCGATTTTGACATTTGTGGTTGAAGCAATCGCGGATCGAGAGGGGGCGGATCCCTCTCTGGTGCCCCCTCTCTATATTTTGCTAAAGCAACAGAAATAAAAAGAAGAAAATGGGGGGGGGGGGGGGGGCGCGCCAGCCTTTGATTTTGTAATGGCGCCTCCCTTTACGGAGTTCCTGGATCCTCCCCTGTGACGCGTTATGACATTTGCAGTAAATTTGGAAATTTTGACATTTAGGTCGACGTGTTATGACATTTGTGGTTAATTCGATTTTGGCATTTGTCGTCGACGTGTTATGACATATTAGTGGTCATTATGACATTTGTCGTCGACGCGTTATGACATTAGATGTTGCTATGTTATTGCACGATCCGAATTCAAATGAATTTATGAAGGATTTTCTGCATCGATCATGATATTACAAAAATGAAATACAGTCATTTCTTTTTGTTTACGAGACAATGGAACATGCAGTGTGCACATCCGAATATAAAACTGAGATATATACGTGTACAGATTAAAGAAAAGAGTAAGAGAACACGTCGATTGGGAACCACTCGGGATAAAGAAAATCAAATGATCTGACTGAAGTAAGGCACATGAATTGGGAGTGTAAATTCAGAGGCTGTTGTCAAATAAGCATATAGCTTGAAGATGCGACAGCCACATTAGTGGTTGTTATGACATTAGTGGTCGATTATTGTTAGCTCACCTGAGCCGAAGGCTCAAGTGAGCTATTGCGATCGCTCTTCGTCCGGCGTCCCCCTTGGGACCCAAGGAAGCGGGATGGGATGGGGGGGGGGGTCCAAATGCGGGCCTAAATTTTCATCTTCTTGCTGAAAACAACATAATGGATTTTTACCAAACTTGGCAAGTAGCATTTCCATGGGGATAAGATCTCAAAGTGTTTGAATGGGCACCATGCTTTCCTTGGGGGCCCCAGGGGGTCCAAACCTCCTAAATTAATGAATATTCAATAATATTTTTCTCTAGTTCTAATCAAAAGTGATAGGGATTTAAGTCTTTTTTTTCCCCAAGCTGCATAATCCAACATTCTATAAAGTACAGTGTACTCGGCAGGTATTTTTATCAGTGTGATGGAATATGTAAATGGACACCATGCCCCCACTCTCAAAGCTACCCCCACCATAAGTTTCCAATGTTCTCAGGTAAGAGTCTGCAAGAATGCATGGAAGGTGAACTTGTGATACTCAGGTGGGCTCTGACATGGTGACAGCATATTTTGAAAGAAAATCATACATTAATGATATTGTGAATTCACCTAACTCCCTCAGCTTTTGAGCATCTGACTTGAAATTTGGCACATTGTGACAGCTATGGTAATAGTTTTACAAGCGTCATTTTTTCTTAATGTCAAACATTGTGTTGCCATGGTAACAATATTTTGATGAAAATCATAGAAATTGCTGATTTATTTACTTTACTCACTCAGGTTTTGAGCACTTGACTTGAGATATGGCACATTATTGTGAGTGAGCAAAATAAGACATTACTGTACCGTTAATTATATTCAAAGTTGAACAATATACATTGTCATGGTATTTTTTTCCCCAAGAAAAGCATACAAAGTAGTTGCTAGTTGAGCTAACTGCCTCAGTGTTTAGTTGGGGTGTATTAATCACATTGAGTGATACTTCTAGTTTGTATTACAATACTTCTTGGATATTGGAGGATCAGATTACATCTGTACCTTCATGAAAAAAAGTGCTTGAATATAAAGAAGTGAATAAACTGTGCATAAATGAGTTCATGCAATAGTGGTGTAATTTTCCTTCATACATGTGACTGTACATGTTTCTAGACAAACTGATCAATGTAGAGAGTAGAAAGTGGTCTTGTAAACAAACATTGTAAAGTTTAAGAATCAGAAAGAGAGAAGGGGAGAGACAGAGAGAGTATGAGAAACAAATAAATTGTGTGATAATTCAAGCAATGATCGAGGAGGGGAAAAATACGAGTAAAATACACGAGTCATGCATTTGAAAAAAGGAGGGGGTCGAGAGAGGTCGGAAAAATGAACACTATGCAGAGTGATCATTCTTATTCTTGCAGGTCGAAGGGTGCGGACGTGCCGTGGTGCTCTCGCTGTTCTACTTGTACTATTAACCGAATTTTGCATCTATTTTCTGCCTTTCAGCTTTGATTAATATTGTTTGTTCTTCTTGATCATATGAGTGAGCCTGTTTTTCGTTTATTCCATCCTTAAGTGACACATTTCTGCTGAACTTGTTTTGAAATTTGACTGCGGATCTGAACCAAAAGGACAGCGCATATCATCGTAAGTTGCTCGACTCACGGCAGTCAAGCACTGCTTTGCACAGTCTGTCGCAGTGCGTGCACGTCCGCTGCTCTTTAGCTTCGCCCTATACAGTTTGAGTTACCGTGATTTACATGTTATCACTTACTTTACTACTTTGTTGTGTTGATGTTATATACTTCGTAAGATCATTTATCATTCATTGTAGCGAACAGTATATCGTCTAATTACTATTTTTCTATTTGTCTTAGATGTGTAGGCCTATTTTCCTCTGTTTTGAGTTATAGTATCCATTAGTATTATCCATATATCTATATCTTTGATTGACTTCACCTGTAGTTTATTTGTGAAAGGAAAGTATTATCTGTCTGTTACTGTGTTATTATATATCCACTGTGTATTTACACCCAGGTGTCAAAATTACATCTGATTCTGTGTATGCTTGTGTAAACTGCAGTGATCGGTCGCTGCACGTTGCCAAAGCTGTAGTGTGTAGCTACATGTAGCTGCCATTTTGTTTCTCACCTGCTCTATACACGCGTTCTCTTTTGTAATTCCCTTTGTTCTATACTATCCGACCTTTTTACTTTATAACTGGGAGGCCTCAGACTTTCTTTAGAGTTCCTTATCGCTTGGTCTCTCTTGTCATTGCCTGTTTTTTTCCTTTTCTTCGTATTCGGTCCGGTGCGCATTAGTCCTCCTTTTCCCTTTTATTCATTTCGCCTCTCCCTGTCCCACTTTATTGTTTATCCCCACTCGATCCTCTCCCTACATGGCCGTCACAATGGCGGCCATGTCTGGAATTCAGGACGTCCCTCCCCTCACTGTTCCCGCTAATGACTCCGAAGAAAACCCCAACAACCTCTCAGAAATGGAACCTGACCCCATTCCGACTCCTAGCCGCGACACTGGCTTTACTGAAGTTTCAAGAAAAAGACAACGACCGAATTCCCAACCTTACTCCGATGACGAATCTGATCTGTTTCACACACCCACCCGTCCTCCCTTCAACCCGCATGTAACTATCATTGGCACAGTCAAAAACATTACTCTCATCAACCCCATCCAGATCGCACGTGAAATAAACAAGCTAGTAGGAAAAGTGTCTCAAGTCCAACGCAAACAAAAATCCTTCACTATCAAATGTTTCAATCCTAAACAGGTTCGTACTCTTATGGAACTGAATGAATTCTGCAAAACCCCAATTCGTGTCACTAACGACAAGTCATTCTCTCCTGTTCTAAAAGGTGTCATCAAACGCGTCTCGCCCGAGTTAACGGAACAAGACATCAAGGAGGCGCTGGCGGGCCAGGATGTGACCGAGGTTAAGCGCATCTTAAAGCGATCAAACGATGGTCCCACCCCAACCAATGTACTTGTTCTCTCTTTCGACTGCCCCTCACTTCCAGAATCAGTGTGCATTGGCTACGAAACTTTCCCAGTAAGTGTATATGTTCCCCCTGTTTCTCGCTGTTTTCACTGCCAGAGGTTTGGTCACACAAAAGATACATGTAGATCTAAACAGCGTTGTGTAAGGTGTGGAGAAAACCATGATCTCTCTTCTTGCCCGTCCAAATCCAATCCAAAATGTCTGCGATGCGGGGGCCCCCATAGCGCGGCATATGCAGGTTGCCCAAAGTTCAAACTTGCACGTAAAGTGCAAAATTACTCCACTTTGAATCATGTTTCCTACGCCGAAGCTGCCAAAAAACTACAGGTTACCCAATCCAACACCCAGGCTATGAATTCTAACCCAGATCAATCTGACCCGCAACATCTCCCAGGTCCTCATGTGCCCGATTCTCCTCCTCAATCCAACATACCTGCTCCCATTCATAACTCCAAGTCCAACCCTACCACCTCCTCCATCACTACTTCTCGCTCCCATCCTACCACTGTGAATGTGACTCATGCATTTACTCAACCCCAACAGGCTACTGACAGGGCCCAGGTTCACAGAAGCCTCCCAGTCCCCACAGATACAAATACGGCCTCCACTCAAACTAACAAACGGCAACTCCCTCCTACAACATCCATTCTCCTAGTAGAAAAACTAGTCTCCTTTGTGAGCACAGTTATCAACAATCTTCATGCGGCTGATTCTGACCACAAGAGAATCATGTTAGTTGTTCAATCTGCAAACACTTGCTTCGATGTGGTCGTTTCCCAGGAAAAGATATTCGAACTCCTACACCAGATCCAATAATGGATCTGAGCCTCATTATTTGGCAGTGGAACGCCAGAGGGCTCCCCTCTAATGGCGCGGAGCTGACTCAACACATCTACTCCTCCCCTTCTCCCCCACATGTTATCCTCGTGCAAGAGACCTGGTGTCACGATGACACAAATTTCTCCATTCCTAAGTATACTGCTCTGTGGCGCAATCGCGTCTCATCACGTGGAGGTGGCTGTGCAATTTTTATTCATCAAGACGTAAATTTCAGCAATGTTCATTATTTCCCTCACCTAGAGGGCTTAAAAGTCAATATTCTGTATAGAAATGTTTCTGTCACTGTGATAAATTTTTACAATCCCATAAAAAGATTGTCCACACAAGATTTACTTTCACTTACAGTCGACTGCCTGCCATACTATGTCATTGGAGGAGATTTTAACGCCCACCATCCTGCATGGGGAGGAACCACTATGGACCTCAACGGAAAAGTCATATTTGAATTTTGCAATGATCACGATATTGTTATACTTAACGATTCCTCAGCAACACGCTTTGACATTGCTAGAGGATCTTCCACATCAATTGACCTCACTCTTGTTCCTCCGTCATTAGCCCCCCACTGTAACTGGTCGGTATCCCCGTTTTCCCTCGGGAGTGATCATTACCTTATATATTGCAGTGTTCATTTTACTTTGCCATTAAAGCGACTTTCCATACCTAGCGCTTCCTCTCAAAATCATGACAATCTTCCGCCCCGTTGGGCTTTTCGAAGAGCCAATTGGGAATTATTTCAGCGTGAACTAGAATTGTTACATCATTCACACAGCTCCCGTCCAGCAAATATTTACGATTTGTATGATCTTTTTTTACAATGTATTACCCAAGCTGCTAATGCTTCTATTCCCCTCCAGACCCCGACCTGTCGCCCACCTCTTCCCTGGTGGTCGGCGGCCTGTTCGAGAGCTGTCCGCGACCGTCATCGTGCCAAACGCAAGCTTGATAAGTCATATCTTTACGATGACTTAATGACTTATCTACAATTCAATGCTGCAGCCAGGCGCACCATTATATCAGCCAAACGTTCTCATTTCACTACTTTTTGCAACTCTTTGAACCGTTTTTCCCCACTCTCAGATGTATGGCGCAAAGTAAAACTATTGTCTAACAATAACACCAGGAGTACCTTCCCACCCATACTTATAAACAATACTTATACTCATGACGCCCACTGTATCGCCAATGCTATGGCAGTTGCTTTCTCTCAAAAGCCTTCTTTAACTCCCACTCTCCCTCTCCCTACTTCCCAACCCCCATCCTATATACATGACAATGATTCTCCTCTCAACGCTCCTTTCACTCCCAAAGAGCTCGAAATGGCGATCAAAGCTTCCAAGAACTCAGCCCCTGGGGGCGATGGAATCAACAAACAGTTGTTAAGCCATTTAAATGACAATATGTTTTGCTCTCTGTTAGAGATTATTAACATGAGTTGGGAAACGTCTGTGATCCCGCCCCAATGGAAACACTCCATTATCAAGCCAATACTAAAGCCTGGCAAGGACAAACACTCCATCAGCTCCTACCGCCCAATTTCTCTCACACCTATTGTATGTAAACTCATGGAACGTATGATTGTCCGTAGACTCTCGTACATTATTGATAAATATGATTTAATTTCTTCCCATCAGTCTGCTTTCCTCCGACATCGTAGAATTCTCAATAATCTCCTTTGCTTAGAATCCGAAGTAAGGAAATCCCTATTCAGTAAAGGATATACGGTCGCTATCTTTCTTGACATTTGTCAAGCCTTCGACTCTATTAATCATCAGGCACTGCTTTCCAGACTTTACTCAGTGGGACTTCGAGGCCGATTTCTAAGCTGGGTACAAAGTTTTCTGGACTCACGAACTTTTCAGGTGCAAATAAACTCCACACTTTCAGACATTCGTACATGCCAAGCTGGCCTCCCGCAAGGCAGCGTCATTAGTCCTCTATTATTCAATTTGTTTATTGATGAAATTATACATTATTGTGCATCAAACGTGTCTATGTATGCTGACGACATCGCTTTATGGCATTCTTCTACCAGTCTTCGTCACATCAATACAAAACTCCAGTCCGATGTGAATAGCATCTCTGATTGGATGACACAGTATGGACTCTCTCTCTCTACTAATAAGTCTAAAGTGGTTATATTTCACTCTCGCCCAGTTTCTCCCACAGGTTTCTGCATTCGTCTCCAGAACGCTCCGCTTGAAGTCGTCCCTTCTCATAAATACCTAGGGGTTACCCTTGATTACTCCTTGTCATGGTCCCCTCATGTTCAAGACATCTTAATGAAATGCAACAAACGGTTAAACCTCCTCCGTTCGCTAACCGGTTCAAACTGGGGCGCCGATACACAAATCCTTCTCTTACTCTACCGGTCTCTAGTCCGCCCTCATCTCGACTATGCCTGTGAAATCTACGGTTCTTTATCCCCGCTCCTTTCAAGCAAACTAGATACAGTACAGGGCCATGCCCTTCGAATATGCACCGGCGCGCTACCATCCACTGCCCTGCATGCACTTCAAGTAGAATGTAACGAACCACCACTCCATATACGCCGTGAAAGGGCCGCCTTCAATTACTGCGCCTACATATACACACTGTCCCCACTTCACCCCGTCCGAAAAGCCATTGTCTACTGCTGGCAATACTCTTCGAATAAATGGCCACAAAACAAACTTCCTTTCGCTCTCCGAGTCAAGCCGCTTACGGACACTTTCCTAAAGCTGCAACCAATGCATGTTTATCCCAGTCCCCCTTGGTCCATTGAACATCCCAATATTGACCTCTCCCTTCACAGCTCATGTCCCAAGACCGCCCTCCCTTCAGCGCAATATCAAACTGCTCTTCAAACCATAAAGACCACATATTCAAACCACCTGACAATTTACACTGACGGTTCCCATGATCCCTCCACTAACTGTTCTGGCATTGGAATTTACGTACCTCACTATCGTCATGAAATAAGTGAAAGGGTTTCACCCATCTCAATTTGTCGTACAGAACTGGTAGCAATTCTTCTTTCCCTATCATGGCTGGAATCCTCTCCCCCTCTCAGAGCTGTTATTTTCTCAGATTCTCTCAGTGCCTTGACACTTTTGAATAACCATACCTCAAATATCCTTGACCTTCCCAATGAAGTCCTTCTTAAATGCTCAAATCTTGTAATGAATGGGTGTGACATCACTTTAGCATGGGTACCAGCTCACTGTGGTCTAGCGGGCAACGAAAAAGCCGATTATCTTGCCAAACAAAGTTTACGTAAGAACATTACAATCAGTGTTCCTCTAAGTGTTGATGATATACGACATGTAATTAAACATAGGTGTTTTGACGCTTGGAACGCGTTATGGCGCTCGTCCAAGAAAGGACGCCATCTTTTCAACATCCAACCCTGTGCCTCAAACACCTTCACCTTTGAAAGTCTGAATAGACGTGATGAAATAATAACTCACCGACTCCGCATGGGCAGAGCAAGATTAGCAACTTTTTATCATATTATCCGTAAGCATCCCACTGGTCTTTGCTCAATATGCAATGCACTGGAAACCGTGGAACATTATCTATTACACTGCAAACAACACACAAATCAACGTACAAATCTCATGCGTGCTATCCATAAGCAATCACTAAACATCTCTGATTTACTCGCAAATCACAAAGCTCTGGACGCAGTTATTGCCTTTGTCAAGGAAACCAACAAATATCACAGTATTTAAGATTGCATAACTTTGCTGTAGCATGGACTTTGCAAAGTCTTGCAGAATGTACATGTACTTTATCATTTTGCAAACGTAGATTTCAAGATATTTTTTGAGTCGTCGTATCATATGTTAATATGCATTATTGTTATTATCAATTACTTGTTTATTAATAATGTCTCCCACGTTGCTGTGGAATGCATTTGAAGATGTATGTACATGTATCATACATCTTCATATATAATTGCGAGTTGCCTATACACACGTCATGTTGGCATATATCTGCTTATCAATGATATGTGGGTTTTTGTGTTTGTTTCGCTTGTTTTTTTTTTGGTTTTTTTTGGTTTTTTTTTTTCTCATGCTTGACTGTGATAAATCTCACTTATGTTTTATTTAGTCTCGTTTTCCCCTTCCCAGTACACAGGGGAAGGACTTTCAATCTCTCCTATCCTCAGCGTTATAGACCTTCACGACATTCGCAGCGCACATCGCTCTCCGGTCCCCTCCGACAACAAGCCGACCTTGGTCAGCCGTCACGTCGAGGCCTCCATCCGTCCACCTCGCCTCTAGGTGCCGGTGTCACAGGCGATCCGTTCCGGCCAGTCGATAAGTTCCGCCGGAACTTATCGGCGGACTTTGGCCGGTATATCAGATCCCCCAGATCCAATCGGCGGGATTTTTGCCTCACCGCCGATAAGATCCCCCACCGCCGATTCGATCCGGGTCTCTTCCGTATACAATGTATACAAAGTGGTAATGGGGAAACACCCCTTCAGTAAAATGTACTTTTCCAGTCTCCCTCTACAGCCAATGAACTTCTCCAAATCTCTCTGACCAGCCAACCGAACAAAGTTGCCAATTTGAAACCCGGACTACAAAGCGATTCCTTTTTTTTCCCCCTCCCTTATCTCTTTCGACGTCATGATGGCCATGGTACAGTCACAGAACTCTGCTTTGTAGAGTTCTGCACGATGTGACGTTGGTCATGCCAACCTCTCTCTGATTTGAATAATTTTGAACAGAATAACCAAATGAGTTACTGTAATTGGGATGTTCGGCATGCTTCATGTTAACTACTGTAATACAAGGAGCTTCATATTAAACATACTATGAGCTCAAATAGTCCACCTTCGTTTTAATGTCTATTTTCAGGGCACAGAGTCTAATCATTTTAGTGCGATATAACGACCAATATAATCGCCAACGTCATACATGCATGTTCGTTTGGTTCATTATTTTTTCAGTTGTAACAACTAAAGATGACGGGATGAATTTTGTTTTTGTGTGTTCAGTTGTCTTTATTATATCTTGTGTCCGTGTGTATGTGCATATGAATGTGTGTGTGTGTGTGTGTGTGTTTGTGTGTGTGTGTGTGTGTGTGTGTTTCTCTTTTGGGGAGGCGGTCTATCAATACCGCACAGAGATTACTTCAAACAGGCAAGGTATTCTAAAGAGATACAGTATAGTTTTGGCTGAGATGGGCGATTGAAAATTTAACGTTTTGCAAGATAATTAGAAAGCACATTTGAAATAGATAGCATACGATTCTAAGAGAAATTGAAAGTACCGATTATACAAAATCGGTTTGGACTGAAAAAAGAAAATACATGTGTGGTGGGCAGATAAGGTGGAGAGTCTCTGTTTATGCAGTGCGTATAAAAAAAAAAAACACGCAACAAGATTTGATTTCAAATTTGTGAAGATTGTGTTAACTTTACACCAAAGTGAGTAGCAACATCTTAAAACCATATAATACTCCTCTTCAAAATGATATTTATGCATACACGGTCATGGATGGCTAAGTAATCATTCTTTTTAGACAATGGGTAAATTGGACTTGGGACCAAGTTTAGACACTGCAAGAATCAATGCACCTTATCAGAAATTAAGTTAACAGATGGAATAATGAAATTAATAATCACAACTTACCATTGTTTTTTTTTTTCCGGATATCTCTTTTTAACATTACATCCCATGCCCCTGAACACGGCCACCATTCCTTCCCACACAGAGATTAGCTCTTTTCTACATCTCACGCACAGCCCTACGAATCATTGTGGCTTGATGGCGTAGAGCTTCAAATTCATCAGTGATTCTTTGTCTCAGAGTTGCAATGTCAGGTTGAGGGATAATGAACACTTTGCTCTGAGATAACCCTAAAGAAAAAAAAATCGCAAGAAGTTAGATCCAGAGATTCTGGTGGCCAATCCACATCATGATACAAGGCAATCACCCGATTTCCAAATACCTCAGCCAATCTGTTTCTTACTGCAACTAGTCGATGGGCTGGTGCGATATACTGTGCTCACCATAGGCGTCTGAACACACCACTTTGTTGCACAGGAAAATTTTCCATTAATTCAGGAATGACATGTTCATTTAAAATTTGTAAGCATCCATTTTCGTTGCGGTTGTTTTCAAAGAAGAAGGGCCCTAGGTATGTCTCACCAGTCTGAACATTAAAAAAAAAAAAAGGTGAATTGAAAAGGATTTATGCTGGTCTCACTAACTGAAACTTGGTCCCAAGTCCAATTTGACCCATTGTCCAAAAAGAATGATTACTCAGCCATCCATGACCGTGTAAGAATAAATAAGATGTTCAGTTCAAATTTCATAATTGCATTTTCTCAATGATGAGATTACAAAATTATTGACAATAAAACAAGAATACCAAATATATACAATCATGTCTTTTGATTGAAGAAGAAGAAGAAAAAAAAAACATTCTTGACACAAATGTACATGGTCATATCATGTCAATATGTCACAAATAAGTATCATAAATATGATGGAGCCTATACATAAAAAGCTTTAACGCTTGTAAAACTGTAGGTTCCCAAATTCATAGGCATATAATTATACGGAGAACGGATATGTTTGTCTTGACCAACTAAAATTATATCAGTACAAAAATCGATAAAGAATAAAGTAATGAACCACATAGATATCGCACAAACCAGACTGTATACGGATCTCGCTTGTTTGAAAATGAATGCTATGTATTAAAGATGTATCGGTACCATTAAATAACTTTAATAACTTGAAGCTGCGGACAAGGACAAAAGACTGGGAGTATCAAAAAAAAAGTTGCTAAACACTTGGAAGTGTGTATGCACTAAGTAATAACTGTTTTAATTTGCGTTTGAAGGTGAATAAAGACAAAGAAGAAGTAATATCTTGAGGGAGGTCATTCCAATATCTGGGTCCAGTAAATACAATTTTTTTCTTTGCAAAAATAGTGCGAGTACGGGGAAGGTGATAGGCGTCACTCTGGCAAGTGGGATAACAGTGGACAGAGCGATTCCTTTTGAACATGTGGATAAAAACAGATGGTAATTCGTTAGTTGAAGAAGAATGATGGTCAAGGTAAACAAGATAATGACCGATTTAACACACCGTCTGTAAGGTTACTATTGCCTGAACAGATCAGGTATCAGACTCTGTCCTCCTCGCACAAAGCGTACCCGTTTTAGAAGTGCTTTTGTCCCGGATTCCATTCACACGTATAATGCCAGAGTAATTAGATAAGTTGTAATGATTAGTTTTTGGTGTATTTATCATTATCATTATTATTATGCTCCCGCATATCCAAAGAGTATAAGAAGGTATACAGGAATTGTGTGTGGTTGGTCGAGCGGTCGGGCGGTTCGTCGCAAAGTTTACGTCGCGAACTTTTCTACAGCTCTGAATTAATTCTGATGAAATCTGGAGTAATATGGTGATATTGAGTGATTATCTTTATACTGTTGAAGTAATTGAGTTCAAATTTGGTGATGATGAAAGTGAGGTGTAGATTTGTAGGATATATGTTTCTCGTGTGTGTTTGATAGAGAAAGCATTGTTATGGTAATCTTATTTTTTTAATGTTTTTTTGTTTTTTATTCCCACATTAAGTTATGTAATTTTAAATTTGGAATATGTAATGATTTACAGGTGTACATGCAAGACACATTTGGTGTTATTTTGTTAAGGCGCTGCCATGGTAATTATTATTATTATTATTATTATTATTATTATTATTATTATTATTATTATTACTATACACACACACACACACACACACACACACATATATATATATATATTTATTGGAATTTTTTGGAGTGAATTATACAAATATATTGGGATATGTGGTGATATAATTGTTTGGTGTAGAATGATGATGTATGAAAGGATATTATCAAATACATTTATGAGTGGAATAATTATATGAAAGTGATATACAGCTGTATATCAATAGCTTTTGTATACATAAGTGTAGTTGTAAATGTCGGGTTAATGTATTATGTTATGGTGCATACGTTACTGTATGTTAATGTGAGTTTCATTTTGTACTCAATGACATGTCTGATTGTGGTGTACCCGTAATGTATTGAATGTTAATTTTGTTGCGATACCCAAAGTATGAAAAATTCCAGAGTGGATAATTTGAGTAATCAATCAATAAATCTCCTCTTCCGTTTATCCTGTTCAGCGTGTAGGCATTCTCTCTCTCTCTTTCTCTCCTTCTTCCTTTAATTTTGTTTTTGCTCTAATCCTTTCATTCGTATATTCCCCTCAGTTTAGTCATGTCACGTTGTTGTGTCTGTGTTGTTTGTTTCATTTTGTCTTATATTTTTTGCATTATGCATAATTACGTTCTTGTAATTATAATAAGTATTTTTAAAATATTTTAGAGTGGTCTAAAATCTACAAGCAATGCTCCTGGTCAGAGAAGAAGAGAAGAACAGACGACAAGTGTATGCAGGGTAGTTCTCATTTTTACCCTGCAAACATAACTTTGTTATTCCAGTATGTGTGCATATCTTTATTAGTTTGTTAATTACCATTGAATGTCATACTTTGTAATGTATGTTTGCTTATGATTGCATTTTTGATTTACTTTGTGTTATGTTTTGTTGAAAGAAAAATTTGAATAAAATAAATAAATGAAATGAAATCCACATGCATAGCTCCATTTTACTCCGCTGCATACACAATTTGTTTGCAGACTATTAGACCAACATTCTTTTTCGTTTTGAAGTACAGCTGAACAATGATTGTCTTATCAGAACAAAGCTCACCGAAAAAAAAAAAAAACATGTTTATCCTTGCTGTACCCTACCAGCAAAACCTCCCTCTCTCCTCCTTCCCACTTCAAGCAGTCTCTTATAAATGTAGGACTTTATAACTATAGTATAGGCTTTCCCGGCCAATTTCGCACTTTTGTCAGTCCATTTGATAAAAGGTTCATTCAATTTAGCGAAAATCCTCGTCACTGCACATTCTGTCATTCAAAATTGCAACTAGTTTGTTCAATTTAGCATTTCGGTCAATGAAATTCGCACATGTGCCTTTCGAATGCGTAAAACGGGCATTCAAATTGGCACGTGCTCTTCAGTCATTCAAATTCGCCAGCACTGGCGGAAAATGGTATTTCAGTCATTCAATTTCGCGTATGGGCAGTCAAATTCCAAACATGTTCATTCAAATTGGCGTAATGTTATTTCTATTTTGAAAAGGTGAGAACCGTGATTTATACGTATTTAAATGTGAATTTTTGTTTCATCCACACACTGTTAAGTATATAGTAAAGGTATCTTTGACCCTAAATAACTCAAGTTTGTTGTTCTGTAACGCCCCTCTTCTTCCATACATGTTATCAGAACTAGACTCTATACATGCCATGCTTGCACCAGTACCATAGATTAACTTCACTTTCTTATGTCTAGTCATAGCAGCACGAGTTAGATACAGGCGTATCTCTCAAGAAAACAGGGAGAGAATCATAGAAGCATTTGAGGGTAATAACCCTGACAAATTGATGGCTAGAGCTGATCCAAGAACTTTTATTTATTCCTAATGATAATTAACGCAATCTAGCACCCACCAAATGAAAATAATGAAACATGCAGATGAAAGAAATAATAATGTAAATTGAAACCTCCTTCTCCAATTATTGACAAAACAAAATTAAGATCAATGTATCTGTGAATGAAATAATGCAATCGAACATTATAAACACATACACTTATTTTGAAAGTATGTTGCAAAGGTGATATCAGAATAAAAGCATAAACTTGTCTGCTAAATTGACTGCAGTAATTGCGAAATTGGATGCCCAAGAATGAATTCGAATGAACGAGCGCAGCGTTTACGTGATCACGTGACTATCGTGCTAAATTGAATGAACGATTTGCGAAATGGTGCTTGTCTTACGAATTTGAACTGAGAAAGTGCTGATTCGAATGATGTAAAAGGTAATTTGAATGCTCCAAAATTAATTTGAATGAAAAGATTATAAAATTGAAATACCGAACATGCCGTCTAGGCTAAATTGTGCTAAATTGAATGCAGCAATTAGGAATTGGACTGAAAAAAGTGCGAAATTGGCCGGGAAAACCTATATTATCATGCTCTTTCGTTGAACTATTCTTTGAAGTTTTGTCTATAAATAAAGGCTAATCGCACACTGTCTGTGCAACGGCTCCAGATGATCGACTAGTACGTATTTGTGCATGCTACTTAGCTAATACATTGTAAGCCCTACAGTGATTCATTTCTTCGCGCCACTTGTACGAGGCTATAATATGAATCATTTAAAGGGAAATTATCAGAACGTAAAAACAGGTTTGTCCTTGATATCATTTTAAAAATGAAGAAATAGCTTTCTTAGATTTTTGGCTTCGGTATAGGCATCCACAATAAACAGATATCATTTTGTTTTTAATGAGGCCTACTCGCACAACCCGGATAGGATCGACGGTTGCGGAACGTTTCTGCGTACTGCCTATTGTGCGGTATATTCGTTCCGCGGAACTAATCGACTGGATTCAGCCGGTATATCGGTTCCCCCGGAACCCGGAACGGATCGACTGTGACACCGGAATCTGCAGCGAGCGGGTTTGGGGAGTCACTCGCTGCTGCAGATCCCGGCATCTCCCTCAATGGGTCTCTATTATATAAAATATATACATGTATATTGTCTTACGTTCCTTGCGGGTGTTTCCCTAGCAAGAACAGGGGATCTTTTCGTTCATATACCTATAGTGTAATTTTATAAATGATACATTTTTCATTATTTTTGTGGTGAGAACAACTTAAAATGTTTGTTAACCCCTTTCGTATGAGTCGCCTGCACCTAATTAATACTTTAAATCTGTGGTTTGAATTTACTTTGAAGATTGTCATGACTCCCACTTTCTGGCACTAAATTGTACTTTGTACTTTTTATTTTTTGGGGCTTGAAGCCCGCAGGTATACTCATACGTCTTTGATTCCAGGATTATATCTGTATCATATTTCTCCGTTGTTTGCTGCAAATATTTTTCTGTATCAACGCCTTAGAGCTCCTTGATATAAACACTGCAAATATTTTTCTGTATATGCAAATATTTTTCTGTATCAACGCCTTAGAGCTCCTTGATATAAACACTGTATATATATATATATATTTTCTTCTCTCTTTCGAAACAATGATACAGTTATAGTAATTTTATCTATTTCGTAAATAACATATCATTGTGTGTGTGCTCTATTTAAATACTGTACATTATTTTGGGTTGAACCATGATATGGGTGTGTCTGTGCGCGGTTGGAGGTGTGTGTATGTGGTTGAGTGTGTGCACGTGGATGAGTTAGTGTGCGGTACACGCGCGCGTGTATTGTGTAGTTATTTAAGTTTGTCTGAAGAATATGAGGTATTCATCAATATCATATCATCAATACCACGAGCTCCCTCGTGGAGACGTAATGAGCTCCTTTATGGAGACAATATGAGCTCCCTCGTGGAGACTTTATGAGCTCCTTTGTGGAGACAACATGAGCTCCCTCGTGGAGACGATATGAGCTCCCTCGAGGAGACTTGGTATGCATTTAATATTCTTGTTTATATCTCTTTAAGATCTATAATGTTTGTTTTATGTTATAAGTGCTGTCTGGGGCAAATTATTTGTATAGGGCCCCATTTCTCTCTCTCTCTCTCTTCTTTCGATCTTTAAAATAACAACAACAACAGAGTGATCGAGTCTTTGAAACTAGTATGAAGAAAAGAGGGGCATGTTTGAGAAACAAAATAATATACCATCAGTATGAAGATAGATTTAGGACTTTTATTAGCAACAGATATAATAGAGGGGGGTTGGGTTTGAGAAATAAAATTAATACATGTACATACAATGTATATAGTATAGAGGGGGTTTTAGAAACAAATCATGTGATATGAAAGGGAGTCAAGGGGATAGAGAGAGTTTGTATTTGGAACAAATACTTATGATGTATGGAGAGACGGGAGAAGAGAAAGAGACGTTTTAGAAATAGGAGAGTGAGGGGGTCTGAAAGACAAATAAATTACAATACAATGTATTAATTTTAAAATGAGAAAAATGGCAAACATTTTCCAATGTATTTCATTCCATTCAGGTGTCATTAGATTTAAGCGATCATGTTATTTCACAACTCTCTGATGCATGTACATGCACATGTACCAGCCTATTCCGTAACTTTCATATTTTTTGTTTTGTATTGTTTTGTTTTTCGCACTCTCACTTGTTTACCTACGTACATGTACTAATTGGATGCAGGTCTACCACGGCAAGCAAAACTTTCACAGCGCGTACAAACACTCACTGATGAATGTGTACGAATCGAATCGGCGCGAGCGGAGGGTTCAGTACTCACAGAACTCTTCGCATACAAACAACCCTAGTGGAATAAGCATAGACGCATCACGAGCGGTTTCATTGAATTAGATTGCGAAAAGCCACAGGCTTGCGTGTAAATAAAAAATACGCGGCCGTTGAACCGTGCTTGGGGCCGTGGGGGCTTGGGCCCCCACAATTTTTGTGCACACTTTTTTTTTTTTTAACCCGGAAGTATGTAAGTGGCACTACATTGAAATAGATAGAGATCTTGAAGTGTGAGCGCGGTAAGGTTATGTTTTTCCACTGAAGACCTTTTTTTTTTTTTATGTTAGCTCATGAAACCCGCAGATGGAAGGGGAGAGATGAGCTAAGGACCTTGTTTTTTAAGGACCTTTTTTTTTTGTTTTTTGTTTTTTGTTTTTTGCTTGTTAGGTCATGAAACCCGGTCCGCCGGTGTTACAGGCGATCCGTTCCGCCCAGTAGATAAGTTCCGCCGGAACGAATCGGCGGAATTTGGCCAGTATATCGGATCCCCCGGATCCAATCGGAGGGATTTTTGCCTCACCGCCGATGCGATCCCCCACCGCCGATTCGATCCGGGTCTCTACCGTACAATGTATACAAAGTGGTAATGGGGAAACACCCCTTCAGCAAAATGTACTCTTCTAGTCTCCCTCCACAACCAATGAACTTCTCCAAATCTCTCTAACCAGCCAATCGAACAAAGTTGCCAATTTGAGACCAGGACTGTACAAAGCGATTCTTCTTTTTTTTTTTCTCTCTCTCTCTCTCTCTCTCTCCCTAATCTCATGGTGGCCATGATACAGCACATGCACGCACCGGGTGCCGATATGACGTTGGTCATGCCAACCTCACTAATTTGAATCGTCTTGAACAGATCGAATGAATTACTGTAGTCGGGATGTTCGGCATGCTTCATCCATGTTAACTACTATGCTACAAGAAGCTTCACTAAATACACGCATGAGCTCAAATAGTCCACCTTCATTTTAATATATATTTACAGCGCTCAGAATCTAGTCATTTAGTACGATACAACGACCAATATAATCGCCATCACTATACATGCATTTTTTTAAAATCACTTGTAACAACTTCATATGACGGGGTGAATTTTGTTTTTGTGTGTTCAGTTGTCTTTGTTCTATTTTGTGTCCTTGTGTATGTGCATATGTGTCTGTGTGTCTGTGTGTTGGGGGCGGTATATCTCTTCTGGGGTATTAATGTCTTACACAGAGATAACTTCAAACAGGCAATTTATTCTAAAGGGATAATATTTTAAGTTGAGATGGGCGATTGAAAATTTAACGTTTTGCAAGATAATTAGAAAGCACATATTAGGACAAGAGTATTAGTTTTAACCTGGACATTTCCGGTAACAAGCTGATCAGTTGGAGGGGGCAACCCTATATACCACCGCACCCTTAACCATGAATATATCTTTTTGTTCCCTTCTGATGGAAACAGAAAAAAATCTAATATTTCACCAATAGGGTGCATCAGATGTCTGAATACCAAGTCTTAAAATGCAAAATATCCCTCATGTAGGGGAGGGTGATCCCCTTCCAAACCCTCCTGTTGCCCATTTCTCTGAATACTACTTTATATTTTTCTTACTCTTTGATGGAAACAATTCAATATTTTACCAAACGTGTGCACTACCATGTTTCATCTTCAAGTCTATAAAAAAAGAAAAAAATCACTTGTGTGGGAGAGAAATATCCCTCCTCCATGTACCAATAACAACGAGTGTCATATCCTCTGATTTCAATCTATTATTTATCTAATCTACATGAAATGAATGAAATAATTTAATCACTATGTTTTTAGGTGGAGCAATAGACTGCAACACAGAAATTTACTGTCATGTGATAAATTGCACATTATTTTTTGACACAGTTAATAGACATTTATTTTGAATATGTATGTGGTACAGATACCAAAAAGATTTGTTTTTACTTCCTAAGTAATAATTGACAATTTCAAATGTAACTCATCTCAATGGTAGACATCAAAAGCGTAGTCAAAAAAAGAAAGAGGGTATATAGCACTAAATTTTCATCTCATGTGCATAGACCATATGGTAAAAAAATATCGCCTTCTAGTAGGTTGTCTGTTTAACAACAAAACAAATGGTGAAATGTTTCTCGTAACAAGGTCACACTCCTTCATTTCAACATTCAAATCTCATAATTTGTATACTTTACACTTAAGAACTATTTTTAATTAAAAAAAAAGTTTTTGAATATTTTTGCGGATGAAAAATCACATCTTAATCATATACTGATATGTATTTACATAATCGCGAGATAAAATTGTTATTGCCGGCAATTTTACTCACCATTTTGCATGCTAGGAAAAGTTCGAGCGGTTGTATCGGTACTTGCGTGCTTAAACATCTCTTAATATGTATTTTATTATGTTCTGTATGCTTCAAAACATATATTTAGACAATCAAATTTGGTATCTGGGTTATCTGGTTGAAAGGTTATAAGAATTTCAGAAAATGGCGGTCATTTTGGACGCCATAGTGGATTACGGTATTTGTGTGAGTCAACATCTCTTAATATGTATTTCATTGAGTCCTGCATGCTTCAAAACATGATATATTTAGACACTTAAATTTTGTATTGGGTTTCCTTGTTGAAAGGTAATATAGATATAAGAGAAATGGTTGCCCTTTTCGAGCCGTCTTGGATTACGGAACATGTGTGAGTTAACATCTCTTATTGTGTATTTTATTGAGTTCTTCATGTTTCAAAACATGATATAACTTAAATTTTGTATTGGGCTGCCTGGTTGAAAGATAATAAAGATATTCAGGAAATGGCGGCCATTTTACACGCCATCTTGGATTACGGTACATGTGTGCGTAAACATCTCTTAATCATTTTGTATTTTATTGAGTTCTTCGTGCTTCAAAACATATATTTAGACATTTAAATTTTGTATTTGGGTTCCCTGGCTGAAAATTTAGAAGAATTTCAGGAAATGGCGGTCATTTTGGACGCCATATTGAATTGCGGAAAACGCTTAAGGAGGATTTATGAGGACTTTAAAGGTATAAACACTTATGATATAGTAAAGAGCATACCATTTTAAGAGGAATGCAAAGTTTATTTGATGAAAATCTGGTTTGGAATGACTGAAATATCCTAAAACAAAGTAAAACAAAGCGATCATAATAAAGTGTGGGTCCCACACTTTGTTAGAATGGCTCTTTTTTGGATATCTCAGCCATTTAAAACCAATTTTCATCAAATAAATGTTGAATTCCTCATAGAATTACATGCTCTTTCATATTTCTTAAGAGGTTTCTCATTATCTCGCCAAAAAAAAATTTTAGAAATCTGAAATTAGGTCTCAACCAAAACTATACGATCCCTTTAAGTGTGATGTTATTCTACACATATTTCTTGACCTATCCTGAAAAAAAATCAGGCTGTAACCAGAAATGTCCTAATGACCTAATGCCCTTGGACTATATGAAATATTAGAGAGCATACGATTCTAAGAGAAATTCGAAGTGCATTATACAAAATCGTTTTGGACTGAAAAAAAAATACATGTGGAGTGGGCAGATAAGATGGGTCCATCCTTTAGTTAGGGCCTCTTTGTTTGTGCATATATATATCAGCAATTTGAAGCAAATTTGTATTAAATGAACTCTGAATTCCTAAGAGAATTAGATGCTCTTTTATATTGCAGGTTGCTTATCATTTGTTTGTTGTTTTTTTTTTTTAGTTGGAAACCTGAACCCCCATCTCAGTCAATAATGTACGATCCATTTAATCTTGAATGCCTTCCCTTTTAATGATAGTGACTGCGGCCCCAAAACAGATCTTCTGTTTAAAGAAAGTAGAGTGCATGCATCAAAAACTCACGTAAATTTTTGACTTCTAATAATACCCTAACTTGAATATCCAAACAGTGCACCTGCGTCCAAAATCTGGTGTTCCACCAAAAAAAAAAAAGTTACATTTTCTATTCGTACACATTGAGTTTCATACATACATGTATATGCATTTTTTTATGGAAAATACATATTACATGCACATGTAAAAGATGTGAAGCCAATAGTGGCAAGGGGATAGACAGAAATTAAAAGAGATAAGAAAATGAAGAAAAAAAAACAGCTAGTAAACTACCTGTAACATGAATTGACAGGAAACAGACAGAAATATGGTTTAATATACCCAAAATGGAAACTATATAAATAAAAAGTAAAAAGGGTAAAAGCTGTGGGCTAACAGAAAAAAACAAACAAACATAGAATTATGATTAAAAAATAAAGAAGAGATTGAGAGTGCGACGGAGAAAAATAAAAGGCTAGAAATGAAAATGTTATTCATCTCGAGTTATAACAGCTTTAAATCTACATGTAAAGCTCCACCCCTGTATACACATTAACAATTTGTTTGCAAACTAAGCAACTTTTTTTAAAGTATACAGCTGTACAATCATTTTCTTATCAGAACAAAGCTCATAGAAAAAGTCTGTTTATCCACGCTGTATCCTACAAACAAAACCTGCCTCTCTCTTCCTTCCCACTTCAAGAAGTTTCTTATAAATGTATAACGACAGTATTATCATGTTCTTTCGTTGAACTATTCTTTGAAGTTTCATCTACATAAAGACTAATCCCATCATACTGTCTGTGCAACAGCTCCAGATGATCGACTCGTACGTATGTGTGCATGCGATTTAGTTAATACATTGTATACAGTAATTCATTTCTTCAAGCCACTGTCTTGTTCGAGCGCAATTTAAGCACGAGGCTATAAATTCAGTTAAAGGGACATTATCAGCACGTAAACATATTTTTGTCATTATTTTTATTTAAGAAATGAAGAAATAGCTTGCTTACATTTTTTTTGGGGGGGGGGGTGGGGCGGTATAGGCATCCACAATAAGCAGAATTTTGTTTTTAATAAGGCTTACTCGCACAACCCGGATAGGATCGGCCAGGGAGGTGGCCACCTCCCTGGATCGGCGGTTGCGGAACGTTTCTGCGTACTGCCTATCGTGCGGTATATTCGTTCCGGCGGAACCAATCGACTGAATTCCGCCAGTTATTCGGTTCCCCGGATCCCGGAACGGATCGCCTGTGACACCGGCTCTGCTGATATCCTTTTTTTTTTTATTATTATTATTGTTATCAGCTAGGTCTCATCAACCGCCTGGTTCATCATCCTTTCAGCCATCCATCAATCAATCTATCACTGAATTCATTATTACGCAATGAAGGACGGTAGCCATCATAATCCTTGCACAGCTGCGTGCAGCACCAGCTCTCTGAAGCACATCCTCAATTATACCAAGGAGGTACTAGGCCTAGTACCTCCTTGATTATACCCTGTTCCATTTCCCTCTTTCAGCGTATAGACATTCTCTTTTTTTCTTTCATTCCTTCCATTCTTTCCATCTACTTAAGTATTCTGTCTAGTCGAGTCATGTTGTTGTGTTTTTCCTGTTTTGTTCCGTCCTTTCGTAAATTATATTTGTGACAAGTGTTTGTAAATAAGTAATTCATATTCTTTTTTTTTTTTTTTAGCGGTTCACAATATACAATATACTTTTTGGTGGACCTCTTAATTATTTTTTTCTCAACTAAAGCATAATTTTGTATTTTTTTTTTTTTTTGCCAGTATGCATTCTTATGTTTAGCTGTATTATTTATGTTTTGCAAAGACTATAGTACGCATGATGTAATTCCTGATTTATTCTGTGTTATGTTTTGATGGAAAAAGAAGAATGAAAATAAATGAATTGAATTGAATTGAATTGAACTGAAATGTGAATCGAACGATTTGGGCTTTTTTTAAACACTGCTCCCAATGGTGAACAGTACCTTTAACCCTATAAAGCCCAAGGGGGGGGGGGGGCACATAGTGCCCCCTACCAGATTTTCGTTTGCCACTCCTTCGTCCTTAATCCGATTTCAACCAAATTTGGTGACTTTTCCTAAAATCTTATTGCAAACATTTTATTATATATTATTTAGCTATATTTGATGTCGCTGGTTGCCATGGCAACCATAAACTGACAACCATGTCAGTCAGATTTTGCATCTTTTTTCTGTTCCCATTTCATTTCACAGCATTACAGTGTATAAAATGGGTGTTTCTTGGCTGAAATTTGTTGAAGAAGCAAAATTCGAAGTAATTATGGTCCTGGAAAGTTTTTCTTATTATTCCCTTTGTTTTTATGTGACAAAGGCATAAAACAATAGATATAATAGAGATTATTGAAAACAATAATATTTTCTACAGACTGCCCTTTTATTTTGAGTTATTTTGATTCCTTCACCCAAGTTATGCCTCTAATATCATTTGTTTATCGTATTATCGATTTGCAATCTCAAAATTCCACTATTATGCAAATATGAAATGTCATAACTATACATGTACCCATCCCAAACATTTCATCTCAGGTCTCACAATGTATCACTATGTCGATATGAATAGCGCCCCCATGTGGTGACCTTGAGAAATTGCAAACATAACAAATAATAAAATTCCACTTGCTTATCATCTGTGGCAAATATGAAAATGATTGGTCTATAATAAGACACATAATGGGGATAAAGAAATTATACCGAAAAATCACGATTTTAGCATATTTCCTGTGTATTTCTTTATATTTTTGTAAATAGCGCCCTCAATTGGTGACCTTGTGAAAATTCAACTGTACGGTCATGTATAGAGTATGAGTTACTCTACCCACGTGCCAAATATGACGATGATACATCAAACAATAAAAAAGTTATATATAGGGGGCATGGGCGTAAATCCCGGGGGGGGGGGGGATGGGGGGATATATCCCCCCCCCCCTGAAATGGAGGAGGGGGGATGGCCTGTACAATCATCCCCCCCCCCCCTGAATTTTGAGGGGAAAAGATGGAGGAAGCAGAAATGTGATTGTATCAATTTTGGCATATTGCATGACGTTTGTACGCCGGCCTTCAGACAGGTAACAGAGCTGAACAGTATTCTATCTTGTAGGAAAATGTAAAATTTTCTCAAGCGCTCGCTCGCTTCGCTCGCTCGCGAAGAAAGTAACATCGACACACACTGTTATAAGGTATGGCTCAGGCGTTGACAACGTCAAATAGTAAAGGTCTACATAATATAAACATGCTATGACGCGAGTAACTGGGGACCATCTGCAAAATATGTACGAAAACATACAAACAAACAATAACAACAACTTTATCGCCATAATTGAACCCCCTCCATTTCCTGAATCATTCCTGAGAAACGACAGTGACTGATGACTCAGTCAGGATACATCTATGGGCATACCAAGGGAAGATCAGGACGTCGAATCTATGGGGGGCAAAGGGGCATTTGCCCCGCCCCAAAGGAAGTGTTTAGACAGACAAATCATTTATCCCCCAAGCAATTCCCGAGATGAGGACAAATCTCGAACTTTCTTAATGGAAAATTGTCCAAATATCGCCAGAACTATGCACCAGATCGTTGTATTGCAATCATGAACATGCAAAAGGTCCGCTATACAGGATAAGGGATAAACTTTGTACACTTTTGACATAGACGTATATTCCCTAATTTATCAAAGAGTGTGCAGCAGATCTTTCACTTAACAAAAGCAACCTAATATGTATAGAGGCGTCGATGGGGGGGGGGGGGGAGATGGATCTCAAATAAAAGTGGAACAAACAAAAGCGAAAAACTTCAATATAGCTACAAACGGCAGTTTTTGGAGTGTAAAATGTTAAAATTTTAAAGCTCGCTCGCTCCGCTCGCTCGCATTTAACCGCTATGCCATTCTCCTGATGTTGCTGCCAGTGATTGACAGCAGGTGCACCCGGTGCGCCCCCCTTAATTTCCAAAGCGAAAATATAGCTACAAACGACAGTTTTTAGGACTGGAAAATGTCAAAATTTTCAAGCTCACTCGCTTCGCTCGCTAGCATTTAATCAGTATGCCATTCTCCCGATGTTGCTGCCAGTATTGCCGGCAGTTGCGCCCGGTGTGCCCCCTTAATTTCCAAAGCGAAAAATATAGCTGCAAACGGCAGTTTGGGGACTGTAAAAAGTCAAATTTTTGAAGCTCGCTCGCTTCGCTCGCTCGCATTTGATTATTATTCCATTCTCCTGATGTTGCTGCTTTTATGTTTTTTTATGTGTGTGAGGATGAAGTCGGACTCTAAGACTCAGTGAGAGAATGAAGGAGGCATGACTGCTTTGCTCTGGAGTCAAAACGCAAGTGTGCTTTATTCATTGTTCTCCAGTATTAATCCAACACATTTACATTTGATGTATCACTGTACATGATTGTTTACAATATATTGCTGATATGGTGTGATGAGGTGATGATAAATGACGGGGAGAGCGGAAAGGAAGTAGGAACAGAAAGTAGCTGTCGGCGTATCAAAGATCATGATGAGAGAAAGAAACCAGAGAACGATAAGAACTTGACAGTGGAAGGGTGGCGGTGAGATGGCTGACTATGGAATGAATGAAACGTGCTGTTTACTGCTACACCATAGATAGTCACAATATGTCTCGTGCAGACACAATATCCCTTCCCTTCTTTAAAATGTACTTTTCTGCGATATTTCGATCGCGATGAGGTTGATCAATCGGTAGACGTGACAAAACATCAGCTGGATTTGTCTTCCCTGGCATATGCCTAATCGTGAAGCGATATTGCTGTAGGCGTAGGGCCCATCGTTCAATGCGTGCGTGTGGTCGACCGTGCGGTCCGTAGATGTATAGGAGCGGCTTGTGGTCGGTGTGGAGAACAAACTCTGTTCCGTACAAGTAGAGATGAAATCTCTCACAACCCCACACGACAGCTAACGCTTCTCGTTCGATTTGCGAATACCTACGTTCCACATCAGAGAGCGTGCGACTAGCATACGCGACTGGGCGTGTTTTCCCGTTGATCGTCTGCGTGAGAACAGCACCAAGACCGACGGGGCTGGCATCGACTCGTAGCTCGGTCGGTGCTCTCGTGACGAAATGTGCCATGACTTCCTCGCTCGTCAGGGCATGTCGAAGTCGGTCGAATGATTGCTGCTGCTCACGACCCCAAATCCATGGCTGGTCCGCGCGAGTGAGTCGGCGAAGGGGCTCGGCAATGGTGGCAAGATTTGGGATCAGTCGCGCACAATAATTCACTAATCCCAAGAACGAGCGAACTTCTGAGGAGTTTGTCGGCTGTCGAGCTTCTTTGATGGGCGCTATTCGAGCGTCATCGGCTGCGATGCCGTCTCTCGAAATCACGAAGCCGAAGAATTTGATTTTCGGCACCCGGAAGATGCACTTCTCCGGATTCACGGTGAGGTGACGGTCGCTGAGTCGTCTCAGCACGGCGTGGAGGCGGGCATCGTGCTCGGCGATGTCCCTCCCGAACACCACGATGTCGTCCGAGATGTTCTTTACGCCTTCCAGTCCTTGTAATGCGGTCTGTATGGCATACTGATATGCCTCGCTTGCTGATGACAATCCGAAAATCAGTCTCTTATAACGCATCACACCACGATGTGTCACGAATGTCGTTATATCTTGTGAGGTCTCTTCGAGTTCAATTTGGTGGTATCCCCACTTTAGATCCAGCTTAGAGAATACCGCGGCACCGTTGAGTGCTGTAAGGGTCTCGTCTAGGGTGGGGATCGGGTGGCGCTCTCTTTTCACCGCTAGATTGGCTTTTCGCATATCTACACAGACTCGTATGTCCCCATTTGGCTTTGGAACTACCACAAGCGGGATCGCCCACGATGTCGGGCCTGACACAGGCTCGATGATGTCCATGTCGATTAGCTCTTGAAGTTTTTTGTCCACCTTTTCACGGAGGTGAAACGGTATCCGACGGGCTGGCTGAGCAATAGGGGCTATGTCCGGATCAACATGTACACGTACCTTGTATTCGGTGAGCTTGCCGAAACCGGCAAAAACTTCTGGATATTGACGCTGGAGGTCATCGACGTGGTGGCTGGCAAGATGAGCGTCAATGTGTACGGCGCTGGCGTTGTGATTTGTCTCTTGTACACTCTCGTCTGCGACTCGAATTAGCTGTAGCGCTGCGGCTGTGTCTCGCCCAAGAAGACATCCACTGCTTCCGTGCACGACAACGAATCGTGCTGTCGTCGAAAGTTGAGTCGAGCACGAAGTCCTAGCGCTGAATTCCCCAATCACTGGCAATGGGGTTGTAGCACCGTACGGAAACAGGCGAATATGAGTGGGGGTCAACCGCAGATCAGTCGTTGTCGCGCTGCCTCTCATCCACTCATATGTGCGGGCGTCTATTATATTTACCGACGCTCCGGTGTCGACCAGCATGTCGATTTCGATGTCCGCTATTTTGACGCGGGTCTTGTTTCGCGACTGCCCAATGGTGAAGAGACGGTGGGTGTCCGTGGCAGGCGTTTCACCAGTCTCACTGCCGTTGTCGTGGTGGCGCTGGCGATCTCGTCGTCGAATGGCTGGAAATTACTGAGTTCTTCAGCCACTGAATTCACACCTTTCGAGCTGCTGCTGCGACAAACTCGAGAATAGTGTCCGATTTTATGACACTTTCTGCACTCCTGTCCTCTAGCTGGGCACTGTTGATCTGGAGGGTGATGTCCGTTGATCCCACAGTTAGAACACGGGCCAAAGTTAGATTGGCGCGAGTGCTGTGGCGCATAATAATCCTCTTCCTCCTCCTTTGCGGTGTCGACCGCGATTTGAGAACCGGATTTGAGAACCGCCGACCACGCCTGTCATTAGACGCTCGATAGCCCTGTCTAGCAGTCACTTCATCTACGTGTTCAGTGGAGGGGGTCGAGTTCTTCATCTCCATCGCCGAGGCTTGGCGATCGGCTGCTTCCGCAGCACGAGCGATAGAGAGAAGAC
Organism: Diadema setosum; assembly: GCA_033980235.1. NCBI lineage: Eukaryota > Metazoa > Echinodermata > Echinoidea > Diadematoida > Diadematidae > Diadema > Diadema setosum. The sequence continues at coordinate 85,494 of CM067080.1, forward strand.
CAGTCAGCTTAATGTCCGGCTCTCTCAGCAGTCGACGGCGTAGCGACTTGGAGTTGCATTTGTCAATGAACTGATCTCGAATGTGGTCGTCCTCGTTGGCACCGAATTCACACGTGGAGGAGAGCGTCTTAAGCCTCATGTAGTACTCATCAACAGACTCGCTGTCACGTTGCTCACATTGGCGGAATGAGTGTCTCTCGAATGCAACGTTTTTCTTTGGCACAAAATAGCCAGTCAAGGCTGACATAGCAGAGTTGTAAGATGTTCCCCCATTCAGCGTGGCAAAAAGCCGCTGCACATCTGGTCCGACGCAGTGAAGAAGAATTGCCCGTTTTGCTGCATCTTCTGTGACTCCCGTAGCGGCAATGTAGTACTCGAATGCCATCTTCCACTTCGACCAAGCATGTGATGCTCTGGCCGAAATATCGAAGGGAGCAGGCGGAGTAAGCATCCTCGTCGCCATTTTTATGTTTTTTTATGTGTGTGAGGATGAAGTCGGACTCTAAGACTCAGTGAGAGAATGAAGGAGGCATGACTGTTTTGCTCTGGAGTCAAAACGCAAGTGTGCTTTATTCATTGTTCTCCAGTATTAATCCAACACATTCACATTTGATGTATCACTGTACATGATTGTTTACAATATATTGCTGATATGGTGTGATGAGGTGATGATAAATGACGGGGAGAGCGGAAAGGAAGTAGGAACAGAAAGTAGCTGTCGGCGTATCAAAGATCATGATGAGAGAAAGAAACCAGAGAACGATAAGAACTTGACAGTGGAAGGGTGGCGGTGAGATGGCTGACTATGGAATGAATGAAACATGCTGTTTACTGCTACACCATAGATAGTCACAATATGTCTCGTGCAGACACAATAGCTGCCAGTAATTGCCAGCAGTTTTCGTCCGGTGCGCCCCCTTAATTTCCAAAACGAAAAATATAGCTACAAACGGCAGTTTTTGGACTGTCAAATGTCAAAATTTTGAAGCTCGCTCGCTTCGCTCACTCGCATTTAATCATTATGCCATTCTCCTGATGTTGCTGCCAGTAATTGCCAACATTTTTTGCCCGCTGCGCCCCTTAATTTCCAAAGCGAAAAAATACAGCCACAAACGACAGTTTTTTGGACTGGAAAATGTCAAAATTTTCAAGCTCATTCGCTTCGCTCGCTCGCATTTAATCATTATGCCATTCTCTTGATGTTGCTGCCAGTAATTGCCAGCAGTTTTCGCCCGGTGCGCCTCCCCCCCCCCCCCCTTAATTTCCAAAGCGAAAAATTACTAGTACAGCCACAAAGGACATGTGGGACTGTAAGATATCAAAATTTTCAAGCTCACTCGCTTCGCTCGCTCGAATTTAATCGTTATGCCATTCTGATGTTGCTGCCCGATTGCCGGCAGTTGCGCCCGGTGTGCCCCCATAATTTCCAAAAGCGAAAAAATACAGCCACAAACGACAGTCTTTGGACTGTAAAATGTCCAAATTTTCAAGCTCGCTCGCCCCGCTCGCTCGCATTTAACTGCTATGCCATTCTCCTGATGTTGCTGCCAGTAATTGCCAGCAGTTGCGCCTGATGCGGCCCCCTTAATTTCCAAAGCGAAAAAGTATAGCTACAAACGGCAGTTTTTAGACTGTAAAATGTTAAAATTTTCATGCTCGCTCGCTCCGCTCGCTCGCATTTAATCGCTATGCCATTCTCGTGATGTTACTGCCAGTGATTGACAGCAGTTGCGCCTGGTGTGCCCCCCTTAATTTCCAAAGCGAAGAATATAGCTACAAACGGCAGTTTTTGGACTGAAAAATGTCAAAATTTTCAACGCAAAGAGATTTCACCGTAGGAGGGGGAAACCCCCCTACCATACCCTCCCCCCTCGCTTGATTCGTTCCCTCACATAACCGCTCCTCCTAAGATCAAATCCTGCCTACGCCGATGATAGGCCTCATTATTTAGTAGGCCTTCACAGTGATGTCGCACAGCAAGAGCTGAAATACCACGATTTTGTCATTCAATAATATATTGTGAATATTTCATTTTCTTAGTGTTTTTTTAAAGAAAAGAAAACAAAATTTTCACCACAAGTGAGCACCAGATCGCTGAATTTCAGGTCTGAAAAATGCAAAATCTTCCTCGTGTGGGAGAAGGATACCCCCCCCCCCCCCCCCCCCCACATACACACCCTTCCCCCGTACGGTCGTTCCGCTGCCTCTCACAGATATTTCCCCCCCCCAAAAAAAAAAAAAAAGAAAATGTTTTCATACTTTTAAGGTCTGATTTTCCGCCGAAAGTCGTCTGACAAGCAAAAAAAAAAGAAGCAACAAGAAGAAAAAGTCTTTATGTTGTTGCTGCCACTTTTCTCCCACTTTATATTTCATGCAAAAGAGTGGGGCATCCGATCCCTGTAAAGTGTGTATGTGGGGGGGGGGGGGGGGGAGGGGGGCACAAAGCTTCTCCCCCCCCCCCCCCCACCCCCAACTCCTCAGTATGGATTAAAGGGTGTGTACAGTTCTGGTCGAGGTGTAGATTTAGCTTTTTAACATTTTGTGAGATATTCAGAGACCACTCTATGAGATGTAAGGGGGAATGCAGTTCTAAGGGGTATCAAAAGTTTATTCGATGAAAATCGGTTTTGAAATGGCTGAGATATCCCAAAACAAGGTGAAACAAAGAGACCGTAATAAAGTTGTGGCATGTCGCCTTTTATTATTAGCACTTTTTTGGATATCTTAGCCATTTGAAAACCAATTTTCATCAAATAGATGTTGAATCCTTCTTAAAATTGCATGCTCTTTCATATTTCATAAGAGGCTTTTCATTATCTCACTTAGGAATGTTCAAAACATGAATCCCTACCTCAACCAGTACTGTACAGTCCCTTTAATGTGCCCCCCTTGGGCCTGCGAGGGGTCAAAATAGCTTGGGCTTAATAGGGTTAAATGGAAGAATCAAGAGCAGCTGAGGATGAAATCATCGATGAACAGTAAAAGTAAGTAAAGTAAAGTACTAGTGAAGTAAAAGAAGAAGAAGAAGAGGAGGAAGAAGAAGACGGAGGAATGCACGTCGCTTTACTTCACTGTGTACTGTATCCTTTTCTGGGTATCGAGCTCGCACTGCGCACTCTTGCGTGCGCAGAGTTACCAGTATACTAATACTGCACCACACTTTTGCACACGTACGATTGCATGATGATGCAGCGTGAGAGATTCTGTATACATTGTGTGTATCGAAGGCAATCATCTATCACTGCATTCTCCCTAACATCAGTAACACACATGCGCACACACACACACACACCGATACACACTCTACACGTGAATGGGATGTAACCAGCCTCCACGACGAAGAAATATCACCGCCGCTTCTGCCTTGTTATTCACCTGTACTTTCACCTGTTACGAAGGCAAAATTTCACTTTTCCCGATCGCTGCGTCTTTTGGCTGAACAAGTTGTAAGTATCTACAGTAATGGGTTTGATTGTGGCTTTTCTTATGTCATGTTGATGAGAAATGGGATAAATGTTGGCAGGGAACGACACTTGGCGCCGTGACAGGTAGGCCTAAGTGCGAACAATAATTGGCGAGTGGTAGTGCTGCCGCAGTGTACAACAAGCGGGCAGCGATGGATACAGACAATGGGCCGATGCTGCATGCTGCCTGATACAATAATCAGCTGGTAGAGAAGCCAAACAGACTGGAATATTGTAGAGTCTATGTTGGCCAACAGTAGCGTATTGCAAGTGGTACCGGTACGCGGTAGTAGAACATTGTAGTATAAATCTGCCAAATCTACTCCATATTCATTTGTCGGAGAGTGAATGGCGAGGTCAACTTAGGGCATATTGTGCATTTGTCTATGCCAACTTGGCGTCATTTTGAGGCGGCCAACCGATTGAGCAATGTGATCATGTGTGCATGATGTGGCTTGCTATCATGCTTATGTATGAATGGCCTATCACATGTCAGTCTTTTTTGTAATGTAACTTTTTTTTTTTAATTTGTGCAGTGGCAATTTGATTATCAGAATCAGCATGGGTTTAGCCATTTGGCATTGATGATTGGCCAAGGACCAGTCTACAATTTACGAATATTGTATGTAACGTTAATCCTAAATTTTAAAAGGTGTAATCTACACCAGTACACTAGATCTATATGCCGACTATTTTGCGAGTCTAAATTTTTGCAAATCGGAACTTCCAAACGATTTCGTGAGTGGTTAAATGCGTGATCGTGGAATCGTGTACCGAATGGAGAAATAAATTGTGTTATAGATTTGTAGGGTGTTATTTGTATTAATTGTGCTTATTTATTAATATAGGGGCAAGTCCAAGATAATGTCCCCTCAGATGCTCAAAATTCATCTTTATTTAATCAAAAAGTTATTGATATCACGTTGTAGCCAAAGAGTGAAATTACATGTTTCCAGCAAAGAAAATATTTAATTATGCAAATTTATGCAATAAATATGGCCTTAATTTGCATAAATCAAAAACAAACCTTACGTATGGGACAAATTAAAAATATTCATCTAAAATCAGTTGAATTTGTCCTTGACCTAGTTCCTTCATGGACATGACCCCTGTATGAGCTAGTATAATTTCCAATAGGTAAGACAAGGTCAGCACATTAATTATGCAAATTATGCTCTTTCCCAGAACGAAGTGTCCCATACGTAAGGATTTGAGTATGTTTTTTTAAGTTTTTTCTGAAGATTTGTAACATGGACCAATCATACTTTAGGAAGTTCTAATTTATTCATTTTAACTCCAGATTAGCAAAACTCAATGTGGAAATTTAATTAGTCCTTCATCTTATAACTAATTAAATTTTGCTTACATATGGGACAAATGCCTTACGTATGGGACATTACATGCAAAGTGAATGGGAAAACCGCCTTTTGACATGGATGCTATATGTCCTTACATTTGTTTGGTTAATGGTTATCTTTGCACCTACTCTAAAGGATATGTCTATATATCTACCTCTCCTACTTAGTTGACCTCAGGGAGAGTGTAAGAACAGCATTATTGAGTCATTCTATGATTAAGAAAGGAAAATAAAGAATATTCATTTATACTTGTATTTTCTTATTTTCATTACAGGCTGTGCAGCTGGTCTTCAATTAACATTCCTCCCTTTAGCATTTTGATATTGGACATTTTCTTAATTCAATTATCATTTTCAACTTTACCTCTCTACAAAATGACTTTGTCCTAGAGTATGGGATTCTCTGAGTGTCATTTTAGGTGCAGTACACTGTTCAGCATACAGGCTGTACAGCCTAAAAAGGGAAATCAAAATAATTGTGCTTGTGGTGCTCATCAATGACCACATTACAGGTCTTACTGAAAAGAAAAATCACTTGAGGTGACATCAGGTAACTTTGTCATTACTTGAGTTGATAGCAAAGGAAAATCCCTACAAGAATACTTTTTATTTTGATATGATGTTTAATATTTCAACTGCACACCCTCAGAATATGTCATGACTTTAATATCAAGGTCATGAACATGATTTCTGAAAATCCTGTAAAATGAAGACTATAGTTTACATTTGCCATGAACCACAATATCAATACTGGTTCTGTGGTTGGAGTGCTAATAACACAAATTACACAAACAAATAGTGAGTTCAGTTTTCTTATCTATATTGTGTTTGAAGAGACAGATGTGCTCTGAGACACCTTCATCAACTCATACTTACTTTGTACCCCACATCTACACAATTATCAACAAGCATTGCAATCTCGTAGTGTATGATCAAATTAGGTTATTAGAATTTATCAAAATTATAAGTTTCAGATCAGTGAGTTACTTAAGTGTTTCAAATCTAGAATTACATTTTCTCTTAAGATTTAAATGTACAAATGATAATCTTTCCTGTATCACTACACAAGCATGTATGTACAAAGTGTAAACACAAATTTTATCGTCTTTAGTTTCATAGACCTGAAGCCAAACAATTTGGAGAAAAAAAAAAGCCAGCATTGGCACATACATTCTTCAATCTCTTTGTTCTACCACGGCTTTTAAAATCTAAAAGTTTCATTAAAATTAGATTGATTTTGCTGAAGCTAAAATTCACATGGCAAAACATGATGATTACAGAGCAAAATTAATCACTCTTCATGTTGTTTTGTTTTGTGCTGCATCTCAAACAATTACAAAGCTCTATAAAAACTTAGACAACTTGCAAGGTTAGCCTAGAACTACTGAAAGTACCCACTTCAAACTGTTATTTGCAAATTACACTGTACATGACATTTGATTTTACAGTAGAAATGATTAAGACTACAAATTAGGCATGGCACATGTGCATGTATGCTACATCAAGGTCGCAAGCTAGAATTCGCACATTTTTTTTTTTCATTTGATAAAAGATATTGACCAGAGTATTACAAATGGGCTAGAAATAGAGTGTCAGTATACAGTATCTGTATGTGTAGACATCATGAGGACGGTGTTAATGCATGACGGAATCCAATCTAAGACATTTAATTGTAAATTGGTAATTACTTTTATTTGTCTTATTTTAGCTTTTGTTAGGTACATGTATCTGAACGGGGAAAGTACCCACTTAGAAGTCTATTTCATTTGTTACATGTTGTAGTAGTATGATTTGTGGAACTGAATATGACAATATGGGGAAATTTAAAGTCATTCCCATTAATACACTTGTGCACTAAAGACAAATGTCCCATACGTAAGTTGAGCCATGTCCCATACGTAAGGTGTACTTTCGTTAACTGAACGAACTTCATGAAAATATGCTCCATTCTTTTGCAGTGAAACTTTGCTGAAAGATACTTCAGTATTGTACCTTTCTTCACTTCTAAACAGAACTTGATCAGTTAGGTACTTTCAGAGAATTTTCAAATCAAACTTTATTTTGAAAAATCCAGTTTTTCTCTGGTCCCATACGTAAGTTGCCATATTTTTCTTAATAAAATAATTAACCCAAGGTCAAATGACATCAAACTTAAACACAATATTCTTCTCAGGGCTACCAGTCCTCCTGATGATAAACAGTAAAATCCAAGTGCTCCTTCATTACTTTTCAGAGGTTTGAAATCTCTGAATGTCCCATACGTAAGGTGCGCGATATCTTTGACTTGCCCATAGACGTAATTATGACTGTAATTGCGGTACAAAATGTGTTTGTATTATCATTATAATTTTGGTACAATGTAATGTCAATGGAAGCCAAATTTCTGTCTGACATAGACCAATAAAGAATGAATTAATTAATTAATGAAATGTACATGTACATTGTATACGCATGCGTCACATTCATAGCATGATCAGAGTCGATATATTTTCGTATGTCTTTAATTTCGCAAATAGCATCTGACTCGCAAAATTCAGGAAAATAAAAACCTCACGAAATATTCGGCATGTACAATATCTTTTAAAATTTAGGTACCAATGCAATGGGTGATATTATGATCTTGTGTTGTTGACCTAATGTTCACTGCAGAGCTAACGCAAGAGGTCCACACACTCGATCATTGTATAACAATGTTAAAAATTGTCTGAGTTAGCCAGGTCATACTGCCAGTCATGTAGAATGAATGGGTTGGTGCTGTAATAATGGTACCAAGATTATTTCATGTAATTCACCCAACTGTACTTTTTCTAGACCCTATTTCAAACTCTTCTTCTTCTGGGTGAAGTACTGACCTCTGGGAAGAGTATTTTCACACTGTGCAGTGCAGAAACTAGTGTGCCATGCTGCATTGTTTGATGCTGTTTGGTTTAATACAGGTATTTATAGTAGAAGACTACTAGAGTAACTGCGTCAGTAAGCGTCCGTGCAGCCGTTCGCGGCAGGTACAACATACACGGTAATATACAGCTAAACACAGCATTGCACTGTCACATGCACACTACACATACACTAACACACTAGCAATCAACAAAAACCAACCGATAAAATGGGCACGATCTCTGACGAAAGTGAAATTTTCTCACCTAAATGACAACATATCGCATCCAAAATGAAATTTTCGGTACTTCTTAACATAACAGTTAAGAAACAATGGTCCAAGAAACTGGATTTTTTGTCGTTTTCTCGATGTTCAGGGATTTTGAAAACATATCGTCACGTAAAACAGAACTTTCGCGAGCCGATGTGGGCCGCCATTTTTTTCGGAAAATGGATGTTACCATCGAAAAAAAGTGAGAAAAACACGAGAAAGACATCAACAACACCGCCAGAATTGCGATCTTGTTTGCGGCCAATGCATGTGCGCACGCTATTTTCACGTGCTTTCGCAATGGGAAATGGCGCTTACGCAATGTTCGCGAGACATGTGAAGGCGTTCAGCCAAAGATCGCGGAGCACGCGCGTATTGCATAGGGATTGTACATCGTGCCGCAAGCAGAAATACTACGTCGCATATCGCCCTTATCGGCGAAAATTGTGCCGGGTTTTGCCCTGGTAAATCATGAAAACTGCGTTGGTCAATGGTAAATTTCTTTCATGAAAACAATTGCGTTAATGAATAATCTTGTCTATGATATATGAAATGGTTGAAAATAATTTGCCTGATTTGTTTACAAGTTGGAAAAACCCTCAACAATGCTTAAACTGCCGCAAACGGGATATTTTACTCTATGTACAGTGCATGATGTTACAGCATGTATGTGCATAGAACAAGAATTTCACAAAATTTTATTTTTTCGAAAAAAGTCCACATTAACTCAACTTGTCACTGACGTACAGTATGTTAAAGGGGAAGGCTAGTAACTGATCAGTGGGAATCAGTGGAAATGCTGGGAGATGATTGTTTCAATCCTTATGGGATTCATTCAAGAGTTCATTGTATATCTATTGTTGTGTGAAAATGATTTGCTTCAGAATGGTCTCATATTCAAGTAATGTGCAGTTTAATGCTTCCAGGTTAGCGTCCCTGGTCAGTGACGGAGCATTAATCTGCACATTACTTGAATATGAGACCGTTCTGAAGCAAATCATTTTCACACAACAATAGATATACAATGAACTCTTGAATGAATCCCATAAGGATTGAAACAATTATCTCCCAGCATTTCCACTGATTCCCACTGATCAGTTACTAGCCTTCCCCTTTAAGAGTAATATTCCGTCTGCCTTCTGAAAGAGGCAAGTCAAGTGTTCTTTTATTATGCAAGAAAAATGAAAATATGTTGAGTTTTCTTTGTTTTCTTTATAGCATTGTTCACATGTGACATCACAAGCTACAGTAGCCTTCTCATCCAGCAGTGAATGAGTAGAAACTTAAAAAATTCATAACTTTTGAATGGATTGTCAGATTTACCCCAAACTCTCACTGATGTGTTCTACATGTACATTGTAATCGTACATAGTGTACATGTACACGTTATGTACCAATATTACTGCATTCACTCAATCCACCTGTGAGATGTCAAAATGGGAACAATATAGTTATGATTCTTCTTTTTTTTTTCTAGACTTAACCGTTTTTAGGTTATGGTTTGTTGAGAAAAATAGTGATATCTTTTTGTCTTTTAGGCTTTATTGCAAAATAGTAGGATTTTTGTGATATGACTCACATACAATTGTACACTTACAGGTATTGCATCAAATGTAATATCTCAAAATTTGTTTTTTGAATTGCTGCTCCCAATGGTAAACAGTACCTTTAATACCAAAGTCAAAAGAAACCACTTACAAGCTGTATGAAAAATACTCTATGTTGTTGTATGGTAAGACAATCATTTTTTTCCTCTAGAATGTAAGCATGCCAGTGGTTTAGACAGAAAGTCTCTGGGTACCGTATTCTCCAGCGAGATGTAACTTAATTATAGATCCCTTGGACATGTAATGAGCAAAGTTGTAGAGAAGATGTCAAGCTTTGCTTTGATGCAAATTGTATGACATGACAAATCTATGATTGTTTTCCTTTCAAATAACCATTTTTGTACAGTATAGGCATGAATTTTGCACACAAAACAGTTAGTGGCAGAAATATAGAATTCACTTGCAAATCCATTAATCATGCAAGGGACTATGCAGTAATGCCAATGAGCAACTTGATATCATACAATGAATCAATCAATCTTTTAGACAGGGCCATGTTTCGCAATCAAATGACAACTTGATTTGTTGTCATCACCTTCTAACCACTTGTGTTTTCCATGCCAATTTTCGAAAGATAAAGCGCAGTGCAAACAAGTTGCTTGGCAGAGCCGTCGATCCTGCCCACTGCATTTAAAATACACTAACCTCACGCATCATAACATCACACAATGATTATAATCACAGCTCTGTCTCGTGCAGCAGATGTAAGAATGCTTCGTTGTTGTACAGCAAATTTTGTGAATGAAAGCGTGCACACTCTTCTTCATGTGAGTTTTAAATTCCGTAGTTCCATACATGAACATCGCACGTACAAACTCAGATTTCCTTCACATAACGAAACACAAAGTTCGCATCATTCAATCATAGTTACTATACCGTCAAAATTTGAAATAAAACATGCACATACTCACACAAAGAGAAAATGAATTAGGAAACATAAAAACCAGGTAGAAATTCATTCAAAGTTTGTGATCAAAATTCAGGGAAAAAAAGGGTAAAAGTTTTGAAAAGAATCAATCCTTCCTCATTTCTTTTTCTTTTTGTCGCTAAAGTCAGGGTGCGGCCTGTGCAGAGTTGCAGCCTTATTGCCGGAGAATACGGTATGAATGCTTACAAATATATCAATAAATGGAAACTGAAATGGGAAAAGCTGTGGACTAGTTTGGTCTACCGCATAAACCTATGGATGGGACTACCGTAGAGTATGTAAGCATACAAATATTGTACCTACAGTTGTACATAGATTTATTATTATTCTGTTTATAGCTGTAGTGTAAACTTACAAGTGAATGCCAATCCAAACTATTGCAACAGGAAGCAAGGCAAGGGAGAGTGGGATGTTGAGAGAAAGTTCACAGCGTATAAAAAGCTCTATAAATAGCGTCATCATCCAAGTTACTTCTGTTCCTGATTATCCCGCAGATACATGTAGGTGATTGCAGTGTTAGTTTAAACTACAGGATTTCCTGGGGTATTTTTGGGAAATATGGGATAAACATGCTACTATCAAAGTAAATCATCTACACTGTAAATGCACATTTGTGAATTGAGAATAGCCAGGAAAAGTGCTTTGGAATTTGGTAGGATTATGCAGATATTAAAGGACAATTCCACCTTCATATGTGGATTGAGTGAATGCAGCAATATTTGTAGAACACATCAGTGAAAGTTTGGGGAAAATCAGACAATCTGTTCAAAAGTTATGAATTTTTAAAATATCTGCACAGTCACTGCTGGATGAGAAGACTACTACAGAGTGTATGATGTCACATGTGTACAACGATACAGTGTATAAGGAAAATATAAAAAGAATTTCCCAAAATTTTACTTGTTGAAAAAAGTGCACATTTCCTTGACTCGTCACTGACGTATGTTAGGGGTAATTTATTCCCCCCTGCCTTCTGAAAGAGGGAATTCAAGTGTTCTTTTATTATGCGAGAAAAGTGAAAATATCTTGAATTTTCCTTATAATTTCTTTTTATAGGTGTACACATGTGACATCACTAGTGGGGCAGATATGTGAAAAAGATGCTCACATCTGGCGGAAAGTATGACATTTTGCATATAAGGGTATTTTGGGGCGCTGATTTCAAAAATTGCCGGATCCAAGAGATCTGGCCATGGGGTCGGCCGCCATTATGAATTCCAGTATGGCCGCCGCCAAAGATCCCTATCTTCAGTTCTGAAAGACATAAGCCATTGAAATTTGATACATAAAAGCATGGTGGTATAATGACTTCAATAACAGACTTCTTTGAGAATAATTCATTATGGAGAAATTGTGTAGATTTGTATCAATTGTTTGGTGCAAATACTGTAAAACGAATGTTTCGCGTGCATTTTGATTTCGCGAGCGCAAAGATTTGTGAAATTAAAATGCACGCAAAATTCTTGTCTACATGACACGAGAAAGACCGTCGGCTCCAATTCCCGAAAATATCATGCCGCGAATATATTGTGTTTTACAGTACAATGTGCATGCTATATATGGTATATTATGTAGCAGAGTATAAATTGAACATTCTGGTTCTGGTTTGTGGTACTGCACAGTAACACCCTGTTCTGCTATCACAGGGCAATGGTCAAGGGCATTGAAGTATTGACCGTGTAACTGGCAACTATTATAGCTGCCTTTATGAGAAAATTTATATTCTATAAATATGTTGTGTAGGATTAGTCCAATGGTTTCTTTGTAGATCATTTGTTACCCGTGACTACGGTTTCAGGCAAAAGTCGCAAGAGCAAATTCCCTCCTAAGCGGGGTACAAAGATTTTGGCCAAAATGTTATTTTTGTCGATTTTGGGTTTTTTCAGATTGAAACTTTGATATGTTTTGTACTAAATTTCACAGCATAACGCTAAGTTTTTCCTACCAAAAATGGAATTTTAAACACCCTATCTGGATCACACTTGTCAGTTTCGATCTCCTTTTGAACGCCGCGCCACTACAGTATGCCCAGTGTTCCTACGGTGAGGCATCTCGCGTGCGATTGGATAGTGCGTCGCACACATTTCCATAGTTCGGCTTTTGGCGATACGCCTCGCAGCGTGTCGGAAATGTTTTGTCCACACATGCATGCTCCATTGTTGTTGCTACAATAGATATCAGTACACTCGGTCTTTAAGCTCTTCGTTTGGCTTTCTATCTGAGCTTTTCTACTGCAATGTTCGACAACGTAAGTGAAACAAAAAGTGAACAGCAACACTAGGCAGCACTAAATTAACGTGAAAAATAGATACGATAGGGAGCATGGTTTAAGCATATCAGAGTGACAAATCGCCACACAAATTGTGCAACATACGATCGGAAACTGACTTTTTAATTGTGCTTGTAGTAAATATGACAGCAGGTTGACTCAAAAAAGACAGTAGGAGAGAGAAAAGGAGTGGTCATAAATGACCAGTATTCAAATAATACTCTGTAGTATATGATCACTTACAGTACCGGTACCGGAGAATACGAGTGTTTTATATCAATGTAAAGCTTCGGAAATTGGCAAAGTGATTCAATGAAAAAATGAATTTTCAAAATTCCTGACTTTTGCCTGAAACCGTTGTCGCTGGTCACATTTGGAGCCCACAGGGTATACAAATTATTTGTATGTCTTTAAATGCAGTGATCTTCAAGAGGCTCCAAACACTGTTGGTACAGAGAAGGATAAGCTGGTATCATTATAATTGCCCATTACAAATCGTGCAGGCCTTTTTTTTCTTTGCTTTTGTACATGTACAAATGTACCTTCAAAAACCATTTTTTGTGAATACATTTTGTTTAAATCTAGATATCGTTCATTTTAATGAAAGTATTGATATCAGATGAATGGAATATCTGTCACTTTGAAAAAAAAAAACAACAACAACATAGAATTTGTTTCAAGGAGAAAATTAAAGGCGGGTGTTTCGATGTAATGTAGAAAACTTTTTTCTTCAAATCGTCAAATACAAGTATGTATGGCAAGTTGAAAACTCAAGGATGTACATTGTGTTTTTAATCCTGCCCTTTGTTAAACAATTAAAGGACAAATTCACCTTCATAAACATTAAGGATTGAGAGAATGCAGCAGTATTAGTAGAACACATCAGTGAAAGTTTGAGGAAAATTGGACACTCGATGCAAAAGTTATGAATTTTTAAAATTTTTGTGTTGGAACCGCTGGATGAGGAGACTACCAAGGCTCGTGATGTCATATTAGTACAACAGTATAGAGAAAATGTTAAGAAAATTCAACATATTTTCACTTTTTTCGCATAATAAAAGAGCACTTGACTTGCCTCTTTCTAAAGGCAATGGGAATAATATTACCCATATGTCAGTAACGAGTCGAGGGAATGTGTACTTTTTTCAACAGATGAAATTTTGTGAAATTCTCTTTATATTTTCCTTATATTGTTGTACGCATGTGACATCATACACTGCAGTAGTCTTCTCATCCAGCGGTGACTGCACAAAAACTTCAAAAACTCATAACTTTTGAATGGATTGTCCGATTTTCCTCAAACTTTCAATGATGTATTCTAATATTGCTACATTCTCTCAATCCTTATGTTTGAAATGAAGGTGAACTTCTCCTTTTAACTTAGAAGAAAATAATGTACAATTGTACACAGGTCTGTACAGTACTTTTTTTTTTGGTGGTCTTTGAACTAAAGAAACCTTCAGTTTGAATGGACTGTACAGTTCTGGTTGAGGTGAAGATTTACAGTAGCTTGTCTAACGTTTTGCAAGATATTCAGAAACCACTCTGAGATATCAAAGAGCATGCAATTCTATAAAAGGGGTACGGTATCAATATTTTATTTGATGAAAATCGGCTTTGAAATGGCTGAGATGATATCCAAAAAAACAAGGTGAAACAAAGAGATTTTAATAAAAGACATGGCCTGTCCCCTTGTATTATTATCACTTTTTTTTTTTGGATATCTCAGCCATTTGAAAACCAATTTTCAAATGTTGAATCCTTCATAAAATTACATGCTCTTTCATATTTCATAAGAGGTTTCTCAATATCTCACTAAGAAATGTTATAAACCTGAATCCCCACCTCACCCAGAATTGTCTCCTTTTGTCTTCTTTTCTCTTCATGCATTTCAAATTTGAAATTGCCCTGTAAATGCTCTGTTACAGAATTTCTTGTGTTATTGTAAAACAGGGTGTTTTTTTTTTGGTGGTGGTGGTGGTGGTCTTTGAACTGAAGAAACCTTCAGTTTAATGGGACTGTACAGTTCTGGTTGAGGTGAGGATTTAGCTTTTAACGTTTTGCAAGATATTTAGAAACCACTCTATGAGATGTCTAAGAGCATGCAATTCTAAGGGATATCAAAAGTTGTTTTGATGAAAATCGGTTTTGAAATGGCTGAGATATCCAAAACAAGGTGAAACAAAGAGATCCCATTTAAAGACTGGCTTGTCGCCTTGTATTATTCTCACTTTTTTTGATATCTCGGCCATTTGAAAACCAATTTTCAAACGTTGAATCCTTCTTCACATCCTCTTTCATATTTCATAAAACGCTTCTCATTATCTCACTAAGAAATGTTATAAACCTGAATCCCCACATCAACCAGTACTGTACAGTCCCTTTAAAGTTTGTCGGTCTTTCTCGTTCCTTTTTTTCTTTTTCTTTTTCTTTTTTAAATCTGGTACGGTTATATGGAAAGAAAGTGTTGTGTGACAAAAATTGCCATAATTATTCCTGGCCCAGAAATGCATTTTGCATGTGAATTGAGTATGAACTCTTCAAATTTAAAAATTGTAATTGTGTGCCAGTACAGGTGTATTCACTGCATGTTAACTCTGTGGCTGATGTGTGCCTGGTATCTCATGGTTCTTTCTCCATGGATACTCAAACATTATGGAAGAATGTTAGTTCCCTAGGATAATCCTTTTTGTACATCAGTACAATACCTTGTGCAAGGTAAACTGGTTCAAAGACGAACTTTAGCAAAGTGAATTGTTGGACATTCTCTATGGAGAGCCAGACAGCACTTAACTCTGCATCTTGTGATTGGTGTTATGCTGCCCTCTCTTGGTGAGAATGACAATGCCTTTGTTTTTCTTCCATTTTTTTTCCCTTTTTTATTTTTGTGCAGTGTGAAAGTTGGCAATGTACAGTACTCTGTATACGCGTGTATAGTGAGACGGTTATCATTGTATGGACAATGTTTGAATATGCATGAGGAAATATGTGAGAAAGACACAGAAAGAGAAGTTGAAAGGGTTGGAAAGTTATTAGAACTATTTGCCAAGCTGAGAAAGCCGTACATTGTATTAAAAAGCTATACATTGTATAATTAATGTAATGTTCATTTCATAATTCTGCAACCAAAACAAGAATACATGGTTGGAGAGTAAAGATCTATAAAACTCTCAAAGGGAAAGAAAGAGGAACTATACAAGCAATGGATAACTAAGATGCAGCTACATGTATATATATTTTTTTTAATTAAAAGCAAAATAATAGTTAAATATCTCTTGTACACGTACATGTACATTGTATATTTTACACTAATAGTAATCAGGGCTGCCAACTCTCACGCATTGAGCGTGAGACTCACGCATTTAGGTCCTTTCTCACTCTAAAACTTTATTTCATTTGCATGCATTTGTATTGATCTCACTCATTTTGACTCCTAAATTATAGCATTGGCCTATGGGAGTCTCACTCTCAACTACAATTATTGTAGTTTCCAGTGTTGGCAGCCTTGTAGTAATGTACATTGTATGTGTACTTTTGATAATTACAAGACAAAGATTGGCACATGCTGGATAAGAATGAGAAATTTGCACTGTTATATACACTAGAAATATTCTTTACAACTACAGTACAACTGTACAAAAAGAAAAATATATACCGGTATGAAAATGAACAAAACAAAATATTTGTATTCATAGAACAAATCATGCAAAGCAGTAACTTTCATTCTGCTTGTACAATTATGAGAGTATAATTTGTTCAGTGTCCTATTCCTCTGTGTATATTAATGCTTTGATGCATTGGTTCTATAATTTGATATGACATTTCTCTTGGTAGTGTTACACGAGCATGCTGTAGTTCTACACATGTACAATGTACAGAGATAATGTACAAAGTACATTTATGTCAGTGGAGCTGAGAATTAGGAATTATTTACTTTTAATAGTGTTATGGTCTTTGACTGCATTTTGTTTTTGAATGGTACATTTTGTGTAATGTCTGTTGAACGAGTCTTTGGACAGGCAGGATTCAAGGATAGATTGGATTACATTGACAGGGTTCCTCTACCATCAAGTAATTATTATGAAACTTGATTTGTCTTCACTTGTACATTGATACAAATTTCACAATTTGAAGTTCACCAGAGGATTGTTAAGCTGTACACATGTACAAATATGTAGGTTGTCATGTGCACACATAATTTATATTATATTTCTTCAGTCACATTTCATTCACCATCATGAATCTTTGTTAGTACACTGTACATGTATATTACCTTTATGTGTGCATTGATTGTTGGACATCAGTCAAGTGCAATACAACTATCAGTGCATACACATTAATGATATCAACTGGTTTTGTAATTAAGAAAAGTTCACCTTACACTGATTAACCTTGTCATTGCATTGCATAAAGTGTGTGTGTCAATGATTGTCATGCTTGTTGTTGTTGTTTTTTTTTCATTTCATTGACATACTTGTACACACAATGTATACATTTTGTATGTGTTGTTGCATTCTACAAATAACTTTTATGTGGTGTGAATTTATGTCTGATCCTAATTATCTGTGGAGCTGTATTTCAAAGAATTCATTTTTAACTTGTACCATGTCTTTCTGTGAATATTTTGCTGTTGTGTTGATATCAGTATTTGTCAATCTTTTACTTCACAGAACCTTCCCACAAGTATGCAGCCGATTTATCGTAGATAGCAAAAATTTTAGTCAGGTCCTGCCCCAACTCCTGTCCAGCATCCCCCCCAAAATCTGGCAAAATGATTAATTGTAGGAGAAGTTTATCGGTGAGTACACATAATCCTTACTAAGGATGGTTAGCACAATGACATTGTGTTCTCTATCCCTTCTTTCAACCTTATTTTCAGGGTTCTTCCCTCTGCGTATATGCAAGTATATTAATAGCCTAACTGTGAAGTATATGGAAAATGAATATACACTGTAGATGTAGATACTAACCACTGAAACTGTAGAAGCAAAGTTGTGTACATTGTTCACATAACTGTATGGAATGCGGTCAGACTAATTGGTAGTAAAATGCACGTAATGACTAACAGGATACATGTACTGTAAAACGAGGAAGGTTTGCATGCATTTAATTTCATGAATTTTGCGCAAGCAAATATGCATGAAATTGAAATGCACATATGAAAGTCTAGGTTACAATGTATATCATTATGCATTGAAAGTCAGAGGCAATTCAGAAATATTTCATGCTACACACAAAAAAATGTTGGCTCCAGTTTGCGAACATTTCATGCCATGAAAATATCTTGTTTTACATTATATGTCTACTTTGGATGGAAAGTTTTCATAGTTCATACACTGTGCATGTGCATGTATGAATGTTTGTTTTAGTATTTCAAGACAATACCTAATATTTAAAGCATGAAAACCAGGTTTCCTCTAAATTGTAACATGATTAATTGGGTGGATGGGACACCACTGTCTTTGTGCAATTTTCATCATATAAAGCAATAAAATGGCCTCAATATACAAAGTGTATCATCACCTCGGCCAAGGAGATTATGATTTTGTCATGTTGATTTGTTTTGCAAAATAATTATAAAAAGTTGCAAACAGATTTGAATGAAACTTGTAGGAAAGTTGATAATGACATTAGGAACAGATTATAAAAGTTTGGTAGTGATGCAGGAATTTTTTTTGAATTTTTGAAGGATTTTTTCTTATCTTTGGCAGATAGGGTTTATATGAACCTGGGAGGCCGTATGCATTTGAGGTTTGCATAGATGTACACACTCTAACGCATGTTCTCTGCTCAGACAAGGCGCCACGCAACTCAAAGTTGATGACGTAAAAGGCTTCTTGGGAAATGGGGTGATTTTCAGCATGAGTACATAGTACCTTGGTAGAGGTCTGCACTCTCTGAGTGCTTTCCTAGTACCTATGAAATATCAGGCTTGTTATTTCCTTCTGAGTTTTTGGAGTAGTTCATAAAAGAGCATTGTATACACCCAGTGCTGTATTGTTTGTTGTCACGTAACAAAGCGATGGAGGAAAATATGCATATGATACACAATGTATATCAACACACAATGTATATCAACATACAATTAAAGGTCCAGTTTACCTTTGGGAGCAGTGATTTCAAAAATTTTCAAGATATCATATTTGATGCATATGTGTAGGTCTGTTGTATCATAAAACATCCTACCATATGAAATATTTGCAATAAAACCTAAAATATAAGGAGATTTCAGGGTTTTTCTCAATAAACCGTAACTGTATACGGTTTAGTCTGGAAAATTTTTTATTATAACTATTGTTCACATTTTGTGTATTTAACAACACTTAACATCGATTATACGGATTCAAATTTTGACAGTGGTTGTTTCTATCCCTAACTCACATTTTAGAACTATTTTATAGCACTAATGCTTTCATCTGCAAATGGTAAATTATGCCTTTAAAGGGGCTTTCTATAGCTCAGTCGGTAGAGCACCAGGCTAGTAATCCAGAGGACTCGGGTTTGAATCCCGATGGAATCCCATTTTCTTTGTCCATTTTTCCACTAATAAAGTAATATACAAAGAAAGAGTTACAAACTTCAGCTGATACATTTTGGTAGCTGGATGAATTTTCATTAGATTCCCTTTATAGATAGATAGATAGATAGATAGATAGATAGATAGATAGATAGATAGATAGATAGATAGACAGATAGATACATGTAGATACACTGTAGATAGACAGACAGATAGTTGGACAGATAGATCAAAAGATACAGTGCACTCCCATTATAACGAAATGCTTGGGACCGGCAGTTTTCTTTCGTTATAACAAAATTTCGTTATAACTGAACAAATACAATAATTATATATAACGAAAACAAGGAAACCACACATAATCTGTTTGTTGAATACCCATCATACACTGGAAAGCTATGTGAAATGGGATGGTACCTTTTTTATTTTGTTTGAATATTAATTAAAAGATAGCATTAGTTGTTTGTATTGTCACGCATGTATAGAAAAATGATGGTTTAGGATTCGGTTACAGTTTGCTTTTCCAGAGATTCATTTCTTACTAAAGTTCGTTACTCCGAAGGCTCCTTATTCCAAAGTTTCGCCATTCCTGGGATTCCGAAGGTGTGTTCATTTGAAGCTTCGCCCTTTCGAAGATTCGGTATGAATTCCAAAAGTTCATAATAGATATCAATATATCATTAGTTTTCCAAAGGTTCATTGATCGGAAAATGAAATGAGGTGCTTCATTCCGAAGGTTTGTAAATCAAGAAATGAGAAAGGATCACTATTCTGAAGGTTCGTTGTTCCGAAGGTGTTTAATCCGAAAATGAAATAAGGTTCGTTATTCCAAAGGTATGTTAATGAAAAAGAAAATGAGAAAGGTTAGTCATTTCGAAGGTTCACTTATCGTAAGACGATTATGGGTCAAACAAAACAAAATGTTATCAACACTTTGGTTAATCTGTGGATTGCTGTGCATCTTTGTTTCTGCCTTTTGTGTTTCTGTTGTCACTCACTGCATGCCATTGTATTGTGTAATCCTCAGCTTATTTTCTAATTTCATGAATTCACATTTAAAAAGTCAAAAAGTTTTTTTTTTTGTTTTTTTTGTTTTTTTGTTTTTTTTAACAAGAGCATGCACCACATGTACAGAGAGCAATTGCATGCAATGCATGAGACTGTAGTGTAGTTGGTTGAAATAAGATATTGTATGAGCCAGACAGGATCCTACAAACAACTGAATGAAGCCGTACACTGTAGGACATAGTCCTACATGTTTGTGTCTCTGAGTGTTGTACAGTGTATGACCTTAGAGTTGTTGGCACAAAAACTCCCATTGGAATGAAAGAATGTGATTCTTCTGCTGTAACATTTCCTGTAAAATCCCTGGCAACTCTTTAAAATAGTTACAAGGAGAGCTTGTTTCTACCAGAGGAATTACAAAACAAATTGCAAAACCCTTCAGAACAACACGGTATGTGCATTATATTTATTAGGCAATATTCTGACATAGTTTGAAACAAAATGGGAAGAATATTCAGATGGTTATACATTTTTAAAAACGTGTGTTACTTGCCTTTAATGTTTTTTATTTTTTCCAAATGATTGTTATGTGTTATATGCATGGCTGAGTATTCAGCTCAGTTGGTTGTGCATCTCACTTTGTCCCTCGCATGGGACATAACATAAAGGTCCTGTGTGTGAGTTATACCCCTTGCTTTCATACCAAACTCCTCTGGACATCACCTGAGCACACTCTAGATGGACGTCCGGGGTGTTATTCGTTAAGGGCTGACGTCCACTAGGGCCCGGACAAGCCTAGAAAGGGTTGTGGAAGCAAATACTGTCATTTCGGCAACCTGTCCGCAGAATAAGTGTACGAATTGGCTTGTCCTTGAACATTCCTAGGAATCTCTGCGGACTTACGACATTTCTAGGAATGTCCCAGGATTCACTCAGGAAGAGTGTGAAATACCCGGAATATGCTAATCGTAGCTTAAAGGCGCAGACACATCTGGGATTACACCAGGGCCCCATTTCATTAAAGGATAAGTTCACCTTCATAAACATAAGGATTGAAAGAATGCAACAATATTAGTAGAACACATCGGTGAAAGTTTGAGGAAAATTGGACAATCGATGCAAAAGTTATGAATTTTTAAAATTTTTGTGTTGGAACCGCTGCATGAGGAGACTACTACAGCTTGTGAGTCATATGCGTACAACTGTATAAAGAAAATGTAAAGAAAATTCAACATATTTTCACTTTTTTCGCATAATAAAAGAGCACTTGACCTGCCTCTTTCTAAAGGCAGGGGTAATAATATTACCCATAACATTTGTCGGTAACGAGTCAGGGGAATGTGTACTTTTTTCAAAAGATGAAATTTTGTGAAATTCTCTTTATATTTTCCTATTATTGTTGTACGCATGTGACATCTAAGTTTGCACTAGTCTTCTCATCCAGCGGTTACGGCACCAAAACTTCAAAAATTCATAACTTTGGAACCGATTGTCCGATTTTCCTCAAACTTTCAATGATGTGTTCTACTAATATTGCTACATTTTCTCAATCCTTATGTTTATGAAGGTGAACTTGTCCTTTAAAGTTGATATGATAGCAACTCTTGCTTGAATGGTAACTTCCCATTGCAATTCAGTCAATCAGGAAGCTCGATGTTATCATTCCCTTGACAATTGCCATTTCAGCAAGAGTTGCTATCATATCAAGTTTTTATGAAATGGGACCCAGGAATGGCAAAATCATGAACAAGGGCAATCAGAGGATGACTTGCGGGTAACAAGAGTTACAATGTAGATATGCGGACAGTATGAGGAAATAGAGCAAGGTTATAAATTGAGAGCCGACTTTCGATTTTTCTCATTTGACTGCTAGCTGGCATCATGGAGGTCACACCAGCCAAAATTCACTTTCCCCCTATTGCTTCAAATATCAGCTATGAGAGATGCTGAGATAGTACTGGGCCTGGACCCCTTTGAATGTGTTCGGATGGTCATTATCAAACAAGTTGAATAATTTTTCAAGCTTATAACATAGTACTTTGACATAAGTAAATATATATTTATATATAAAGATTTTGACCTATTTCCACTTTTATGGGTTTTGAGTTGGATGGTCACATTTAAAGCAAACAAAATGATGCACTATGTAAACAATGTAATGGCAACTATTACAAATCCCTCAAATGAAAATAATTTCTGAAAAGAATGCAACAAAAACAAAGTTTACTCAGAGCAGAGAGTGCTGCTTCCTCTTTTTCCTAGTTGCTGTTGGCAAAATATCCACTGCCTTATGCTTTGCTTTCTTCATTTGGGACTGGGAAATGCTGATATTTGCCTGTTCCTAATCACTGGAAGAGAGGTTTGGCTGTGGGGTTAGCATGGCATCCTCGCCTCCCTTATTGGTCTTTTTTCGCTTCATTGACATGATGCTGCATTGATCTATTTTTCAACTTTCCAAATTCTTTCGCTCGTGGAACATATTGACTCTTTCATGTCTTGATCTCAAAAGGCCGAACACTTGCATATTGTAGATCCGCATCAGCAACACTCTGTCCTAAAACATTCTGGGTGTCTTCGGCTTTCATTCACGAGGCTTCCCCACACCGCAGGATTCTTTCAGGAGTGTTTGCGGAAGGAGTGGAAGGGTTACGGACAGGTGGGATGTCCTGACGGTGTCCTCACAACAAGTTGCCAAAGGTGTCAGGAAGTTCATTTCCGCGTCCAAATTTTGGTCTCGATCTAAATTTTTGACGCGGTAATTTTTCCCTCTCCGTAAGGTGCGGTAACGCCCAGACATGTTTAGGACAGTGAACAGACTCTTTCGAGACGAATGAGTGCGGAATTACCAAATTTGCTTTCCACGTCTCGTCCGCGCCCTAGTGGACGCCTGGGTGGTGTTTCATCAAAGTTAGTCAGCGCTGACAAGTTGTCAGTCTCTGACAATAATGTAGGCCTAAGTGATACAAAGCGCATGCTTGTGACCACGTTGTATGATTTCCAGTTCCTGTCGATGACCAGTGTTCATGGGGAGACCTTTCATACCATAATGATATCCAGTGTTCATCCACTGTTCATCAACTGTTTGTGCTACAGATGGTCTAGCACGCATTGCATCTACTGTTCGTCCACTGTTCACTAGGGCATCTTTTTCGTCTACCTTTCATACCAACAGTGGTCTAGGGTGAACAGTGGACGACCTCCGGACGCCATCCACTCTTTTGTATGAAAGGGTGACATTACATTAACCACAACTCACACATGTAAAAGATCCTACTTCATTCATGGCAAGAGCAGGGTGCTAACCCCGTGAAGTGGTCCCCCTCCCCCCCCCCCCCCCCCCACATAGTGAGATACCTCAGAACCAGATTATTTTGCAGATCCCATTCCTTATGTTACTGGGTATTGTTTTTATCACTGGTATTGTGTAATGCCTCATATAACAAGACAATTTTTTTTCCCAGCAGCTTGTACTAATGAAGTCCTCTAGTACAATATTTTTTATTATTATTATTTTTTCATTCACATTATTACTACAACTGCTGCTGCTACTACTGCTACATGGTACTATACTATGGCTTCTATACTTCTGCTGATGTACATAGTTCCATTCTGCCATATTGTACCATTGCACCCTGTTTAAAGTGCTGTACAATATTCCAGAGAAGTTGTAAAGTACTCTTGCAGTGGCAATGTGGTGGAAACGTACAACATGAAAGCAAAAAATAATTCATCGCACAGGACATATGTTGTCATTGATGATGGCAAAGAGGGCTTTAAGGACAAGTTCACCTTCATTAACATAAGGATTGAGAGAATGTAGCAATATTAGAAGAACACATCATTGAAAGTTTGAGGAAAATCGGAAAATCCGTTCAAAAGTTATTAATTTTTGAAGTTTTTGTGCAGTCACCACTAGATGAGAAGACTACTGCAGTGTATGATGTCACATGCGTACAACAATATAAGGAAAATATAAAGAGAATTTCACAAAATTTCATCTTTTGAAAAAAGTACACATTCCCTTGACTCGTTACTGACATAATCCTGTTATGGGTAATATTATTCCCATTGCATTTAGAAAGAGGCAAGTCAAATGCTCTTTTATTATGCAAAAAAGTGAAAATATGTTGAATTTTCTTTATATTTTCTTTATACTGTTGTACTCATATGACATCATGAGCCTTAGTAGTCTCCTCATCCAGCTTTTCTAACACAAAAATTTTAAAAATTCATAACTTTTGCATCGATTGTTCAATTTTCCTCAAACTCTCACTGATGTGTTCTACTAATAGGGTGTCTGATCGCGCACTGAGTTGTGTCGCCCTAAATCTCTCCCCATAGGTTTTGCGTATCGCTGCGTGTATTATGAATGGCGAGCGCGCGCATCAAAAAGTGGTCACAGTTTTCTGCTAAAAAATCACCTTTCCAGCAATTTCTTAGGTTGATCCCAATCAACAATCTCAACAAGTTAGGTATCATCTGAAAGGGCAGAGTTTGCTCCATACTACCCTCAGTCAGCATTTAAAAATTCGAAGTATTTCTGGGGAAAATCGGCAAAAGAAACATAAACTTCGCTGTTATTGCGAGACGGATTCGTTATTTGCAATGCTGACTGAGTGTTACGAGGTTTCGGCTATCCGGAATCCATTGGTACGGTTAGTTTTTTGCTAGCTCCACGGGATCATATTATAAAAGTGTGCTGAAAGTACCCATATCAATCACTTCCTAGCTCAGCGAACAGAGGAGGCGCGGCCTGCATATTCATCACTTCAGCGCGACAACGCGTAAAGCAGACTGATGCATATGCATTTTACGCGAAACGAGCCACTAACGACGCTTCCAGCGCGAAGATTAGGTCCGCTCGTGCTTCGCGTAATGCATACAGAGCCCGCCCGATACGTGGGAAGTACTTGGCATGCATAACATAGTACACGTAGCACTCAAAAACGTAAGGATACGGAGGTTAAACAGTCGCAAAATGAAACATTGAAAAATGAAAGAAAATAATCAATTCATTAATTATTAAAGCATTTTACATTATTCTGAATACAGAGTACTTGCTCATTCCTCATGACTGCACTTAGCCGATCAACAATAAACTAGCTTGCCAAGAATTACGTTTTCAAAGTCTTGTTTTCTCAACTCTTCGTTTCCGCCTGGGATCCCGTAAGTAAAGCTTATTTTTTTAAATCAAATATCAAATTTTGATATTTGTCAAAATAATATTTTTACAATGTAGATAATTTCATACATATCTTGTATTTGTCATTTTGCTCTCCCTTATCGGCATACGCGTGACTTTGCGGACACAAGGGTTGTTTTTGTTTTGTGCTATTTTTGAAAGCATTTATAATACGCTAATGCGAACATTTTTCAACCGCAATTAATGACTATAATTGAAAGAAAAAAAAAATCAAGGTATTTGTTTTGATTTACGTTTGTAAACTGTGCAATCTTATTCCTTCAACAGAATTCATCCATAATATTTTCTTGCACAAATGTGTCGCTCAATCGCATGAACAGCTCAATGCAGACAAATTTCCGTTGCATTTACTTTCATGTGTCGGGAAATCGGAAACTTGATAAAATAGGTTTAAAAAAAAAAAAAAACTTTCCTCTCCACTTCTGTTACATCGAAGTCAAGTTTCACGGTTCCAAACGATGGTTACCATCTGTTCAAAATATATACATTTTACTGCTTCCAGCAGAAGATCGAATACATTTGTATTACGTCGCATATATATTCTAGAAAGTCTTAGGCATCAAGTTTTCATGACACACGTGGACCGAGTTGCGATATCATGTAGCACTGATCAAACATAAACAGATTCTTACCAAACACAATAAATCCCCACATGCAAACACACACACACACACTCACGCCAACTGAGAAATATGCATAAAGGAATGATTATTCTCCGTTTAGATCCGTTCATAATCATCTGCTTCGAACACGTCGCGACATAAAACAAGAGACAACAAATCCACCTAAAGACGCAATAATTATTTCTTTCATCTGTTCCGTTTTTTGCTTTTATTCTGATTAATTTCCAGTCATAATCATATTTGATATTCTCATTTTTAGACACGCGTTTGTCCGGCGATAATGGTACTCGATAACAGCGTTCTGTTTCCGTAAATCTTGATTCCAAATCTCACAAATTATACTCAAGAGGAAACAAAAATCGAAAGTTATACTCGATCAGCAGCATTGCGATGATGGACATATTACTATTCTCACATTATTTCTTTCCACAAAGTTATCACTGTACAGTATTTTGCAACAAGAGTACACCAATAAATGTGTGTGATAGGGCCTATGCTACGAGAATGTGAACATTTCATCATCTGTTTCTCGTCAAAATTATGAAGAATTGATCGTTTTGCCTATATTTCTAAGGTTTATAAATCTCAACGAGTGACATACAAATACAGGGATGAGATATAACAAGAAAGCTTTAACATTTTGAATTTTACATCCATACAATATTTAATACGGAGACAAATTCATAGCTAAACTTCACAGCATGGATGTAATTGGTTGAGTGATTGAAGCAAATGCAAATTCACAAAAATATGTAGGCTTAGTAACATTACTGGCTGATTATTCACGTGTATTTCACTAAACATGCATATTGAAACACTCGTTAAAAATGTTGATCTTGGAATAAAAAAAAAAAAAAATGTCCGTTTTATAAAGAGGCCTACGTGTTCCGTTCTGCAGAGATGTGATGAAAAGCCTTCTTACGAGCCTGGAACCTTGATGAAATCAAAAGCATACCTGGAAGAAAAAAAAAGACAATGAAGGAGTGAGGAAAGCTACAAATAGGCGATGAAGTTTGGATGAAAAAAAAAATGGAAAAACAAAATAAGACAAAAACATATCTTGTAATGAATGAAAGGGTAATATGAAAAAGCATTACGAGAGGAGTACAGTTTTCACGGGAAAAAATAATAGAACACTAGAATCAATAAAAATTAATACACTTTTAAATGCAAAGAGGAAAATGTAGAGAAGTGCTCAAAATGACCGAAAAAAAATAAATAAATAAAGCTGCTCAAACTTCGTGCTTGCGCTTCCAAATTTCAATGGAGCAATAGCTAAAATCCCCGAGTCGGTACTCGTACTGCTAGTGGTACACGTGTGCGCGTACACTGTACTGAGCAATGTAGAAGCCGGCCACGTGTATGAAAATGGAATCAAAACGCATATCGGTAAGGTAGACAACACCGACTCTGAATTCTTGATTTTAAAATTTAGGTCAAATTATACTTCAATATCGATCATACTCACTTTAAATACACACCCTTTCCGATCTGATCTGCGCTGATTTCAGGCTCTTCGTAAGTGTTTAATGCCGGCAGTATGCGTTCGACCGGGCGCGATCTGCGGGCCCATCTCTAGGCGGCCCCGGCCCCGGTGATGCAGGCGAGGCCGATGGATGGTTACATGGCGAGATAGCTCACACAGCTTCGTGTTTATGTCGAGAATACAGTACACACTGCAGAGCATACATAACATGCGCCGTACGTTAGAGTGGGCGGGACTAATCGAGTGTGTATCCAAGCCGGGAATCGCTATGGAAGGTTGCGTATCAATGGCCTCTGTGCGCTCATCAATTGATCGCACGCGAGCCGGGCTGTGCGGGCAAATCTTACGTGCTCACACTCGCGCTGTGAACCACTTTTTTCACGCGATTCTGGCCAAAATAGTCTAATCTGGCATCAACTTTCAAAGCTTATATTTCGTGATTAAAATATCTATAAGCCTTCATATTTGGCACATTTCGTATTTAGACATATCTCTTATCAAATATGTAAGGAAAATCTCGCAAAGACATCTCAAAGCAATTTTGTAAATTGCCTTCAGACACTCTACTACTAATATTGCTGCATTCTCTCAATCCTTATGTTTATAAAGGTGAACTTGTCCTTTAAAGAGATGACAGCAATCGTATGCAAGAAATATCTGTATTTCTCTTTCTTCCATACACTCAAGGAAAGTGATCAACTAATAATGTCTGAAGGAATTATTTGAAATTGCACTCTGGTAATTCTTACATTGCTAAACTGCTGTGAGATATGATAAATATCATGACTGGTGTGTAAATACAGGGCTATCTCAATATCAAAATGCATTTATGAATTTTTTCTTTTTTTTTTTACTCTATCTGCCCAGGGCTGAGTGCAGGGCTGAGACTTACTGTTGTATAACATTTACAGTCCTATCCCCCCCGCCCCGCAAGTCTTGACAGAATATTCTTGATGACACAAAGCCAAAAGAACAATGAGACAATGCTTTCCAAATTTTGTGATGAATCATAGATCTTATCCAAGGTGTTTGACACACACCAAATGTGTTATTTTAATTCAGAGTTGAACAAATGCATTGTAATGTATAAGGCACACTGAAGTATAAGGGGTTTCCACCTCAAATAGATTTTGAGTTGACAACCAGAAGGTCGCTTATCTTGTATTTATAAAAGAGAAGAAAAGTTGTAACTATAACAGTCCTCTGGCTTCAGATCAACAATATCACCCCCCACCCCTCGGTCCATAGCCACTCTGCCAAATAATTCATGTTATGTGTGTAGAGGTACCTTGTACCCTTTGAAGTGTGATGCAGCTCCATGTTCAAGTTGACTTCAGTAAAACAGAAAAATCAACAAACAAAATTTGGTAACATGCATCAAATTAGAGTTTAAGTAAAGTGGGTATCTCATTGGGCTGGAGACTAGTTGGCAACCTCGTGATAACTCAAGTTTTCCTAGTTGCGGAGTGGTCACAGAAGTTACGTTCAGACGACAAGCCTTAACCTTGAGGTTTAGTTAGGGACCGTGTAGACGCACTCGTAGTTAGCTAACCTCGAGATTAGCTCGATGTTAAGAGCCACGGGATATCTTAGGGTTAGCGCTCTAACCACGAGCCGCGGGGGGTCCCGTGTGGACACAAAAATCAGCGCACTCAAAGGGGCAGGAGTTTAACCTCGAGGTTAAGCTTGGTCGTCAAAGTTAGTGGGCAAGAGTCGAGGTTAGGGCTTGTTGTCTGAATGTAACTAGAGACATCTCTGCAAGGTCTCCTGGAATGTAGCCAAGTCTCTACTTAGTCACAAGAAAATCGAAGACGTTTTATTTTTCCAAACTCTTTCCAGTCTTCTGGTGGTCGCAGAGATGTGGCCAAGTGACTTCTCCTTTACTAGTCGTGGCCAAGTCACAAGATTAATTTTACTTGTGAGCAGGGATGTCGTTAACAGCCAATTACCGGTAAAATTTACCGCCTGTTCACTTGTTTCTTACCGGCTGTAATTCCTATAGTTCCTAGCTTAGATCTAGATCTGGATACTAATCGGATATTTCCTCGATTTTGGACCGTGCATAATCGGCCAATGTTGACAAAATCCCTTGCAATCGTCGTCCAGACTTCTCTATCTACGCGATCACATCGCAACTATCCCCAGGCCCAGCGAGCGGTCAAGCCCAACCCATACCCCTTCCGATCCCATCCCTTACGATTAATTCCGATGCATGCGCGCGAGAAGTACTGTTGCACAGTGCACACAGATCATACAACAAAACTGAAGTTAGCTCACTATAACTAAACTATGTATTGTCGATTTGATATTAAAACAGAAGACCGGCCAAGGAAACCTATAGGCTATACACGTGTGTATTTTTTTTAATTACATAATATGCATAATACAAGGTAAGAAAAAAGTTCTTCAAATTTTCTTCTTAGGTATGCACCAGATTGCACAATTTCAAGTGAAAAATCCCACAAGCTCCCTACCATGGGAGGGAGGAAACCCCCCTCCCACACCCTCCCCCCCCCCCCCCCCCCCCCCGGTCTCTTTGCTCCCTCGCAATGGTCTTACCTCCTATCACAAGGAAATTACCTTCTTTATAAAAAATTAAGAACACCTCTGTGTGAGATCTCTGAGATTTGAATAGATTTGAATAGAGTGCTTGCTGCTTGCCACTGTTTCCAGAAAACATGTAAAACATGAAATTTTGTTACTTAAATCTTGTTTCTGATTTTGATGAAACCACTGCTATTCTATTTGGTTGTGCTCAAATTTTTATGCAGACCACCTAGGGCATTGTGTAGTGTTGCACTTTAAATGTTCACACGAATGCATATGAAATACACTATCCCCGAATATGCAGAGTGAATGGTCTTCATGAAGTTTGTCACTCCATGTTCAAGACATTATTTGTAAAACAAAAACAAAAACAAACAAAAAAATCCACTTGCAACTTAATTCCTTGTGTATTTTCTTGGTCTTTATTTATCTGATACATTGATGCACATTATTCATCTTGTAGTACTGTAAAAGTGGATATTTTTGCATTGTGGAAATTTTCATGCATTTCGC
Organism: Diadema setosum; assembly: GCA_033980235.1. NCBI lineage: Eukaryota > Metazoa > Echinodermata > Echinoidea > Diadematoida > Diadematidae > Diadema > Diadema setosum. The sequence continues at coordinate 116,161 of CM067080.1, forward strand.
ATAACCAAGAGCTACTATCATAGTGCGAAAATTAAAGCACATGAATATTTTTGCCATATATTCCAGTAGTTAATGTCCTGATTCCATGGAATTAAAAACATGTAAAATCCATCTTACCCGGCCGAGCACGAAAAATTACTATTGCAAAAATATCCACTTTTATTGTATGTGCCAATGACATTGTAGGCATTCATCCAGAATTGTAGTCTCTGTGTGCAATGTGTGGCTGGATTTGCACTAAATGTAACTAAAGTATAAGACGGTTTTCACAGCAAAGAGTTGTGTTTGTCAATCCTGTCTGTGTGAATGTGGCTGAGCTGGGATTAGATGAATTCACACAATGAACCTTGTTATGACCAAAATCACACTGAGAATGATCGCACAAAAGAAACCAACTAATGTTCAGGCAGTTTATTAACAGTGATATTGATCAATAGAAACAATTACAAATCGGTAATGGAATCACTTACATGCATTACAGCCAAATCTTAAATCACAAAGTCCCTACAGTTCCCTGGTAGTGTCCAGATAGGATGTTCGATGCACAGATGAATGATACCTCCGACGTAAATCCAGAGGTGCAGGTTGCAATAATCCTGGGTATAAATCCGGGGTAAAGATCCAGGATATACGTCCAAGACGAAATGTGCAAAATCCAACATTATGACGACCACGTCCAGTCGATGCGTTGAATGATGATTCACTTTATAATGTTCAGCTAGGAATCCAGCCCATCACAGCTTTTCCGCAGCAATGTCCATTGACAGAAAAATGGAGTCTATCTCCAATGTAGGCAAATTAATTCTCTGCAGGCAAAATGTCTCCCAGGCCTTATCTCCACAAACATACATGTAACAGGTCAGCAGGTAACACAGGACTGACTATGACAAGTCGCTTCAGCGCCAGAAGTGACGTGACTCTCAGAGCAGAGGTGTTTGGTACTCTGCCTACTGCAGAATTTCTCCGGCTTTGCAACTGATTGACAATCAAATAAAATTGACAATTGACAATCATATAAAATTCTCTGGCTTTTATATCCATTCACCCCTTTCTAGTACATTCTGTAATTTTCTCCAACCTGGGATCACACACCTGAACATACTAGCAAGTCCAAGACTGTTCCAGGAATCCGAGCTGACTCACTGCCTAACTATCGTCGCCGGTCACACGAACCGACGAATCACTCGATTTTGGGTCAAATTTTAGATCTTGAGATTTTCAATCATTTCGATAGTAGACATTCCATTCTACATATTCTGAAATTCTCAGTGTGTAATTCGGTGTGATTTTTACGTAGTTATCACTTTTGTAGAAGTATGTAATTCCATTTGTGAAAATTATTTGTTTTCCCCATAGACGCGTGTGTTAAACAATCAGGTGATTCGACGGTTCGGTGACCGCGCGTAGTACGCGCGGTCACCGAACCAACGAATCAGTGCGCATTGACTTGCGTGTAGTTTTTGAGATTCAACAGTTCATTGACCGCGCGCACAGTGCGCGTACTATGTAATACATGCGTTGACAATGACAACGCTCAATGTACATGTACATATGGACACACATCGAAAATGACAGCGTTCTTTGCAGACCGAAAATACATGCATGCAGCTCTTTGACGATTTCCCGCTTATTTGTTAACAATACAATTCGATAAAAACTTAACAAGTTAGAGCAAGAATTGAAGTCTAATGTACTACAAAAATAATTGGAAATTATAGACATGAAAGTGTAGCAACCATAAGTCAAAAATGGGTTAACTTCAAACGCGATTTTCTCGAATTGTCATTCTTACGCAAACCTGAGGGATTCGTCGGTTCGTGTGACCGGTGACACTATGTGCATAACATCCTGCCAAAAATAACTACCAATCACATTGGGCTACAGGGACAGTGCCTCACTCAGCCAAATATGTTAGCACTTCCTAGAACATTCTAGACTAGGTGAGAAATCATTCTAGTTTGAGTGAGCTATAATGTATTTCCTGTCACATGCATGTACTGTAGATACATTGTATACCACCAAGAAAATTCTCCACTGATCTGGTCAGCCTGTATGTACTATATCTACATCATATAGAATGTTCTCCATTATTCTGGTCCACCTGTGTACATACACATTAAAACAACCATGCATACAGAACATCAAACATGTACATAACTAACTAGTAATTGGAATGTGTACATTTGTGACAACCTAAAAGCCAATGTATTCATGGCTGATATTTACAGTTCAGCTAATTTTTATGCCTCCGCCACGAAGTGGTGCCGGAGGCATTATGTTTTCGGGTTGTCCGTCCGTCCGTACGTACGTCCGTATGTCCGTACGTCTGTACGTACGTCCGTCCGCCTGCATTCATTTACGCAATAACTTGAGTAATATTGACTGGAATTTTACCAAACTTGGTCCAAGTATAAAGTATGATGAGGCAATTACTTGATTAGATTTTGGGTGAAATCGGCCAAAAGTCAAAGGTCAAGGTAAAATCATGAAATTGTATTTGTTTGCGCGATAACTCAAGACTGGATAAAGCAGCTTTCACCAAACTTGGTCCAAGGATGATGTATGATGGGGCAATTAGTTGAGTAGATTTAAGTGACATTGGCAAGAGGTCAAAGGGTCAAGGTCAAATGTACTATATTGTACTACAATGTATATAGTACATTGTACTATACACCTATTGGGAGAATCATGCATTATGGCGGAGGCATCAGTCACCATAGCGACATTTCTAGTTTTCTTTTTTTTTCTTTGGGGGGGAGGGGGAATCATTATATACAGTAAGATATTCCCCATGAGATACAAAATGAGTGGCCACTGGCTGTATTAGGCAGGTGACTGTTGTATAAAGGGTCTAATACAGCAATTTCGTGCAAGGAATTTTTCATGGCAGTTATAAGCACATGACCGCTTAAACAGTTTTGACTGTATTTGCTGGCAGTACATGTATGGTTGTGAGAAAGGGTCATACAATATATAAGTGTGTGATTACCCAAAATATTATTATAGAGACTATATTATTCTACATATTTTTATTGAAGAACATCACACTATCTATACAACAGCTGAATGTAGCATAATTGAACTGGCAGACAATGTCATTGATATTGGACAGAAATTATTGAATTTGAAAGTTGTGCTTGTTTTCAAGAATAAAAATATATAACTGATTTCTTATAAGCTACTTACATGCAAAGTATACAGACATCACAATGATGCTGTCATTACATACCTACCAAGTTTGCAATTGAACTTCTATGAAGTTTCTTTCTAAAATGAAAAAGAAAAATGCATAATTATGTCCATCAAATTGATTTTGAAGATATAAAGTGATATACAAGTGTAGCACTTTTTTAGAGCAGCATCTGTTCTTAGATCATTGACAGCAGAAATATTTCCATTCTGTTTCCAAAGGAGCAATTAAAAAAATATATGTTTCTGTCATTCTGTTTTTTGTTTGTTTGTTGTTGTTTTTTTCCTGGAGTACATAATGTACCCTGGACAAAAATGGTTGATAAGGGCTAACATGAATGAAACTATCCATGGGTCTTGAGACTACATTCTGTTCAGCACACACTTCCCCTGCCAACAGCTGTCATTAGGCCCATCACATGATGTGAAGATTTCCACCCACATCTTGGCTTATCCCTTTGTGAGCTAATTCTGTATTCACAAACCTCAATGATCTTAAACTGCATTGTTTTCCAGGAGCCTTTATATTTTAAGAGTGTTTCCTTGTGAGCAGGGGCAGGGTAGTGTCGTCAGTAATAGAGCTCCATTGTTTTCGGAGAGGCAGCTGCCACATAAAAAGGTGAAGTGTTATTTGAGGGGCCATCTATTTTACCTCAAATGTGTGTGTGTGTAAAAATCTTTCTGAGACATAATGGAAAATCATTGCATTTCAAAGTCATGTGTCACAATCTGTTAGAAATATTGTTAAAGCCCCGGTCACACAGCACTCCACGTCTAAATCATGTACAAAAAGTTATGAAATCTGGTGGACGTGGTCGTAAGTGGTAATTTTTGGTCAATTTTGGTTTGGCCGTGCTTTGTACAGGGTATGGCCGTCAGCGGCTGTTCCGCTGCTGAAGCACTGCTGGAGCACTGCTGGAGCACTGCCTAACCAGGCTAACTACATCCAGCCACGTGTAAGGCTTAAAAAGAATCCATTTGTCAGTGATAAGCCGCGAAAAACACGCTATTTCCCGTGACACCAACGCGTAACACACATCCGATGACCGTGCTCTGCCCATGACAGACCGCTAAACTTTCACGTCTTACCACATCTCCTCAAGTTTTAATCACTGCCGGAACACGGATTATCACGTGTGCTTCACGTGTGTTGGACGTCTTTACCGCGTGTGCCGCCCGTGGTTGTCCGCGGGCTAAAATTTTTAGCAGTTCAAAACTTTTTGCCGCGTCCGACACTGTGCTGATATTTTCCCGCGTCCTCCCACGTCTATAAATCGACCGTAGCTCGTCTTAAAATTGACATCAACGCGAACAACATCGTCTGCTTCATGGGAGACCACTTTTTGACAGGTTTTGGCCGTGATTAAAGGGAAGGTAAACCCAAAGAGCAATGCGGATTGAGTGAAAGCAGCAACATTAGTAGAACACATCAGTGAAAGTTTGAGAAAAATCGGACAATCGATACAAAAGTTATGAATTTTTAAAGTTTTTGTGTTGGAACCGCTGGATGAGGAGACTACTAGAGGATATGACGTATGATTGGACAACAATACAAAGAAAATATAAAGGATATTCAACAAAAATTCACTTTTCTAGAATTATGAAAGAGCAGCGGACCAACCGCTTTCAGAAAGCAGGGGGAATAATTGCTACCCTTAACATATATCAGTATCAAGTTGATGGAATTTGTAATTTTCATGAAAAATGGATTTTTGTAGTATTTTCTTTATATTTTCTTGATATTGTAGTCCACTCATACGTCATAACCTCTAGTAGTCTCCTCATCCAGCGGTTCCAACATCAAAACTTTAAAAATTCATAACTTTTGCATCGATTGTCCGATTTTCTTCAAACTTTCACTGATGTGTTCTACTAATGTTGCTGCTTTCACTCAATCCACATTGTTCTTGGGGTTTATCTTCCCTTTAAGCAGTAAAGCGCTGTGTGACTGGGCTTTCAGACAAGCTCACACAGCTAGGAGTATGAAAGGGTGTATATAGAGTAGTGGCCATTAGTTAAAAAAGAGATTTAAAGCAATCCTTTGGTAGGTGCTTTCTCTGTTTCTGTACATGTAAATAACACCTTTTTGGGGTGGGGGTTGAAACTTCAGTGAAAAATGATTGTTTAATATTAAAGGTGACCAAACTACTTCCAAAAAGTGTATCTAGGACAGTCTCTATCCATGACTGCTGATTGTATGTTTTTATTTGAAAAGTTTTTCTGAAGGAGTGACCAGTGAAAGAAAAAAAAGGATACCTCCTCAATTACACTCAGAGCACTTTAGTGGCTACAGAAATGTTTCTGCCTAAGGTTTATTGCTGCTTGCATTTTCTAGTGCTATGATATACCTATGGTTTTGGGTGTGTTTGTTTGTTTGTTTGTTTGTTTGTCTATTTTTTTTTTACTGCCAGTCAAAATGTTGGCAGAGATCAAGATGAAAATAATAAGTACCGATAACATGCCACGATTGGGAAAATATCATCCTATAGAAGTTGGGTGTGATTTACTTCCTAATGAAAAATTGATAAACATGAAAGGACATGTATTTTGTTTGATTTATTTTGTCTTGTAATTTCCAGGGTTTTTTTTTTTTTTGACAAGTACATGTATGTCCCAGTCTAATATCCTGATTGATAACATCTAATAGATCATTAGTTTGAAGTTATTCAGTCAGGAATGGCAGCATTTCATGTACGTGTATGATTTACATACTTACCGGACCTAGGTTATTTGTGCAGCCCCCAAATTAAATCTTTGTATTTTTATTTTGTACACGACCAGTAACAATTCTGAAGTGATGACATCATCAACCACATGCACACTCTTATCAACTGAACTAGTAGATATAACTGTTTTGCTTAAATAAGTGAAACTCCACAAATTTTTAACTTTCCAAAAATGTACCCAGTTTTGATCAATTTTTCACTGTTGTGCTTCTCAAAAGTTATTCTCTTTTCAGACTACTTTTAAACTGGTCCAATATCCTCGTTATGTAAGAAATTACAAAGCATGATATCAGACTTCAATCTAGTACATGGGAATGACATTATTGACGACCAGAGCATTACTGAATAGTTCATTTTCTCAAGTATTTAAATGAAATTTCCAGCTGCTCCAGGTGTGCACTGTACTTTTACGTTTACAAAATACTGAATGCTACAAGGTGAGGAGGGGCTTGAAATCTTGTCCCGGATCAGTTTGTAATGAAAGACTTCCTGTCTACATATATTGGTGGTATTCTGTGGTAATTGATGGAGATTAAAGTTCATATGAACAGGCTGTTACTGATTTCCGAGTGTTTGTTGAATAGGTGTCAAGGGAATAGAACACAATGTACACATACACACACACCAACACATACATACACCAAAAAGGGTATAAAAATGTTCAGTGTATGTACAATATGCTTAGTAATTTTGGCCTCTTCAACAAAACTTTTTCTTATCCAGACCTCTACCCAAAAGAATTAGTATGATTCTTTCTTTTTTTTTGGGGGGGGGGGGGAGGGGTTGTTCAAGGATAATTTCAGTAATGTTGCAACAGAATTATTATTTTCAGTATTTTTCTATTTCTTGAGAAATACAGTTTACAACTGAATTTAAGCAAACATTATTTTATACACTTTTTTTGGGGGGGGGGATGTAAACATATTTTGTTGTGATTAGCAGTTAGCATTATTTAAATTTTGTTGGCTTTATGTTCAGTTCAGTTTAGTTTGCTTCATGTATCTTTTATGATATTTATATTAAAACATAAAAGGAAATACAAATAGGTAGTCATGAAGACCAAGGTATGTAACCTACTGCAAAACCAGAAATTTTTGTGTGCCGTATAATTTCATGAGAGCAAAGATTCCCCAAATTATTATGCTTTCGAAAGATTTTGTCTACAACAATGTATACCATATTGAATGCCAGTGACAATTCACAAAAATGTAATGTTATAACTAGACTCGGAATTTGTCAACACTGACAAATTAGGTGATCCGATCTATTGGGAAATAAATGATTTCAGTCCTGATCCCAATAGGCATGACCATACAGGTTTCATCTGTGCTGAGGGGACATTGGCCATGTGATGTTTGGGGTCTCATTTAGAAAAGGGTGTCAGACCTGCCATCTTTGGTACCGAATTCCGTATGCAGTAACAAAGATACAGAATGAAGTATATTTGACCTTTGACCCCATTTTGCACACCAAAGATGGCATCTGAGCAAAAAGTGGTTATTTTGTGAAATGATTCTTGTAACATGGTCTTTGCGTGTGTAAAATATGGGAAAAATAGGACAAGTATTCACCAAGATACAGGATGAAACATTTATGACCTTTGACCCTAATTTACATGCCCAAGATGGTGTCCGATCAAGCAGTTGTCATTTTATGAAAAAATGTACGTGACATTAACTAAACATGTGCAAAATATGGGGGTGATAGAGGCTGTTTTTCTTGAGTTATTGCAAAGGAAGATGCAAAAAGAAAGAAATATCTCAATACATCGAAGATAAGCTTTAATTTCAACCAAGTTTTTCAGCATGATCCCGACAACATATGCAAAAACAAAAGGCACGTAACAACAGCGCAAAGTCTCAGCTACAACATATTAAAATCTGGGAGAAAGTCACCGAAGGGTAAGTGAGCTAGTGCTCGATAAAGACAATCATATCAACTTTTACATCTGGAAAAATTCCGTCCCATAGAGATAAGACGTCATAACGAAGATACAGAAAAAAGTACATATGACCTTTGACCCCACTTTGCACAGACAAGATGGCATCTGAGCAAAAAGTGGTTATTTTGTGAAATGATCCTTGTAACATGGTCTTTATGTGTGCAAAATATGGGAAAGATAGGACATGTATTTACTAAGATACAGGATGAAGTATTTATGACCTTTGACCCTAATTTACATACCCGAGATGGTGTCCGATCAAGTAGTTGTTATTTTATGAGATAATGTACGTAACATGAACTAAACATGTTCAAAGTATGGGGGTGATAGGGGTTGTCTTTCTTGAGTTATTGCAAAGGAAGTTGCAGAAAGAAAGAAATATCTCAATACATCGAAAATAAGTTTTAATTTCAACCAAATTTTTTGACGTGATGCCGACATCGTATGAAGAAACGAAGGGCACACTTACGATAGCCCAAAGTCTCAGCTACAACATATTAAAATTTGGGAGAAATTCACTGACGCATAAGTGAGCTAGTGCTCGAGAAAGATAGTCATGTCAATTTTCATTTCCAGAAAAACTGCACCCCCATAGAGATAACACGTAAACTGGTCAAATTTGACAAGATTACTTTCAATCCATTTTTACGAGGTGATGCCGTCACCTAATCAAAATGCTGTTACTATACTTATGAAAGAGTATTTAATAAGCTACATCATACTGAAATCTCGGTGAAAATTGGCAAAGGATTAGTGAGATACGCTCGAATGAACTTAAAATTTGATGACGTCATTTTGAAAATTTACTTTTTTTACTTTATTAAGAAATTTTATATCTTTTAATCATTTTTTCAGCATCGCCAACCCATGAAATGACATGTACAACTCATCAGCTTTCAGAATAGGTAAAGAAAATGGGGGGTCACCGTCCATCCTGACGAGTAAAATCGGATTCAAATTTTTTTTGGGTTTTTTGGCATTGTTGGACTGTATATCACCATTGACGCGCGCGCGGAATTTCAAATTTGACGGGTCCGTATGACGTCATATTGAGTCCGATTGACTTGAAACTTGGTAGAAATATTCCTTGACATTCCAGGCATCCGATAAGTGTGAAAAAATGGGAAATTTGTATTGCATATGAGCTGTGTGTGCGTATATGCGCGCGCGCGTACGCGTCCGTCCAATTTTTTCAATTTTTCCAAAAATGCTCCAAATGGTCTGAAACGTGTGCAAAAAAAGTTTCAGCTCGATTTGAGCATACAAATATTTTAACACGCGCGTACGCGCACGTTTTAAGACAAAATATGAATTTTGAGAATATGAGTAGAATCCGCATAACTTGAAATATATGTGACGTAAATTTCATTGAAAAATTCCATTCCATTAATGAGATATGAATGAGAATGTGTTTTCATATAATGACGTCATAGTGACGTCACGGTCGACTGATCACTATGATTTTATTAGACCCGTCGTCTTTGGGACATGATACATATATGGTATAATTTTGACATTGATAGGAAGAATACTTTCTGAGCTAATCGATACACAAAATTTGTCCAGAAATAAAGAAAGAAGAAGAAGAACCAACAAAGAATCCGTACAGATACAGAAGGTGATCCGAGAGGATACTCGGATCACCTAAAAAAACTGTTGGCCCCATTTTGCAAAAGTTTCATGCCACCAACAATTTTTCTGTTCTTGTTTGGCTGGTTTTTTTTCTTTTGTCTAATGGATGAAGCAATGTTTGCTGTGTTGTGTAACATTGTGCTTGTCTAGGAGCATCATGCTCCCTCATCTAGCCTATTCCCCCAAGATCCAGTGTCGTGCAAGCTAAGCCACTATGTGCCCTTGAGAGATAAAATGACAGGGGTCCAGACAGGTAACTGTACTGATACTCTTGGCGACTACATGTGTGGTACCCTTGATAAATAATTGCAATCCCTGACGTAGATGATGCAACCCATTGTTTTCTGTAATTACTTGTCATTTGAAAGTAAATCCCTTTATGATGTGAAAGGGAATGGTAAATATTTTGACACCTTTTTTTTTCAGATTTTGGCATAACCCGCAATCATGTTTATATTGATAGATAGAAATGGTTTTGTACATGTATACTTGTCTTAATTCATACAGTATGCACTGTCAACATTTGTCTAGTGTGCTGTATTTTCATTTTAAGTCTAATCAATGATAATAATATTTCAGTAGCATAATCATAAGAGTTACAATTGTGGCTGTGATTTGTATATGATTCTTAATCAATATCAGTATGCATAATCGTATGATTATTCATATTATCAAGTGTTGTGACCTTTTTTTTTTCAGTGGCATTTAACACACTTCCTTATTAAAATGCAAAATCAATACACATAAAGGCCTTTACAACTGACTGTCATTTTGAATCAAATGAAACAGCAACTAACCAAACCTCTTTATACAAGATGTACTTGTTACCCTGTTTAGATTCCCCAAAACATGGCACAACCTCCAGAAGTTGTGCCATGTTGAAATATTGTACCTCAGATGATGTGGACTCTGAACAGTCACAGCACAAAACACAAGTCTATAGACCTGGCCTACAAACGTAAGTCTGGGGTGAATGTCATGATAGACAGCCCTAGCATGAATCTAGCACAACCTTCAGAGTTTGTGTCATGTTTACTGCAAATCGGGGACTCTAAATGGTCCTGGCATGAATTTGGAGCACACTTCCAGTGACCCGCACTGTCCGTAGCAGAGTACACACGTGTATTTGTATGTGAGGGAGAGACTGCCCCCACCTCTCCCAAGGAGGAACTGTAGATAGGGTCTTTCTCACCCCCGCAGAGTTTGTTAAAAAACAACAGCAACAATAACGGTAATTTTTGTCTTGCATTGGAGGTCCTCCCAGTACAGAGACTCTCAGAAATAGTATCTCTTTGCTTTAATAGTAAGAGTCTCATTTAAGTCAAAATGATACAGCTCATTTCATTGGTAGGGCGTTTTTTTTTCCCCCCTCTATTTAAATCAGTGAATGCAGGGTGGGTAGTGATGTTTTTGTTGCAGTTGTTGTCAACTCTTGTTATTCTATCACTTGGCACCAAGAGTCAGTAGCATGTGAGGCACGAATGATCACAGGCACTCTGTCTCAGACTACCCCCTCACTCTTTTTTGTATCTTTGTGTAAAACTTATGACATGACTTCCCCTTTTGTGACTGTTTTTTTTTTCTTTTTTTCTTTTTTTACATTATGGCAAAGATTCTTGCAGAGAGTGCTGCACCCCCTTACTCAAGTATCTCTCCCTCTAGTTGGGGTTGTGATCCCTTTTGCCTTGCTCAGTTCCGTTTCATGACGTCATCCAATGCTGCCCTGCAACAGTCATCACAAAATCTTGGTGTTGATCTGCTAATTTAGTGATATACTGATCGGCAACTCAAAATGCCACATGGCATGACAATTAAAAAAAAAATAGTTTTTCAGCTAAGTTTTGGGGAATCAGTCCATGAATTTGCTAATCCATTCATTCATCAGTCTCTTACTTCATGTGAGAGTAGTACCCAGGAGTCCTACATATGTGCTGATGCTGTGGCTTATTTATTATTTTTGTCTGTTTTTTTTATTATTAGAAGAGTTTATTGTTATTTTAGAAAGGTAGTGTAGCAAAGCTAAAATTACCTGTGAGATTTTAACAATAGTATCTTGGGGACTTGAATGCTGAACATGAGTCAGTGCCAATTGTGGAAACTTCAAATTACATCAGCATTTGACCTCATGTGCAATGTAAGGAAACTTTGTGCAAAACGAATTACGAAGAGCATTACTAGCATCCCCTCCTCTCTGAAGTGATTGAAGTCAGTCAGAGAGAGAGAAACTTGCAGAAGAAAAAAAAAAGAGCAACAACAAAGTTTGGAGGGTTTGGAATTGCTTCATTGCTATTGGTTCATGCCAAGCGTGAGTCAAACTTTTCTCTGGCAACTCATGACATCATTTCATTTTGACCAGTGGCTGGGACCCCCTTTGCGACAGCTGCATTGTTTGCTGGCGAATAAGTGCCATGGTTTGTTGGCTTGATTAGCAACAGCAGTTTCTGTGAGGGAGAGAAAAAAGTAAAGAGTTTCAGGACTTTTCTAGAGTTGGGACACATTGTGAACCTGGAGTTCTTTTGCCCCGCTTTGGATTTAAGTTGTTGTGTGTAGTTCTTTTCACTTCGGTTGCCGACATGAGGGTGTACGAGTCGCGACTTCCTACCCCGCCGTACGCATCATTCCCGCAGCGCCCAGGCAGCAGGCTGCCCCACTATTATCGGCCCAGAAACAATGGCATCGTGGTAAGCGTCTTTTCCCCATAGCTTCTTTCATCTGCGATTTTGCTGCTACGGTGTTATTTCTGTATCTCAGAAACAAACAGAATAGAAGGAAACTAAGCTATCAGAAATTGGGATTGAAATAAAGTAGTGCACCCCTAGTTAATATTTCAGCAACTCATGCTGACAATTTTAGTAAATGTCCTGCATCTTCTATCATTCCTGAATTATCCTGAGGCATTCCTTTTTTCTTTTCTTTTTTTGCATGTAAAAAGGGCATACTGTTTTGGATTAGAAAAATGTTTGATTTTTTTTTGTTAACTAAGCTGTAAATTGTACTTATGATTTTATGTGAATGGAGTGGTCTATTGTTGCTTCTAAACAGGTTACCCCTACAAGCTTTCATCCAATTGAACTTTCACTTGGATAATGAAAATCATGAAATATTAAAATATTCAGTTGCTTCAGTCACATCAGGTAATTGTTAAATGACAGAGTGAGTGGAGGGAAGAGCAGTCCGGGAAGTTAAATGTGTTTCCTTTTTTTTTCTAATATTTAAAAGTTTCTTTCATTCAAGTCTAAGACATATGTTATTCCTGGTTGAATAACTTATAGAATAGTAATCAGTTACTGTACATGTATCAGGATTTGAGCCTCAGGCAAAATTGTGTTTGAATGCAAAACTGGAAATTCCACAATTTTATACACAAACTGGCAAGTTGTGAGGGTATGACATGCTCACTTTGCCATTTGCATTATACTCATATTGACCGTTCAAGAACTGTTTCCCGAAAAATTAGCAAAGCTTCAAAATGTCATTACTTCCTTTCACCCGATTTCGATCAAAATTTTACCGTTGAACTCGTAATATTTTACTCTTTCTTATCAGACTAACTTATATTTGGACTGGATTTCCCCTTTAACAACATGACAAAATCCTTGATTGACTATGTTAATAAGACTAATACGAAAATCTATCAAATGTAATTTGCCGACATTTAATCGCTGACATGAAAAGAGTACAAACTGTAAAATAAGGAATGTTCGTATGCATTTTAATTTCGTGAATTTCATGAGAGCCAAGATTCGCGAAAATAGAATGCATGCGAAAGTTCTTATCTATACTATTTGCACCGAATGTTAGAGGCAGTTCGCGAAAATTTCATGCCGCAAAAAAGGCCGTCAGCTCCAATTTGCGAATATTTCATGCTACGAAAATATCTAGTTTTACAGTAATTTGCCCTATATGTTAAAGGGATGGTATAGTTTTGGTTGAGACCTAATTTCAGGTTTCTAACATTTTTTTTTTAGTGAGATAATGAGAAACCTTTTATGAAATATGAAAAAGCATGTAATTCTATGAGGAATTCAATGTTTATTTGATGAAAATTGGGTTTGAAATGTCTGAGATATCCAAAAAAGAGCGATTCTAATAAAGTGTGGGACCCACACTTTATTACAATCGCTTTGTTTTACTTTGTTTTTCGATGTTTCAGTCATTCCAAACCTGATTTTCATCAAATAATCTTTGAATTTCTCTTAAAATGGTTTTCTCTGTACTATATCATAAGTGTTTTCTTGGTATCTCGCAAAAGGTTAAAAACCCAATTCTCATCTCAACCAATACTGTACCATCCCTTTAAGTATTAAGTTAAAGCATGAAATTCAGCAACTTTAATTTATTCACCTTGTCCCTACCATTACGTTCAAATGTCAAAGAAATTAAATACCACAGTCTTAAACTACTCTGTGTTTTTGTTACAGTTTCTTTGAGGACTTGGAGCTTTGCTATGCCATTAAGATCTACTTAAAAAGAAAAAAAAAATGCTTTCTCCCCTGAATATTACTTAAAGAGGAAAGTAACATGTAAGACACAATTATCATCATACCTTCTTTTTTTTATTATCCTTAACCATTTATGTTCCATGTTTGCACGTCCGATCGACTGGAGTCGATGGCGTGCTGACTTCGCATATTCTGCTGAAATGCACAAACCTGCTCAAACCGATCAATAGATTGCCATATGCTGCAGTACAATGAAAGCATTTCTCGCGCTTCCAATCCTCATAGCTTGTATTTTATGCGGTGATTGACTATAAAGTGGTGTTACATACTGGATTTGCATGTTAATTCTAAGTTTCTGTCATGGTTTTGTGTGCAGAAGTCATGCCTTTACAGTAAATTAGCTATTAGTCATTTGAAGAAAAACAATCATAGATTTGTCATACAATTTACATCAAAGCAAAGCTTGGCGCTTTTTCTGCTTTACTTATTATACGTCCAGCTTAACAGAAATCTATTGAAGTAACATAGATTTGAAAAAACAATGTTTTCTCAAAGCATGACAACATAGGTGTTGCAGAATAATGTGGCACACAGGGTTTCCACCGTGGCACATAAAGAGTTAATGGGCTTTTTGTTTTTCTGTGTTTTCTAAGACACAAAGTATAAATATATCATTTTGGGCATTTTGCATCATGCAGAAGCCTGTATTGCTTGATATAATAGCATTCAACACAAAATTAGGAGAGATATCTTGCATTCAGAAAAGGCTCAAAGAGTCCTTGGTGCAGCTTGAGATTGGATGTTATCCAAGCACTTTCTATTATCTAGGATGCTGGAGTGATAGAATCTGTTGGACAGCTGACAGGGTAGAGATGAAAGCTTGACGAGCAAGTCAGTTGTGTGTGTGTGTGTGATTGTTTTATAGAGCCATGTAATTGTGAATGGAACGTTTTTCATAATACAATGTATTTTGAGTTGTTAAAAGATGGATAAAAGATTCAGAGAGGGAATTATGTAAAGTTAGCAGAATGCAGAAAGAAGTGGCACAGTGTAACTTAGAGTGTGTTCAAGCGCTCTAAAGCGAACCAAAGCGAACTGAACCAAAGCGTACTGTACCGAACTGTGTTATATTTACAGGGCTCGACCTTAACTTTTTTTCTAGGAAGCCAGCCGGGCTCCTCAGGGACCTTTTTAGGGAGCCAAATTGAGTTTTAGAGAGCCACGTTTCCCTCAGTCACAATGAGCAGTAGAGGTCTATTACATGTACATGTACAACTGTATTAACCTGGTGGAGAAGATTTCGTTTAGATATAACATGCATTTCTCCAGACACAAGCCGGAGATACCTGGTTCTTAGTATCTAACGGGTTTTAGCACAGTCACAGCGTGTGTGTGTGTGTGTGCGTGTGTGTGTGTGTGTGTGTGCCTGTGTGCCTGTGCCTGCCGTGCACCTGCGTGTGTGTGTGTAGGTGTTTTGTGTGGTCCCTCTCCCATTCCCTTGTGTAATTTCTTACCCTGGTCTGTTCATAATTATTGTCTTTCTTTCTCGGTTCTTCTTTTTTTAGCTGCAAGGTGTCGGTTAGAAACAATTATGTAACGCCATATGTTGATTGATCAGCAGAGCTGCCAACCTTTGGAAGCACAAATCCGTACTCAGCAGCTCCAAAATCCGTATTTTCCACCAGAATCTGTATTTTTCCATCTCCCTCTTTTTTGCCATTTTGAATTAAACTTGTCGACTTATAAGGCCTACAAGCTCTTTAACATAACATTACGACACATGCCGAAGTATCGAGCTGGTCACTAGCACGATAAAGAATCCAAACTACGCAATGTTCAGTGTTGATTGATTGCTTTCTCTCAATGCATATGTGTACAAGACTACAAGTGCATGTATGTACCTCCAGAAACTTGCTGGGCTGGTTATGGAAGCTTCCACTATCTAGCAGGGAAGGGGGATGCTTTCATCTTCTCAAGAAAGCTTCTGTGTGAGTGAATGCAAAACTCTGTTCGGTGTTTCCAACTATTGTTTACTATAAAACATAATCATGCGCTGTTTTCAGGCTTTTTAATTTTACTGGATTTTAAACATCAGTATTTTCCGAAAGTACCGGTATTCCAATTTCTTTTACCCTGACTGGAATCGGAAAGTCTGCTATAACGATGATCGCAAAATGCCGCGCTGTGTGTGGTTGCGCCAATGTGCAAACACATGGTTGTACTTTCAAGTTTAAAGGAATGCGCCATGTGCTCCTGCCTAGAAGAGGTCACTGCAAGTTCGATGGATCGAATGTGCCATAGCTGAGCTGATGGCTTGTTTACGGTATATAACATGCAGTTTACATTCGATACGAAGAAGTCATTACGTCTTTCACGAGGAAAAACATACAAAACAAACAAAAAACACCTACGAACGAATGTTGATAGCCAAAACTTTGAAAAGTGATAAGCAGTTATGATGAGCATGAACTGAAATTAATTGTCATGATTTTGCTGTCTAACCATGTGATGACTGCATCTCATTGGACCTACTTCATAGTGAATTTGTATGGGCATACGAGACCTTTTAAGTATTTCTGTGATTGCCTTTTTAATTGACTGATTAATCGATCCTTTTTTATTGTTCAGGGAACATAAGATATTCGATTAAGTACACCATATTCGACTGATGTTTCCTGCTATGCGCCAAAAGAAAGGCTATAAAATTGTAGAATCACGGTATCTTTGCAATGATTCCTTTAATTCAACTGAGCTGGTTCTTCTAGAGATCAATATTTTCAGGATATTTACATGCTGTTTATTCCAGTGCGCGCATTCTTTCGTCTGGCACGCACCTGGGTGTGGCACCTGCTTTTGTGGAAATTTCCACAAGGGGAGAGGGGTGGGTGTCAAGTTTCTTCGAGCCGAAGAGACTAGTGTGCGCACGGATTTTCACAATCTCTTCGCTCTAATTTATTGTAATTCATGACATGCTTTCTCCTTATTCTGTGCTGATATTGAACATTTAGATTTAACTTTACGAAGGTTGGCAGATCATGGATCTTTTTGTTGCGAGGTGTATGTAGTTTCTGTTTTTATCATTCTTTGGAGGGGAAAGAAGAGTAAGGGGGAAGAAGAATAAGAGGGAAAGTGAAATAAAACGAACGGCACGTACGCTCAGCATTTGCAGTAAGCCGTCTTTTATACCAGCGTAGTTTTCATCATCACTCAGATCATTTTAGCCTTTTCCTATCAACATTAAGAAACACGCACAGTCCCTCGAGATAAGAACCGAGGAAAATAAATAACAAATACAAAGGATCAACACCTCCCAACACAAATATTTAGAAAAGGGGTATAATTCCAGTAATATCGGCCTCATAAATGATTTTTAGAATAGATGAACACAGGACATTCGGCGCAGCAGTTGTAACTGTTTACTGAGCTGAGCACGAGTTTTACACGTAAATTGCAATAGCAAAAAAAAAAAAAAAAAAAAAAAAAAAATCCGCCCGACCGACCCTATTTGAAAATCTCATGTTACGCCAATGCAACATTTTTTTTTTTTTGGCCTAAGCATACGCAGTCCGATGTATCAGTTAACGTGCTGCATGAAACAGTTGAAGTGCATTGCAGGGTTCCTCTCTTGCCCACTCACCACCCTGTGGACCGAAAACCAAACCCTGTCGCATTGCGCTGAACCTGACACCGCTGATTGGCTAAGCGTGCACTGACCAGTAGAGAATGCATGCGCAGGAGGATTAGGTTGTCTTTTTGCTCTTATTTTCACCTAACTACTAATTTGCGCAAACACGAAACTTCACAGGTAGTGAGTCTGGTGTATACAGACTAGCAATATGTTAATCAAATGCATATTCATGCAGGCACAGTCCTATGCCCTGAAAATAAGCGTAACCCTTTCCCACGGTCGACTCAAACAGAAAAACACACATATCTCGAAAAAGATACATCAGCATTTTTGCCCAAAAATCATATAAAGGATGATAAATCCATATTAGATATATGTGTGAAGTTTTTAGGGATTTGGTGGTAAAATAAGGGAGATACGAGGAGGTGAACTTTGGAAATTTTCTTGTCCTTCCCTCCACACAGTGCTTTGATGACCATTATGAATGCAAAAGCTTTGGCCTCTTCGTCAGTGATTTAATTGCACCGTATCGCCGGGGCTGTACTAGGGTACATTGCTTGACAGTAGTGGTAACGTGGCAAGAAGTTACTTTATTGTAACATAACATGCAAGAAAAGCTCTGAAGAGTCACAGTCATATTAGGCCCGTTCACACACAAGGGAAAAAGTGTGATTTAAAAATCGATTTTCTTATAGCGATCAAAATTTCGAAATTTTTTCCAGTGTGGACAGAAAAATCTCACTAATTACCGCGATCCTTATCGCGATCCAACTCGCAATATTAGTGCGATTTTTCAGAATAATCGCGATTATTTTGCCAAGCGTCGTGTGTGTGAGCGCGATCGAGATTCGGAAATCGGTATTTTTAATCCCATCGTTCGTAGCGTGTGCGAAACTCTATTGGGACTGCGGGGTCAGTCTTCGGTTATGCAAGATTCGCGCATGCACAGTTTGGCCACTGATCGTTCTTTCCTTACTGCGAAGTGCGATTTTTCCCTGTGTATGAACAGTCGAAAAAAAAAATCGAAATTTGGATCGCGATTGAAATTTCGATTTTCGTTGTTTGTGAACGGGCCTATTGATTGATTATTGTGATTTAACTCAAGAAAATGTTTTGATTTAGCTCAAGTGAGCAATTTACCATTCCCCATGTGGAGGCGCCCAAGGACACGGGGGGGGGGGGGGGGGGGAACAAAGACCCAGAGTCAAGAAATCTTAAATCTTTTTTTCTGTACCAGAAGTGATTATTAGTACCCCTTTCAGTAACTCCTCTGGCCCTGGCCCCAGCTAAGTCATGAAATTTTGAGTTTATTAAAGGACAAGTCCACCTTCATATACATAAGGATTGAGAGATTGCAGCAATATTAGTAGAACACATCAGTGAAAGTTTGAGGAAAATTGGACAATCCATTCAAAAGTCACAGATATTTTAAGTATCTGCGCAGTCACTGCTGGAAGAGAAGACTACAACAGTGTATGATGTCACATGCGTACAACTATATAAGGAAAATAAAAAGAGAATTTCACAAAACTTTACTTTTTGAATAAAGTGCACATTTCTTCGACTTGCAACTGACATATAAGGGTAATATTATTCCCCTTGCCCTCTGAAAGAGAGAAGTCAAGTGTTCTTTTGTTATGCGAGAAAAATGGAAATATCTTGAATTTTCTTTATTCTTTCTTTATATCGTTGTACTCATGTGACATCACAAGCTATAGTAGTCTTTTCATCCAGCCGTGACTGAGCATAAACTTCAAAAATTCATAACTTTTAAACGGATTGTCCGATTTTGCTCAAACTCTCACTGATGTGTTTTACTAATATTGCTGCATTCACTCAACCCACTTGTCTATGAAGGTGAACTTGTCCTTTAAATCATCAAAACATAAAAAGCACAGTCATTCTAATTCTGTGTTCCAAACTTAGGCCCAGAATATATCATGGTGTGTAAGTTGCATTTGATGAGCCATCTGAATTGTGTACTGAAGTACTTCAGATATTGTACAAACGATGCTCTTCACCTATTTACGTTTATATCTTTGCTGATATGGCAGTGCCAGTCTGTGTTGGGTGCAAAAACTGACACAATGTTTTTTCTTGAAGTATTTTTTTTTGTTTTACCTTTTCATAGATATTTTGTCATTGTTTCAAAGACAGTGATGTATTTCGACATTTTTCCCCCCTAAGAAGATAGATAGCAAATGCTGGCATAACCTGGTACGTTTGTTACAATTCATGGGTCATTTTGACTTTTAACCCTCAGAAAGATTTATGTGCTGCCTTTTGTTAATTACAAAATTATATGATATGAAAGAAAGAAGTGATGCAAAGAAATTAATGAAGATGATAATAAAAAGTAATACAGGTTCACTAATAAAAAAAAAAATAATTTTATAAGGAATACAAATGGTAGTGATGGGTAAACTACAGTGAGGCATTTGAAACAAAAGTCTAATTTTACCAGATTAAAAATAAAACAGACATATATATATATATATATATATATATATATATATATATATATATGTATATATATATATATATATATATATGTATATATATATATATATATATATATATATATATGTATATATATATATATATATATTTATATATATATACATTAATTGTATATCAAAAACTCATTTTGTCTTAAAATCATGCTCATTTACTCATTGATAGTGAAATGTGTTTAAGCCCTTTAGTTTTCTCATTAACCTGTCAGATAGATGTGATTTTTGTGTTGCGACATGAAATGATATAACTCATGTAGGAATTTGTCAGTTGGTTGTAGTATCAAGTTTAGCAGAGCTTAATCATTCATCACCTGTGTAAATTGCTTTATCAGTTTGAAGTCCAAATCAACTGGGCCACCCTGTCCCAAGAGACCTCAGGGAGAGTCCACACAAGATATTCCCTTCCTCTGATAGGAGTTTGATGTCAGATGATTTTAGCACTTTGATAAACTTCCAGTTATAAGCAAGGTGTCAAGACCAAATGAAATCCTGCTTGGTGAGTCACAAGTGTAGACAGTGGATCCGATGTACAGTATAGTGTTCCATTCTTCTGCCTTACTGACAGATCTCATGCTGCATGATCAGGGAACTGTGATATTCATTTGTGCATTCTTCTTGAAGACTTCTTGAATGAGGCAGGACAAGAACATTGCATTTTTCAACTTAAATGCTTGCAGTCTTGCTGTATTTTCTCGGATGTGATACACTATTCAATCACCAACTGTCACTGAAGCACTGTTCCCACTCCTGTAGACTTTCACAGAGAGATTTTACGGGTTCTCCACCTCCAGGATTCGTGCAACTGATGATTTCATTGAAGTTGGCATTTCAAGCATAACTCATCACTCTGACTTGCAACATGCGTCCAAAGAAGCGAGGAATTTACCAGGTGCTGTTTGTGTTTGGTTGTGTACATCATTCAACAGAGATGTGGTTTGGTCATAATGTAGAAGGACCAGTTTGATTATAACATGTGTCCTCTTATTTGCTGTACATGCCTCTGTAAAAAGGAACTAACATCCCCCTTTGAATAATGAGGATGTGGAAAATTTCCTTCAGGTGGTATCGTGGCTGAGGTAGAGAGGAATCACAGGAATCAGTGGCTCTGTGTAAACTCTCGTTAAGTTTTAATTAAAATTGCAGTTATTCATCAAACAGCATATCATATGGAAATAAATTATTCCGTGTTTGATGTTTCATCAGATTTGAGTATTCAAAAGCAGGACTATACAGATGTTCCTGAGTATTAGTGTGACACAACAGTATCATCACAAGTAATGAAAAGTTGGGTTACACTGTATCATATATATTTGCTCAAATCATATTTTTCCATGTCTGTAGCTGTACATTTAGTGACACTGTTTTGATTTTACTGGCAAACTCCTCAAGAAGTTTTTTTTTTTTTTTTCAAATCAGAGCCCAAAGTTGAAAATGATAACTACGTTTGGTTATCAAAACATTGTACAGTAATTGTGCAGATGGGACATGATCCAGGTACTGAAAAATTACACTGTACATTACAGAAAGTCATCAAAGGAATTCAAGTAAGCTACCAAAATGATGACCGAATATGGTTTAAAAATGTGCTCTGTAAATACAGTTATATCATTGGATGATATGGTAGGCTAGAGTGAGGGAGGGGTGTACCTTATTGAAAGGATGGTTTGTAGACTCCATGGTTTATAGGAGAATATTACAAGATTTATTTTAGCTTTCTCGTATTTTAAAAAATAACTATCCTGCTTGAGAAAATGCTTACATGGCCTTTTTGAAGTATCTTACAAGATCATCTTTGACAGGGAAATGTGTAAGTGATCTCCCTTCTGTTATGCCTTGAAAACCATAAATTTGTCCAATTAGCTGTACAACTGTAATGATAGAATAGGATTTTATTTCTGTTTTCATGCCCAAATTGAGTTATAACTTGGCTTGTTCATAGACCTGGTACGATTAAGTTTACTGAATGAGACATCATGATTAAAGATAATAAAAAGTTTTGGTACCTCAAAAGCTTCCCTGAATTTCCTTGTCTTGGTTTGTGTTTCAGGTTAAAGTATGTTGTCTGTGAGAATTACTCGCCCCAAAGTGCTCTCATGTCTTAGTAATCATGCAATAATGGTTTCGTACCAGAGCCGACGCTGTACAGCGTCGATAAATATTGTACGAAACCACTGACTGCGACCAGCAGCGTGCAGCCCATTGTACGCATAGCTAACTGCGACCAGCAGCCCCATACGCATAGCGTAATGGGGCTTCGCATTGTAGCATTCAGGATCGTGACAGAATTAGTATCGCGGGTAAATGTCAACTTAAAATCCAAAAATTTCTTCGATTTGAAGACTTACCAATTAAGTTGAAGTATTGAAAACAGGCTTCGAACAACATTTGGTTCTGCCAATAGTCCCTTTCTGTTCGAATTGATGACTGAATGTGACTCGGTCGAGAGGACCTTGGGAGAGCTACATACACTGGATACCATGGCCAGCGCATGCGCACACAAACATCTTATCCGTTCATGGATTTGAAATTTGTGTGCATGCGATGTGTTCGCATGCACTGGCTGTAGTATTCAGTGTACTGTATGTAGCTCTCCTGAGGTCCTGTCGACCGAGTCACATTCAGTCATCAATTCAAACAGAAAGGGACTATAGGCAGAACCAAACGTTGCCCAAAGCCTGTTTTCAATGCTTCAACTTAATTGGTAAGTCTTCAAATTGAAGAATTTATTGGATTTTAAGTTGACATTTACCCTGCGATACTAAATCTGTCATGATCCTGAATGCTACAATGCGAAGCCCGATTACGCTATGCGTATGGGACTACTGGTCGCTATGCGTATGGGGCTGCTGGTCGCAGTTAATTGCATGATTACTAAGACATGAGAGCACTTTGGGGCGAGTAAGTCTCACAGTGTTAGTTATATGAAAGGTACTTTAACCTGAAACACAAACTAAGACAAGGAAATTCAAGGACACTTTTGAGGTACCAAAACTTTTTATTATCTTTAAGATTTAAGTTTTTGTTGAAGTTAATTAATCCTATTATTATTCTCTAAATAGGAATAAATAGAGGGGAAACTCCTGCTAGAACCCTTGAGAATAGACCATCTAAGGGTTCATTTATTTATGATGAAGATCTGTGAGTGTATTATTATGATTATTGTAAATGAATCTGCATGTAATTTGTGTGATAAAGGTCAAGGCTCAAATCAACCCTTGGTTGGGAGTGATCCAGGTCACCATTTGAGTTACATCGTCAGTCATGACAGAGCCCAGTAGACTGCACATTCCAGTCTCAGCTAGCATGTGAATAGACAAGAGTCCTGGCTAAGTCTATGTCAGTGATTGTTTTGGGGGATAAAACTCAGAGCCATCTTGTCTTGATGAAAGGCTAACCTCTTGGAGTAGAAATCAATCTGGCACACGTAGGCCAAAAAAATAGGTATGACATCCTTTCTAATGGAAGGGCATGGCATTAAAATTTGTGTCAACACATGAGCATGGAATGGTGCTGGTCTTGAAGTCACAGTGAAACTCTAAAGGCAATGTTCATCTTGTCTTATTGGTTTATAATACAGATTGTGCATTATGTACCGAGTTTTACATGAAATCAATGCTTTTATTCAGAACATAATGTACATTGTAAATGCTGATTGTACATCTTTAGGTCTGAAAGACAAAGATATCAAATATTTTCACTTTGATAGTATACTATACATCGTAGTTGCAGGGGTGTAACATTGAGGCTTTCAAAACTTGATGGAATTAACAAAGTTTTGTTGTCATAATATTGATGCGATACACATACACAAACAGTGGCAATGATTGTAGTGAATGCTTTTCCAATATCTTATTAGATTCCTATCTGATACATTGCATAGAGTAAAGGATTCACTGTTATAAATTATATTGTGTGTGATTGTTTGTGTGTGTGTGTGTGTGTGTGTGTGTGTGAAACTTAACATTTGTGAGAGAATGCAGGGGGCTGGATAGGCAGACTATACCTCCAACATTGCTGGCAGGGTAAAGGTAGTACTGCTGCTCATGCACATAGATGCACGTCGTGTCGTAATGAATCCATAGCCTGGGTAGAGGGCCGTCGTTGGACGTGGATGCAGATTCAGGTTTCATCATTCTCCATCTCTCTCCTCTCCCTTCTACACACTCATCTCAAGTCTGTTGATAGTCTGCGCCTGCATCTCTCCGATTTGGCACACTGTGTACCATATCAGCACAACCTTTCTCACTCTCCTCCACTTGCTATTCACCTACTGTACTTGACTTGTTGATAGCGACCAATGTCATGCAAACAACGGCATTAATACACAAAGCTATAAACTGTGAGATAGATCATTTTTTATGTTCTCTGTCTTGCATTTGGATGATTTTGTTTTAGGTTGAAGATGTTCTTTTTTATATTCTAGTGACCAACTTACACCACCACCTCCTTTTCAGAGATGGATATGCCATCATCGAGACAGTCTTGTTGAGGAGAAATTCTGACTACAGCAATGTTGTTACTCCATTGACAGGAACTTTGCAGCCCCCAGTTCGTTCAGTGTTCAGTGTGCAGAGTTGTCATTTGCTTCAATGTAACACCATCCACTGCCATTCATAGCAGTCGTTTCTCAGTGCTGTGATTGATGCACCAAAGAGGGAGAAAAGTCATGAGAAGAGCTTGATGTGGGAGAGTTACATGCAGCATTAAACTGGACCAACAGTTTGAGTTTTTAAGACCCACCTGTGGCCTTGCCATTTGTAGTAGTTGGACAGTTGTGACCACTTCCATACAAACATCACAAACTTGGTTGTCTGGTCCATGTTATGTTTCATTGTGCATGCATTTTCATGCTGACATTTTGCCGCATTACCTTTACTAAGGAGATGTTTGTACTTCTTGCACTTGTTTTGAATGTAGAGGATATTCAGTGTACAAAACAGCGAAAATCCTCCAATTTCTCACCAGTGAAATACATTTCTTCATTCAGAAAGGATTCACATTTTGCCCTCAGTCATGTCTGGGAAAGGAGGAGCTAAACAAAATATTATTGAGAACAGTCTGGTGGTAGACTCTGATCCAGAGGAGGTAAGTTTGGATTTAGAATGCATGCAAATCTTACTTTTTCTAGCTGAGTTCATCCACATACTATTGATTGAGGTGAGAATTGAGCTTTTAATTTTTTTTTTTCAAGATATCAATAAACCACATTGATATGAAACATCACAGAGCATACAACTCTTAGATGATTTCAAAGTTTATTCGATGAACTTTGGGTTTATATTGGCTGAGATATCCAAAAACAAAATTAAGAAAAAAAAAGCATTTCTAATAAAAGGTAGGCCCCACCTTTTATTAGAATCACTTTGTTTTGGATATCTCAGCCATTTCAAAAACAATTTTCATCAAATGAAGAGTTTGTTCGCAAAAACCGATAAGTCCATTTTTGAAGATTTTAAAGTACGGTCACTGTCATAAAGTACAAAATAACACCTTTTAAATGATATATTGGTCACTACATATAAAGGTACATTTTTGAAGTTATGGTTAAAAGAAGCGTAAAATTTTCTTATTGTTCTCTTTATTTTTCTTGACCTTTAAACGCAAATATCACCATTTGGCAAATATGGACTTATCGGTTTTTGCGAACAAACTCTTCAAATATTCAGCCACAGATTGCAAAGTAACAAAAACAGTGATTTCTGAATTGTGTTTATATGCTATCAGTGGTTGTGTCAGACCTGTTTAAACACCCAGAGAGAAAGCTAAAAAAAAAAAAGTAAGAGAAGGGGAGGGGGAGGAGCAGAATCAAAGTCTTCCACATCAACATGTGATGACAGATGACTTGATGCTGTATCCTGCTGCTAGCTAATGGAATTACAGGTAGTTTCACTAATGACAGGACACAAGGGCAATACTCATTACATGCTAGCAACATAACTTGTACACATGCTATCGTTATCCCAGTAGACATACATGTAGTCAAATGACCATACAATTATTGGAAACGTTTGCATTAATTCAGAGGGCTTCATTGAAGTTTCAGTGAATTCCGTAAATGTGCACCACGGTATTTCATGGTCAGTGTGTTTCATGTAGCTGATTGAATGTGCTGCTGCATGCAGGCTAACTCTGTAGACTGTGCACTTGTTGGAGGGGAAATGAATGATTCAAGCAGTGCTGCAAACATTGTTTGCCGGTATTCTACTTTCTTTTCTACTGTTTTAGCATGCATCGCATCCTTTGATGGAAGAACTGTGGAATCTAAGTGATGCAGAGTTCCTCACTCAATTGAATTCCCCCTTCTTCATCGCTTTTATTTTGTCTTTCTCCAATGACCTAGCACAAATTTGTTAACATATATGGACATACCCTCTATTATGGTAATAGCTTACAGCAATTATGAGCATTTTCTATCATTCATCATGTTAAATGCTGTTGATCTTTGAGTTGATTGTGGTGTGTTTGTTTGATTTTTTTTTTTTTTGGGGGGGGGGGAGGGGCTGAGGCAGTTTTGGGAAAGAGTTGGAGTGGAGCAGGTGAGATAGGCATGTAAGCCTATAAAATATTATTCCCCCTCTCCCATTTTTATGCAGAGTTTATCTGTAAATGAAGAGTTTGTTTGCAAAAACTGATAAGTCCATATTTGTCAAATGGAGATATTTGCGATTAAAGGTCAAGAAAAATAAAGAGAATAATAAGACAATTTTTGCTTCTTTTGACCATAACTTCAAAAATGTACCTTTATATGTAGTGACCAATATATCATTTAAAAGGTATTATTTTGTACTTTATGACAGAGACCGTACTTCAAATTCTTCAAAAATGGACTTTTCGGTTTTTGCAAACAAACTCTTCAAATAAATCATTCATGCAGGCCTATAGTTTCTCAAAACTACTGAGATTAACAGAGCTTTGCTAAGTTTTGATCTATGGAAAAATATTAAATATTGTGTGTACATACACATGTAGGTATATGCATGCATGTGTGTATGTGTGAGAGTAAGATTTAGACAAGATCAGACTTTGTATGTGAAGGCGGTGTCACACCTGTCCGGGCAAGCTACGCGGGCTTGTGGCGAGGAGGTAGTTTAAAGCACGTAGAAGATTTTCCGCGGGCGGACAAGAATGTTTGCAATTTTCGCACTTGTTTCTTACTTACTAGAAGCGTGCTACTTAGCTTCTACTTGCGTGCGTTCCGTGTGACTCGCGTGAGAGCTTTGAAACCGATCCATTTTCTGTTACGAGCGACTTACGGGGATTGCGAAGTACCTGCTTTGGAGTTGCCTGTGAGGTGCTACCGGTAAGGGTTTCCTACTTGTGTTCTGCGCGTACCTCTACGGGCAACTCCCGTGACTCTTCCGGAACAAGTTTTGAGCATGCTGAAGGCCTTGTCATACCGTATCTGGGGAAGTTTTGTGGCTTGACTTGCGGGGAAACAAATTTGCTACCCGGAGCTCTCCGCAGTTGGCCCGAACTTGACAGTACCTAGCACTTATCTCGTCCTTAGCTGCCCGAAGGTGCGCACGCTAGTCCAATTTTCCCGCAGCAAAGTTTTGAACATGACCAAAACTATTTCCGGATGAGTCGCGGGGATTGCCCGAAGAGTTCCACGCAGAACACCCGTAGGAGGGCCGTAGCCGCCGCAATTCACAGGCATTTGACCCACTTGAAGTAGGTAAGTTGCCCGCTGATCTATGCCTATGTGAAGGGAGTGCGTGCCATTTGTGGGCTCGTTCTCTTCTTTGTCCTCTGTCCTCTGTGGCGTCGAGGACTACCTGGTCCCTTTCGGACAGGACTTCATCCGCCAAATGGACTTCAGCAGCAATTTGATGCATTTGCTGTGAATCCTCCGGGCTTTGTGGCTGTCCATCCACTGGACGTTCTCTGCCCTTGTGCACTTTCCGTCTACGGGGCATCTTCACTTCTTGAAAGCTAGTTGACAAATGATTGTTTGCCCATCCACTCGAACCTATTGTTCAGACTAGCACTCACCTCGCAGGCGACTAGTACGCAGATAACACGCAGTTGTGGCGCAGGTACTTCGCAGAGCCCGTATGTCGCCCGTAACTGACATAAAAGAAGCTATCACGAAGCTATCACGTGACACCCACACGCCTAACATGCAGTTCAATGGAATACACGCAAGAAGGACTTAGGTATTACGCGTTTATCATGTAATACCCACGCCAAACTCGCCCTAAACCATGTCCGGCCGCAGAAATTATTCTGCGTGCTGAAAAATCCCCATACGCAATAAGCCCGCTTAGCTGGTGTGACAGGGCCTTTTTTGGCAGCGTGCGCACCTCCGGGTAACTACTTTTGAGATACATGCTAGGTACTGTCATGTGCGGGTCATCTGCGGGGACCTCCGGATAGCAAAAATGTTCTTCGGAAGTCGCACGCAAGGCTGGTGTGACACGGCCTTTATATATTGCTGTTCAAAATGTTGCCATTTCAAAGATCCAGGATTGTTGGGATTCATGGTGTTACAGTGGCAGTAGAAAACTATTGTGGCAATACTTCAAATCATAGCTCCCTAAACATAGTAAGAAGGTAATATTTTGTGTGTTTTGTTGGTGTAATATAAAATAAATGGATATCAGTGGTCTGAATTGGGATTCTATAGCAGTTTTCCAGTTAATACTCAAGTAACACGTCGCATGCATTTGGTGATGAACTCTTTGTTGTTGTTGTTGTTTTTTTTATTCTTATTTTAAAACCACCTTGAGGCAAGTTCTGCATTTTTGCTTGTGGCCGTTTTCCCAAATCATATTTGGACTGTTGAGATGCTGAGATTTCTCATGCTAAGATGATAATTACCTGTGTGTTTTTGATGTGCTGTGTATGTCATTACCATTTTCTGTCTTTGAAAGGAAAGGAATGGTGTCCCCATCAGAGGTTGTCATGCAGCAGCGTTGGTTTAGAGCATAGGCATGACCCCAATCCCCCAGACGAAATGCTCCAGTCGTCTTCAGGCCCCCAGACAAGCGAGATGACGTCTAGCTTGCCTCCCTATGGCTTGGCCTATACCCAGAAATAGAAGGGAACTGTGGTTGGCTGAGATATATGATGTCTTATTATCAGATGAGGTGTAGGATAGAAGGCAGCCATGAGAGCTTCAGGGCATCACATCCCAAATATCTAGCAGTATCTTGTGCAGAGTACAGACACCAAATCTGGTGATCAAAGGGTGTATTCAGGCTGTGCAATGTAATTTTTTTTTTTTTTTTTTTTTTTGCAAAGTTCACCAACAGTCTAGCATAAATTTTGTTATAGTTTGTATACATTTTATATGTACCAGTGGGCTCATCAAATAAAACTGAACAGACTATGCATAGAGATTGAAGTTCCAGTTTTCATATGTACCTGCACGGCTTTTGTCAGAATCAGCTCAAAACTGACACAAAGCCCTGATTTTTTTTTTGATTTTTTTTATGGTATCTATTAACAGTAAATTTATTCAGCTCAAGACAAATTGTCAAACCCATTCAATTTTCTGGAGTTTCAGAATTAATTTCAATAAGTATCTGTATGGTATCAAAACATTGTCAATTACTTCTGTTAAAGTTGAAACCCATTTTAGCCAACAAGCAGTGCTATTTAAGGACCTTTTCACTGTGCCTGGCAAAGGTTATGCCAGCATTTTTTATTTTCTAGCAATGTTTTTAGTAGTCCATCCCTTATGGATCTTGTCTAAGTATTACTTCCTTTTCTCTAATCAGTGCTTCTCACACACTTGTCCTTTTATTTGATATTGGGCAATTTGGTTGATTTGCATAAAAACCAAAACCTCTAGAGTAGCCTCTCACAAAGATCGATTTTTATTTGCAGTCACATTCTGATAGTGAAAGCCAGTTTGCAGAGAGGTCATTCATGTATGCTTAATGGGAATGGATGCAGATATCACAAGGAGTCTCAATTTACTTGATTTAGGAGATGGAGACAAACAGCAAGTACAAAATATGTATTATGCCAGTCGTTGCTGATATCTGTTACTGGTATTTATTGCAGCACAGATGAGTATGTCCAACGTGAATAGCCGGGTATATCTCAGGCTTCTAGTATCAACAATGATTGCGTTATGTATGGCAAGTTTGAAAAGGGTCAAAAACTCGTGTTAATGATATTATTATGTGCCTGTAAACAAAATAAAAATATGTGCATTGTAGCTGTCTGATGGCATAAAAGAATGCATGAAGGAAATGTATTTGCTGTGTGTTGGTATTCAAAGATGATCGCATCAGGCATTTTCCAACAAAAAAAAAAAAAAGAAAGAAAATTTTGAAATTTTTCCAGCCATTTACATGTAGGAATTAAGATTGACTTTACTTAAATTTGTTGTCTTTTGCACTTACAGCAGGTGACTATTTGGATGTTCTCTTTAGTTTTTCTTGCTGCAGTAGTACATGCCTCATATTAACTGCGACATTTTGTGTTCAGATGATTAATCATACTGTAGTGAATTGTGAATAATGGATCATACTGCAGCTTAGTTTTGCAGTTCTCACTGGAAAGATAAAATATTTGCATACTTGTTTGTCTTTGCACAAAAGAAGGCAATTGCTATATTTTACAACAGCAATAATACTCCAAAACCAAACCAACCAAAAGGATTAGTACTCTCCTGTACTGTACAAGACAACTCTTTATGCGTTGACAATTTCAGATAGCAAAGAGAAAAAAATACTGTGCACTTCCAACTTAAAACATTGTAGGATGTTGTGTGACGTATTGATTGTGGTCTTTTACACAAAGTACAGTGTGGACTATACAACATTCCTCAGAAGTGCTATTTTATAATTGTGGAATAGCTGGAAATTGAAGATAGCATCAAATTGTTCTTGATCTTGTGTTGAGTGTTTGAGCTTTAAAAGGCAGATTTAATGATACAAAAATTGTTTATAAAGTATTCATACTCCATAAAGATATTGCTGTGAGATCAGTGGAGCCAAGCATAGGTTGGTCTGAGAGCAAACCGTCTTGCCCACACACCATATGTACAAAGTGTTCGAAGTGTTTGCATCTCATGGGCAGAATGTAGCTTTATGCATATTCTATATGCGTAGAAGTAATGTGTTTGGATGATGTCGTCAGCCAAGGAAATCAAAGTGGACAGTGTGTCCGGGATGGCTAGATCAACCCATAGCTTGCTGCAGTCATTAACTTCTATCGTGAATATAACCCTACACATCAAATGTAGCAATAGTGTGGCTACAATTAGCAAAGGCAGATACTAGTATATTATAGGCTCACAAAGATTAAGCCATGAAAAATGTAGCAATGGAATTGTTACAGGTTGAACATCAAAGGGTGAGGGAACAATTTATTTTGATTTGTATGCAAGAGCAATTACTCTGCCATGAAATGTAACAACCCTATTTCAGTTTTGATAGAGAACACAGGATGATATGGGTTGTGTGTGTGTGTGGGGGGGGGGGGGGGTGAAAAATGTGAAATTTTAGTGAACCTCAGTCAAAGCAGACATGGAGTTCTTACGTCGTGCACACACACACACACACACACAAACAAACAAACAAACAAATAGAACACTGACAAAGATGGCTGTTGTGAGGTTTCCATCTTTGAAATACCAGTATCTATTGGTTGTATCTCTGTTAACAAGATACTACCAGGTAGCTTTGCTAACATTTTCACTGATCTGTTGGCTTTTGTAACATTGAATGGCTTTACAGCTTTCTTTGATAGTTGTTTGTTTATTTGAAACACAATTGCAGCTATGTAAGGCTTGTCACAATGAATTAGTGGAAGTAAGAGGTAATACAAGGCAGAGCCATATCAATCAACATCAGTATGAGACTCTCTTGTAGGATCTTACTGTTTGTAGCACAATGCCCCATCACTCAGCATGAACATATGGCTACGTCTGTCTTCTAGGCTCCATGATTGTGTTTTAAAAAACAATGATGAAGCATTTTCTTATGAGTGGTTAAGACCTGTTTACAGCTGTCTCAGTGAATTTAAGCACGGAAGTCAAATGTGATTGGAGACAGGATTTCACAAACCCACATCCAGTACTTGTTGTTTGATTTTTTTTTCTTTCACCATCAAAAAAAGCAGCTCATATTTCATGATTGCCCAGGAACTGCTTTATAGCCTTTCTTCAAGTCAGAACAATTCATCATTTCACGTAGGCTAGAATCTTTGCACTTCAGCAGCACTGAAACACTGTGTAGACATTTAGTGTTTGTATGGGACTGGTAAAAGTTTGATGTTTTCTAAGGCTTTATAAACTGCATACAACTCAAGCAGTATGGATTCTACATGCTTTTGCTGTGAGCATTTCAGCAGAGGTGTACTGTACGATGTGAAGTAACTGGAATCCACTTGTCAGCTTACTGGTGGCATGGTGGGCTGGTGGGCCGTAGTGGCCCAAACTAAAAGTTGTTTATGAATACGAGATTGAGAGCACATGTAGCACGTGATGTGCTTGTAACAACTGATTGAGTGTGCACTGCTAGTGTAGGCATTGTTACATTAGTGACCAAAGCAGGTCTGCTTTCTCTGTAATGTCACATAGGATGACACGCCATTCTGTTTGCTTTTTTGTTGGACACGTTTTAGGCGGCTGTGCATGTTAGTAAGAAAGTCAAAAGCACACATGTAACTCATTTCAGCGCTCTTAATTGGCTTCATTCTTGAACCCATTTTATGAAACCTCGTAATGACTTTCAAACATATGTACAAACTTTTGCGAGGTATTGCACAACCTACATTGTAAACTACTTTTATTGAGTCCTAGAGGTCTGTTAAGAGATATTTGCAATTTTGACACTTTGATTTGGAATTAGTAACTTGATTCCTTGAACTGAAGCCCCGTGTGCTACATGCAAGCAGTCGGTATGCTACATACACAGCAGCTCAGTGCCACCTACAGCTGTATGCCACTGCGGTGCTAGACGGTGTATTTTCGCATGACCTGTTAAGAGGCTAGGTGGGACTGCGCTGCCATGTTCGTACTATACCGTACCAACAGCTTGTGTGCGGAGCAGAGCTACAATTCAAGCAATTAGTGAAATGTGTATAAGTGTCAAATCACAAATTTATATTCAGCTTCTACTGGACTTTGAAAACTCAGGTGCATATAAAGTATTTTAGGCTGGAAAATATTTTGGGTGAGTGTGTGCACGCTTGACAATCATATGAGGCAGCAGGAAACTACTAGCAACTACCAGCACTCAACCAGTCTGAACCATCGCCATCCAATTTCTTTTGTGCATGTTTACTTTTTTCGTGGCTCTGGAGCAGTAGAAAACTGATGAAAAAAGGTTTAATCGTCCTTGTAAATGTGTGCTTAGAAAAATCAACAGCTTTGCAGTATGCAGATATTTTGATCATGGAAAACTTGAATCTGCATGGATTGTATCATACTCTAGCTGGCAGCACACAACTCCAGTGCTGGAAAAAAAAACAATACACTACAGCTGGTGCATTTGTTTCTGCTCTGGCACATGTCCTTGACCTCAGATTCACAGTAACACCTGGATGCCTGACTTACAGAGTAATATTTATCTCATTTGCATACAATTTGCTTAAAATCAGTTGCACATAAACTAAGTGCGACTTCTGCAAGTTACAAATGACTGCGTGCACTTGCACACAACTCTCTGTGAAACAGGTTTCAGGTGATAGAGTGATGCAGTTACTATGTACATAAATTACTTTGAAGGATATGAATGTGCCAATAATGAATGAAGTGAACAACTGCCATTACAGGGCCTATATCTTACTGACGCAGACATCACTGTAACTGCCACGACTAATCAGTCACAACTCCAAAGATTAAGAAATGACTCACATTCTCACCAAGAATGGTACTCCGTGGACATGTCCTAGACATCTCCAGACAAGGTGACAACCTATTCACACAAATCACAGGGACATTGCCACCGAATCTCATCTCCAAGATGTCTTCTCAGTCGTGGAGATGTCTCTGTAATGTCTCCACATCATTGCCAGTAGGTCGCCCTGAGTCTCTGCAAGATTGCGGAGACGTCTTGGATATGTCACTGACAAAATTAGTCTCTGCAACTCACCCACAGCTAAGGAGATGCTGCAGAGACGTCTCCGAGATGAGTTAGAGACTGGGAAAAGTCTCTCCAAAAAATTTAACAACATGTTCGATTCTCTTGTGACTACCAGGAGACCAGGCTAGTCTCCAGGACCAGGAGATGTCTCTGTGACCAGCAAGGCTTAAGTCACAACCAGGTTGCAACCAGGTTGCCACCAAGTCGCCATCTAGTCACCAAGCCAGTGGGATACTAACTCTATGCTAAACATTGAGACAAAATTATTATTAGATAACTTCTTCTTCAGAGGTGATGTAATGTTGACCTTTTGTAGAAGTAGAGAGAAAATTGAGGCGCTGTACATGCTGCAGTGTCTGTCAGTGTACCTAGCACTGTTTTTGCTTTTTTTTTTTTTTATCACTCTCTACGATATAGTTGTTATGTACTTCATGAGGGGCATGTATGCCTGGTATGCATCTTTCCCATGGGTGGTTAATAACCATGCAAAGGT
Source organism: Diadema setosum (assembly GCA_033980235.1). Taxonomy (NCBI): domain Eukaryota; kingdom Metazoa; phylum Echinodermata; class Echinoidea; order Diadematoida; family Diadematidae; genus Diadema; species Diadema setosum. The sequence continues at coordinate 150,774 of CM067080.1, forward strand.
GATGTGCCAGAAATATCAATTAACCATGTGAGCCTAGGCTGTCAAATATAATTAAACCTCCAAGCATCTCACAAGTCACTCTTACGATGTGTTGACATTGCAGTTCTTGACATTCATGTCAAGGCATATGATTTCAGGATAATAAGGCAAGATGGAATCTATTCTACATTTGTAACTGCACTATTGATCTTTATTTCACTCTTTTGTGTGCTCCTTATTGATTTTTCTTATATTATAACATTAGCAAAACTATGCTATTCCAACAATTGAACAAGCAATCTCAAAATAGGTCCAATAATTTTACTTGACGAATGTTAGAAGGAAACCATATAAATATACAGTAACAAGAAATAATGTTTTCATCTCATGAATTTTCTTTCAGATCAACAAAAAGAAGACAAACCAAACGTCACTGATTTTTCATTCACTCAGCCTACAGTTATTTTTTTCTATTTATTGTAATCTGAGACTTTCTCATTTCCATTCTGCTAATTTCATTGTCATTATTATTATTATTATTTTTTTTTTATGTTCAACAAATCATGCTATGGGAACAAAAATCTGAAAAATGTTTTACCTGCTCCAACACACGTACAAATGCTATGTACGTGTGTGTATGAAGTATGTTCTGAATACTAATTGCCTCCTTTCTTATACATGGATAATTGCTTTACAAAATGTGGCAGTGAAAAGGTTAAACTGTCCAGAAATGCTGACAATGACTGATTTGAAGTTCAACTTAGCTGTGAAATGCTGGCAGAGTAATTTACGCGCATCACCTTAGGTGCTACTGTTTGCCACTTTTTATTATGGTGATTTATTATTCATGGCTGCATGTGCCAAAATCTCTATGATATTTATTGGACTGAGTAGTTTGTACAAAAGGATTAGAGAATAAAATTTCTTGAACAAGACTGAATGGATTTTATCATTGCTGCCATCCAAACACTGCAATCTTTGAGGCACTTTGTTGTCAGATGTCCTTCATGTCTTGTACATATACAATGTGCCTCTCTTGTCTCTGAAATACTCATATTTTATTCATTAGGGTCAGCTTGAAACTGGTGCTAGTTGCTATTAAATTGCACAATTATCACAAACCTTTTCTTCTGCTACATCCTTTTTTTTAAAGGATAGATAATCTGTATTGCAAACATAGATGTGCCTTATTATTGGAAAGCATTCTATGTTCAAATGAAATTGTAGATTCTCCTTCTTTTCCCTCCCAGATCAAGCTGTCGTGAAGGAGTGGATAAAACCATGTGTACATTCTTTCTTCCCTTTTGTTTCAAGCTTACCTGGGCAAAAGCTCAAGTGAGCTCTTGCCATCATTCAATCATTCATCAGTGATTGTCCGTAGACTTTACACTTTTCAGGTTCTTCTTGAAAACCCCATTACTGACTGTCACAAAATTTGGCAGGTAGAGTGATAGGTTCTAATAATTTGCACAAATGTGCACCATCTTCTCGTGAACCAGAAGTGATAAGCTATTCAAGTCAGTACCATCAGTAGAAAGATTGGTGACTCTCGCTTCAGGTTTGTTCATGGCAGTTCCACATTTTGTAGCATTTCGTTCAGTCCATGTAACATACAGTCCATTCACTACTGCAATGTACATCTAGAAACATTTGGTATAAGACACAATGTTCAACAGAATTTAAGGGCTGTTATTTTTTCTAGGTCCTTATCAGGCTATCATATTCAGTTGAAAAAAACATTTTCAGTGTTAATGTCAGTCCAGCATTACATATGTTTGCCTCAAAACTTCATTTTGACATAAATTCTATAAGACTGCTTGCTTGGATCAATTTTGGTGCAAAGTTAACACTACTGTAAAAAGAGGAATGTTCACATGCATTTTAATTTTGCCAATTTCGCGAGCGCGGACATTCGCGAAATTGAAATGCATATGTGAAAATTCTTGCCTACACAATATGTTTTGGGTGCCAGTTGCAATTCGCGAAAATTTCATGCTGCGAGAACGGCCATCGGCTGCAATTTGTGAAATTTTCATGCCGCGAATATATTGTGTTTTACAGTATCTCACTATTAAAAGATCATATTGTATGGGTGTGCTAATGCCCATTAGCAACAAAATACCTCCCCATCCCTGAAGTTAACCATTTTGCTGTGGAAATATGGTCAAATTTGTCACCAAACTTGGCAGGCATTATCTCAAGGATGATAGAATATATATTTGTACAAAAAGGCACCCCACACCCAAGGGACTCCAGAACTTCCAAATTAGAGCATCTTTTAAAAAAGTTTCTTCTGAAGGATCCAAAATGCTCTGAGTTAATATATTAGTGAATACATTTTCAGGGTTGTTTATAGCAGATCCAGGGGTGGTTACTTTAGGGCTGAGACTGAATTGGGGGCCAGTACATTTTGATCGGGGGGGGGGGGGGGGGGGGCTGTTACATGATTTAAGTGTATAGTGCTCAGCACTCTCTTGATCTCAGATCCTGCACATTCTTTTATGTTTCTAAATAAGGATCTATTCTGAAGTGTTATATATATTTTACAAAAATGATACATCTATTCTTTTTTCTTACTTAAGCAATGGACAGAATATTTCATTCGGGAAAAGATGAAATTATAGATCCATTCAACTCGACTGCCCCTCTTTGAATGGATCATTTCATTTTTCACCACGTGAAATATTCTGTTCATTGCATTCATAAACATTATTTGTACACTATTCACTAGTCTGTTCCTTCTTTTCTTCATTTTGATGGTTCCTGCGTGGATCAGTTGTTTGTTGAGTCTTTAAACCCAAAAGGATTGCATCAACCCATTGTGGGCCCTTCGTGGCATGTAGGCCTCCAGGATGTTGCACATAGTTGGACAGCGAAGCAATGTACAAGATGTACTTGAGGAGTTTAAATCGTTTCACCTGGACTGGGGAGCCAAATGTCATAGCTAATGAGAAACATTACTTTCAATGAAGTTCGAGCAAGTGAGTCAAAGTGTTTTCACAGACCCAGAGTCTGATGAAAGACGGGCATGATTCCAGCTAAGACATACGTACATGTAGAGGCCTTTTTCAAAGTCAGTGCTTGAAGAGTTACATGTAATTTACCCGGTATAGCATGAGGATACCATGGAGTGAAAAGGCTGGCCCAGCTTGGATATGTTCAAGAATCTCCTGAACAAATTGTGTTATATAGCTTTAGCATTAATGTCTGTGTGAGTACAAACACAGCTGATGAATCTCGACTGGAATCAACCATTACCAATATGGGCATATACTAGTATTTTAAAGCATACATGAATCACTTCCTGGCATTATCAGTGGTTTTCAAATGTACATTTACCCCAGTGGGCAGCAAATGCATTAGGCCACACATGAATCCCCATGTTACTGTTTCCAGTGTGCACTGAAATGCCATGTCCGTTTTGATCAAGAAGGGTATTATCAAAATCACAAAATGGAATGAATTACTGTAATTTATGCTGAATATTTCGTGAGGTTTGTACTTTCACAAATTTCATGAGTTGGGTGCTATCCGCAAATTTAAAAACATGCAAAATAATAACTCTGATCCAGCAATGAATGTGACGTGCATGCATACATTTCTCCTTTCAGTCTTGTAATCCACAATATTGCAAATTTAAGCATTCACAATATTGTCAGGAAGTCCAGATTCAAAAAAAAAAAAGATAGACTCAATAAATTTATGGAATATACAGTAGGCTACCATGAATCCCCATGCTGCTACATATAGGTCTCCCCGTTTCCACTGAGCACTGAAATGCCATGTCTGTTCAGAGCAAAAAAGACATTATCAAGTATTTTGCACTCTGTTACATCATTCTCCATGTGCCTCTTATTTAATGCTTTTTGTAGCAAAGAATGTTAGTGCTCAGTTGGGGCCTGTCCATATTTGTCCCTGAGAAAATACATTGTAGGCCTATATGTCACATTAATATCATAGAGAACAGATGTTGGAATTATTAACTATACACATAATTTAAATGTACCTACCACATTACACTTTCGTCAAGTAGTCTAGTCAGTAGCAGATCCAGAGGGGGGCGCACCGAGGACACCCCCCCCCCCCATTTTTATTTTTTGTTAAAACAAAAGAAATGAAAAAAAATGGGGGGCGTGCCCTCCCTTTAATTTTGTAAAGGTGCCTCCCCTTTACAAAATTCCTGGATCTGCCCCTGCTAGTGTATATGATCCCATTAGAATGATTGAAGCATATACAGTGCTCTTCTTCTCGCACTGAATATAAATAATGAAGGAGCTACACTGGTGCTGTAAATGGTCGAGACCCCTTCTCGCTGTAATATATATATATATATATATATATATATATATATATATATATATATATTCATATTATATTATATATAGGCCTACATATAGGCCTAATGTGTGAAATCTTCTGACATGAAAGAAAAAAAGAAAGGCTTTCATAATAAACATTTTTAATTCACCCTAGCCAAAGGCTCAAGTGAGCTATTGTGATAACACATCATTCATTGTCTATAGTACGTCGCATGAAAACTGTTTACATTTTCATCTTCTTTAAAACCCTGTGACAGATTTTCACCAAACTTTCATAGCAGGTAGTATCCCTAGGGGTATTCCTATACCTCAGATTTAATCAGATTTGTTCAGCCCAGTGTAAGTCTAGCACAACTTCTCAAGGTTGGTACACAGTGACCCAGAACCCAACAAATGTGTGTTCCGTGTACACTATAACTTTATAACTTATCCCTAACTACAAATTTACCTGATCCAAAAGTAGCACAATTTAGGAGTTTACCATATGTGTTTATAGGCCTACTGTTTTATTTATCAGCAATTGAGTTCTCTACATATACATCAATATTGTTGACCTGTATTATACAAATAAAGCAAAGGTAAGAGTGCATTAGTTTAGATGCAGCACACCCAAGGATATTTGCAACGGTGTAACATGCACAAGAAGCAGTCATGTGTATGTTGCATGACATTGTGAATACTGTACGAGCTGAAATTTTCGCGATGGTTTTATTTTCACGAATCGCCTTTGAACCTCAAAAATAACAACACACGAAAAAAAGTGCGAATAGATAAGCACAATTAGACCTCGCAACCACGAAATTAACAACACGTGAAAATGTTCTCCTAGTAGCAATTCGCGAAAATATCTATACGCGAAAATTTCAGCTCGTACAGTACCCAAGAGTGGACTGCATCTCCACAAATGTCACAAACTTAAAGTTGTGCATTAATTGTTTTATAGAATGGGTTGAAAATTAACAGCATTTTTCATGTACCTTTATGATCAACTACCAGTCACCAAAACGTTGAACTTGCTCAAAACCAATATCCAAAGATGTTCATTCCAAACACTCGGCAAACACTGTCATACTAGACATGCACAAGGCACAGACACTAAAGAAGTTGTTTAGAGAAATTTAAATTATTGAGTGTGTGCAACACGCTTGTAACAACTGAATGAGTTTGCACTGCTATTACCTCACATGCATTGTGACATCAGTGAGCATGCAGTTTAGAAAATAAAGAGTGTACACATGACTCATCACTACTGATTAGCTACATTCTTGAACACATTAAGTAAAGCATCATGTCAGCTTGTATGTACATGTATGCCTAATCTTATATCCTAGATGTAATATCATTAAGCATATATTCACAGTAGCTTTGAAGTATGATACAGGAATTTGAATTATTCTTGTATAATGACACAACATTTGAAGAGATTATGATAGGCTGAAAGATTAATGATTAAAGGGAACATTTGAGAGCCAATGTCCATCTCAAATTTAATTTCTTTCACATATGAAACCAGGATAAATTACACAGCAGGAGTTGTAAAGATGGTATCCACACATTCCAGCAAAATAAGTAAAATTATGAACAATATCATCACTCACGTGGAGTATTCAAATGCAATGCTTCTGTGCATTGTTTATCATATGGTTGATAAGTAGGAATTCAGAGATTGTTAAGAAGTGGCAGCTGAAACTGCAGCTACTAGCTGTTAAATGGTCATGAAGATTAACACTTCTTAATTGCTATTTGTATACCAGCAATTCCAATTTAAGTATACAACACAAAATCAAATTGCCTGTATGATTTATGAACCTCAGCTGTGTGAAATTTACATACAGACAGTTGACTACCATGCAAACCCGTGCATAGTCTTTTCCTCAGCCTCTTTTTGTGTCATTTTGATTTTTGATAACTTTGCATGGACAAGTACAGTATGCCAAGGGTATGCGACTTGAAGCCAGTACTCAAAATTGTTCATATGACCCCAGGAGAGATGATAGGTGATGACGACAACAATTACTCTAATTTGGTTTAAAGATAATAAAAAGTTTTGGTACCTCAAAAGTGTCCTTGAATTTCCTTGTCTTAGTTTGTGTTTCAGGTTAAAGTACCTTTCATATAACTAACACTGTGAGACTTACTCGCCCCAAAGTGCTCTCATGTCGTAGTAATCATGCAATTAACTGCGACCAGCAGCCCCATACGCATAGCGACCAGTAGTCCCATACGCATAGCGTAATCGGGCTTCGCATTGTAGCATTCAGGATCATGACAGATTTGATCGCAGGGTAAAAGTCAACTTAACCCTATCTCTGTCACGGGCCGATTAAATCGGCCCAAAAACTGCAATAGAAATGCTTCGGCCGATATAATCGGCCCTATTTTGATTGACAGATTACTTCAAAGGCTATGACACTACCACTCTATAAACTCATTTGTGATTGGCTGACAGTGTAAGGAAATGATTTCCAGCGTGAAAAAAAGCTTCCCCACCTTTAACCAATCAGGAAAGCTTTCTCAAAGTCCAAGAAATTGTGGTGGCCCCGCCCATGTTCATTTGCATTCAGACTGCAATGTATTGTGTACAGTTTTGCCATGTGTGGAGAACTTACACGAATCTGTATATGTGGGACTGTAATAGAGATCGCCGCGAGCGATGAAAAGATCGTACACGTGGGTCAATTTTCATCTATAATATCTAAGTCAAAATAGTAAAACATGAAGTGAAAACATTCAGATTAGGGATTTCAACATCTCTGAATTCTGTGAAGGGGTATAGTTTCAGTAATATCGGCCTCATAAATGATCTGAAGAATAGATGAACACTGCACATTCGGTGCAGGAGTTGCAACTGTTTACTCAGCACTAACAGCAGTGCAATGGGTCTCTAGTTAGCCGGGGCCAGCGGGGCAGGTGTAAGGAGCAATAGGGTTACAGTAGCTTCCTGCTGGCGGCCTGAAGCTGTACAGTCTTGATGTTGGGGTATGTTTGACTGTTTATTATTATTACATGATGAAACCGTCACTATGCGAAACTGCAGTTCAATGCAGGTTTATCATAAAGAAAATGACTGCTGTGATAGTTAATTCTGTTTCAATAAGGAAAGTGCAGAAAGTCGTAGACTAGCATATGATGATCAACTGGAATGCATGGACACTCCAACGTCTGAATATTTTCAATAACATTTTTTATCCTTAGATTATCTTATCATTATGGCATTATAATAGGACAAGATTAATATAAATTTGAAAGGAAAAAGCACAATTCAATTTATATTTTCAGCTTGACAAGATACAAACACGCTTTGTCTACTTTCAGGCCAACATCACTCACAAAATCAGAAATTACACAAAATGTGTGAAATCTAGGTTGTAATTGCCACAGACTTTTGTTCATAAAATGAAAAGTACTGATGCTATTGATGAAAAAATCATACCATCTGAAAGCTGAATAAATTCTCTACAACATCAATGAGACCTTTTTGTGATGCAAGCTCATGTTGTGTGGAAAAATGAGGTGGTAACATGTAGAAATAAGTCTACATTGATAATTATGTGACATAAGAGGGCGTCCTACTTGAAATTGAAGTGCGCCCTCACTCAGATTATTATGGAAAATGAAAGTTTAGACCATAAGCTTTCAAATGATGTATAACATGACACGTTAATGTCAATAATAATAATCAGAAATGGCCATCAACAATCTTGTGTCTGTGCACTGCAAAATGCCTGAGCACTCTGGCTACGGCGTATGTGACAGATATAGGGTTAAGATCCCATAAATTCTTCAATTTGAAGACTTACCAATTAAGTTGAAGTATTGAAAACAGGCTTCGGGCAACGTTTGGTTCTGCCTATAGTCCCTTTCTGTTCGAATTAATGACTGAATGTGACTCGGTCGACAGGACCTCAGGAGAGCTACATACAATACACTGAATACTACAGCCAGTGCATGCGAACACATCGCATGCACACAAATTTCAAATCCATGAACGGATAAGATGTTTGTGTGCGCATGCGCTGGCCATGGTATCCAGTGTATGTAGCTCTCCCAAGGTCCTCTCGACCGAGTCACATTCAGTCATCAATTCGAACAGAAAGGGACTATTGGCAGAACCAAACGTTGTTCGAAGCCTGTTTTCAATACTTCAACTTAATTGGTAAGTCTTCAAATCGAAGAAATTTTTGGATTTTAAGTTGACATTTACCCGCGATACTAATTCTGTCACGATCCCGAATGCTACAATGCGAAGCCCCATTACGCTATGCGTATGGGGCTGCTGGTCGCAGTTAGCTATGCGTACAATGGGCTGCACGCTGCTGGTCGCAGTCAGTGGTTTCGTACAATATTTATCGACGCTGTACAGCGTCGGCTCTGGTACGAAACCAGTATTGCATGATTACTAGGACATGAGAGCACTTTGGGGTGAGTAATTCTCACAGACAACGTACTTTAACCTGAAACACAAACCAAGACAAGGAAATTCAGGGAAGCTTTTGAGGTACCAAAACTTTTTATTATCTTTAATAGTTATTTCTTATGTCAGTGTTTCATGAAAAAAAAAAACATTTAACTTTCGTAACTTTTCATAGTACACTGTCTGACCAATATTAGTGTAACTGCTATTGATCTGTACATGCACGATATAACTCTTGTCTAGTGAGATAATACTACATACATATGTAAGAACAAATATTTTTTCATTAGAATTATGCCAAACCTGTTGCATTAACATACAATATTTTCATTCAAAGCTATTTCTCATGTGATATTCCAAAAGGTATAAGAAGCATATAAAGTCTTTAAATTCACAAATAGCACCTGACTTGAGTAATTTGCGAAAATAAAAACCTCTCAAAGTGTTTTGAGTATACAGTATTGTTTTTACTATAACAGTCCCACGTGAACTTACAGACATGACAATAATGTATGGATCCTGTGTCAGCATCTTATTAATTGGCTTATCTCCCTGGTGAACGATCCATACTCATTCCAACACTCTTCTTCAATTTTGCATTGTCCGTGATCAGTGTTTTAGACTCTCCTCAAGACTTTTATTCCTCGGTAATTTTCATTACAAAAAGTGCGGTGACATCCTCCATAGGAAACGAGCATTTTTTAAATGCACCGCGCAGAGCGCACAATCAGGTATAGGACATTTACACGGACTCTCGACTTTACGAAGTCATACCTCCCAGAATATGTCTTTTTGTTTAAATGCACCTGGTTTTTATACAAATCTAGATTTCAAGCTTGGCTACATACCTCATTTGTAGAGTTTTGTGAAAATTTTACATCTGTACCTTTCGAGTTGAAAATTAGGTGTCATTTCTCACTCAAACATAATCAGCTCTACGACAACAAGCGATTTTACGTTGGCGGCGCGGTGTGCCAACTGTGAGCCTGAAGGCCATTTTGGGAGGTTATTTTACTGCCATACCTGTTGTATTTCTACAAGGCACCTGCCTAGTAAGTTGCAGCAAATACTCGCGTGTATTCATACTGAGTTTGGAGGAATTTTGTGAAACTTCGCCATCGGTACCTTTTCAATATTCATAAACCATGTCAGTTTAGCCCCGAGTGAATAACCCACCATAATGTTCATACACTAATAAGCAATTGCGTGCTTCTCACTTGAATACGCTACGCTGATTGGTTAAATGTCATTGGCCATACGAGGTCGCATCGGGTCAACGCGTGATTGTGACTTAGCACGTATGCAAATTCGTGACGTGACAATAGGTGTGCGCGTCTTTATTACTATTTAGATTTCATTAGTACATTAGCTCAACGTAGCATTTGCGGCGCGTGATTGCATCATGAATATGTATTATTCTTTAATGCTCAACGCACTGTGATAGGTGGTATGCAAATGACGGATCTACGTCATAGCTCATTATCTGTTTGTCACCGTTCGCGTGTAGACTTTTTGTAATATTGTAAAAATATAATATTCCAATCTCTTGCATAGTGCTCTCTTCTGCTCAGTTCACAGAAAAACCAAGTACTGAATGTACAGAGACATTGATATGGTTTTCCTGCTTTTGATTATGTTTGAAAAAACAAGACCCCTTATATCGTCGGTCGTAGTGACACCTGACGATCAAAAGTTGATTCTGAGATAAACGCTTTCAAAAGTTTGGCATGCTTTTTCTTGGTCATTACAGAATGAAATTAATTAATTTTGCTGATAGGAAGAGAGAGTTCTTATATTACATGTAGCATTAGATTGAAGTTCATCTGGTCATTAATTTATTAAATTTATAATATCTTCAAGCAAACATGTAAGTCAGTTCGTGAAAATGAAAATGTTGCGTTTTACACGCTTGCGCGTTTCACGAACTGACGCATCCCTAACGCCTCCCGTGTTTTTCGTTACAACTGCTGCCAATACGTTTCACGAAGTGACGCAGATGGGACGCTGCATGTGTGTTTAGCATTTTGTACAGAATCATCGTAACAGCGTGTACGACTATATTGGTAGCGCGCATTCTGAGATTTTGTAGGCCCATTTATGGCGATTCTCCACTTATGGGCAATAAATCATGCAATTAGTTGTGATGAAGAGATTATAGTTCTTGAATGTGTTTGAACTCGGAAAAAAAAAGTGCTGTATCATGGCTTTGTTGTCGGTGCTAATTTTGTTTCATTCTGTGAAGTTTTAATTATTCTCGCTATCGCCAATGACGTAAAAAGTACCCGGATGTGGCTTTTTCGTCAAGATTTAGTGCACTTGGTAGCAAGGGCACTTCCGGCGCGGAGCATAATTTGCACAACGCTAGCGTGGGCGTATGTGTACCTTACCTATAGCGCCGCGCCGACCACGGATACTAGAACAGATACAGATACTAGAACCGGAGCCAGCGAGTGGCCAGGCCTGTCATACTCGTACACTGTAGTCGAGTCCCCGCAGGTGGCCGGCCTTGCATTAGCATGCACCACTGCACGCAGCGCATAAGCTAACACATACCGGTACAGCGTACTGCTTGATCATGCGATCGATGTGCACATCACAGATCAGTCATCTCTGCATACGCTGAAAATATGCTGGAAAATATTCACCCACCTGGATATCGTCATAGAATGCCCATCTTTTTTTTTATTTGTTCTCTGTCGAAATGTCGCAAACACAATCGGGAGCGAACAGTGATCTCGAACTTGTCTTGTCTCCGAAGCAACTTCTTCCAAGTAAGTACAGTACAGTACGTACAATGTACGTAGGCACTAGGCCTACTACCTAGTGCTACTACCACTACTAGTAAGTCGCGCGTGCACGTACTGCGCTGTGGCGTCACCTGCAAACTTCAGCCACGTCACGTCTCGCATGCCAGTAAGGGTCTTATTTCTGCAGATCTTTTTTATTTATTGTCGTGCGAACAACACATGGCAGCTTGGCAGCAACAACCGATAGTCATATTAACAGCAATTTCTTAAGAATGGAGAAATTTCAAATCATATTAAAGCTGTAATTCAAGTCGAGAAAACAGGAAGTACACGTAGAATACGGTCGGTTGTGTGTGTAAATAGCATTAGTCACGTATCACACGCGTACGAACGGAATTGACTTTGCTACCGGACTATCCCATAATGCACCGTAAATGACGCTTAAATCAACATCCGGGTACTTTTTACGTCATTGGCGATAGCGAGAATTGCTAGACACTGGCACCAGTGGCGTTAAAACCATGTTGCTGAACTAAATCTAGCATCTTGTTTTCTTGATTACAATGAAGTAATGCTTCTAAATATAGTTACACGAACTAGATAGATATATTTACAACATATCAAATTCATTTTGTTTTATCACTAATGTCACTTTTCATTAATCACAATTTATATCTCTAAGAGTATATTTTGAATAAAGTGAAAAAGGTAAGCCATCAATCGTCATCATGAAATAGAATTAGGTATATAGACATATTCATGCGAAATTGTTCAGCATCCTATTTTGAGACATCTGCCCTCAGACCCAGTTTTATAGAAAAAAAAGGAAAAATATTTTCCCTACAGAACAATACAAAATGGCAGAAATCGGATAAGAAATAAGGAAGATATGACATTTTGAAATTTCACCTTTTTTTCCCCTGGAAAACACTTCTTGACCAGTCGTTATGAATTCAAAACAGAAAATTGACGAGGTCATGCCCTCACAATTTCTTATTTATTTCACATACAGAAACGAAAAAAAAAAAAACAAATCTAATTTTTCAGCAGTACAAATATGAAACTTGCCTTGAAACACAAAAAAAAACAAGAACAGAAAAAAAAAAAACAGGTGCTAACACTGATATATCTTTGTATGGGAACATGTTTTTACTTGTATTAGCTATGAATAATAATTTTTCCTAATTTCATGCATAACATACTTGAGAAATTGTTAGGCTATGACATCATCAACTCATTTATTTGAATATTCATAAGGACTGGTCAGGAAAATAATCCGCTAATGTTTTTTGAAAAAAAAAATGAGATTTCAAACTGTCATAATTATCTTCCTCATTTCTTATCCGAATTTCTTTTGTCATTTTTTTTTTCATTGTTCTGCATGGAATGTTTCTCTCTTTTGAAGTTCATTTTTATACCCCCGCCAAACGAAGTTTGAAGGGGGTATATAGGAATCAGCGGACGGTCGGCGGTCGGGTGGTCGGTCGGTCGGGCGGTCGGGCGGTCGGTCGGGCGGTCGGTCGGGCGGTCGGTCGGGCGGTCAGTCGGGCGGTCGGGCGGTCGGTCCGTTGCAAATCTTGCGTCGCGAACTACTTCCTCAGTTTTCAACCGATTCCCATAAAACTTGGCACAGTTGTGTGCCTTGGGTTGTAGATGTGCAAGACATATTTTTTGACAGTACCCAAAAGCACGTTGCCATGGTAACGGCATATTATGGGCAAAAATGGGTACAAATCTTGCGTCGCGAACTCCTCCCACACTCTTTGATCAATTTTTATGAAATTAGGTACAGATGTTCATCTGAATATGTTAATGTGCAAGACACATATTCCCGCAGTGGCAAAAAGTGCGTTGCCATGGTAACGGCATGTTATTGGTAAAATATAGGGCAAAATGCTTCATGGCCAAAACTGCTTCATCAGTGTTCTTCCAATTCTCATGGAATTCATATTGAATGTTTGTCTTAGGATATAGGTCAGCATGACACATTTCTTGACAGTGACAAAAAGTATGTTGCCATGGTAACAGCTCACATATTATGAGCCAAAATGATGGAAAATTTTGTGTTGCAAACTACTTCCTCAGTTTTTGCCCAATTTTCATGAAACTTGGTACAGATGTGTGCCTTTGGTTGTAGATGTGCAAGACGCATTTTTCGACAGTACGTGAAAGTACGTTGCCATGGTAACGGCATATTAATGGCAGAAGATCAAGGAAAGATCTTGCGGATTTAACTACTTCCTCAGTTTTTTGACCAAAGCTTATGAAATGTTGTTTTGACCAAAGCTTATGAAATGTTGTTTGGCGGGGGTATAACCAATCGCTGTAGCGACATTTCTAGTTTATGAGGGGGTGGATTTCCTCTTTAAGAATATTTCTCATAATTGTCATAAATAAAAACAAAAGGAATGTATCTTTATGCCCGTGTTATATAGTCTTTGCAATTTGGTTGACTATCCCGTGGGTCTAGCCAAGTAAACATACTTCATTATTTTGAGAACCCTGTAATTCCCGTCTGAGGACAATTTTGATTTAAATCAATCAGTGTATTTTATTGAATATGATTGAACTTCATTTTTTTACTCATGTAAGCAGCCAATAAGAAAGGAATAAATAAAATCATTGAGACGCTTTTACTGATATAAGATATATAAAATGTTGCCCCTGACAAGCACTACATGGAGTCACGACAGAACTTGTTATACCAAAATATATTCGGCTCGCATCACAAAAAAAAAATAAATAAATAAAATAAAATAATGATAATAAATAATAATAAATCTTGGAAGTATGCAATTCTAGAGAAGAATTAGAGAAGCAGATCTTTGAAAGCAGATGATTATCCCCTTGGGAGGTCCTGCCCATTGGTTTTCTTGGGAACTACTCAGTACATGTTAACTGAGTGAATGCAACAAGATTGGAAGAAAACTTCATTGAAGTTTGTGAAGTCAGTCAATCCGTTCAAAAGTCGTGAATTATGTAATTTTTTTTAAAACCCGACCAACATTGATTCATAGTAATCGTACTCGCCTTACTCTCTTGAAGAAGTAATTTAAGTGCTCTGTCTTTATGCTAAAAAAATTGTTAATCTCTTTCTCTTTGTATTTTCTTTTTTTGTCACTATTCTTTGGTGACACAACAATAGAGATAGTCTTCTTGCTGCGCCAAAACTTAAAAAGTTCAGTCAAGTCTGCATCTCACTCAAAGATCGAGCCATTTTTCCACCTTGATCCTTTGGTTCCATTGTTACATATGGTATAAACAGCAATGACAGATTGTCCATTTTCCCACTCTTTGCTCAATAACGCATAAAAAAAGTGAATTTTATCTTAATGCCTCGGCCTACAAAAAGAGTGCAACGTTTGCTAAAATTTGATATGATTAAGCTATATTGTTTGGTACTGATTACATTAAAATATAAACCTGAAAGTGAAAACAAAAAAGTGATTACCTTCTTCCTGTGCGGTGTGTTTAAAACTAGATTCACAAGAACAAGCTTTAGCAACGTTAACCCAATTAGATCTAATAAACAGAAACATGATTTTACAGTGGATTTATCTCAACGCAGACCTATTCCTGTTTACCGATGTTACGAAAAAGAGTTCTTCAGTTCCACTTTTCTTCAAATGCATGAAGCAATTTTGATTATATATTTTGAATATTAAGTGGAACTCGAGTTGTACAGTGCAAAACACATTGTGTGCAATATAATGCGGACATGTATCATGCATTGGCGGACGGAATTTTTATTCATTGATTGTATAGAAACTGTACACACTGTCAGCCGTAGAGTCATATTATTTTGCCGCCTTGACATGTCAGGGTTTGAGGGTCCTGTGCTAAACATTGTCCACGTCATTTCGCTGTGCACGAAGTTACGCCGCACGCTTATTTCCCATAGACACATTGCTTTGCGTCAGTTCGTGAAACATTCACCTTGACTAAAGGGCCTCTTTTTCAAAGAGACGTGAGCGATTTTTCATATTTCCTGGTGTTTTTATGCTACAAAATTTAATTCTTATGTAGATCTTAGTATGTACATTAAGAATATATGAAAACCTCAAAAGTGAAAATTTGCTCGAAATTTACCACATACGTCAGTTCGTGAAACGGCCAAGATATGTCAGGAGTTGAAAAGAAGGAGTTTGCTCTTTGAAGAGAAAATGTCAAATGAATGGCATTCCACACTCGTGAGTGAAGAGATCATCCTCAGTCAGCTATGGAAATGTGTTATGAAATGACATGATTCCATGAAATACGAAGCAGAACCTGTAAGAAATGTCTGGGTTTTTTTTAAGTATTATTAGATTATAAACTTTTCAAGCGGAGAACAGAAAAAAAGTTCTATCAGGTATTTTCGTATAATAAAGTAAAAGTCACAATCGCAAGGCAACAGTGACTCTTGTGAGGTGTCTGTTGAATGAGCACTAAACAGCTCACCAACATTGCAGATTACCAAGTGTTAAAATTTGGTGCTGTAGTTATAACAGAATTCTGAACCAGTTAAAAGTTTGTCTAAAAAGAAAGAATTCAATTTTACAATCACAAGAATGAACATTTGAACAAAATCAAATAAAAATTGAAGAAAGTTACAAAATTGTTAAGTTTCATAAAATTTTGCAAAAAAACCCCAAAACACTTGCTTTGAATGAGCAGTTGAGTGAGCTGATGTCTTCACCTTACAACTTTCATCTGGCTCAATAACATGTGATAATATGATTACTGTAAAACAAGGAATGTGCATATATGCATTTTAATTTTGTGAATTCCGTAAGAGACAAGATTCGCAGAATTAAAATGCATGTAAAAGTTCTTGTCTACACTATGTGCACTGAATGCTAATGGCATTTCGCAGAAATTTCATGCTGCGAAAGAGGCTTTTGGGTCCAATTTGCGAAAACTTCATGCCGTGAATATATCATGTTTTGCAGTACTTGATCTGTTGATGAAGATTTGCACTTGAACAAAAAAAAAAAGGCAAATTTCAGTGCTTTGTGTATCAAGCCAATGGTAGTCTCTTTCTCTTTATCTCTCTTTAGTAGCTTAAAGATCACAGAACATGTTGTGAGGTTTCATATAGAATTAAAGAGTAGGATTTCTACGAGTAGGGTGATAGACTTTGTGTGGGCTAAGAACCCTCCAATAAATGGGGATGGGGGCAGATTGGCAGAGGCCTGAACACAAATGTGTTTCTGCCCCTGATTCACTAAAAGCCATGGAAGTTCAGCATGAGTGATATTGATATTGTGTCTGCCCTAAATACCAGGCATTTAGATCTGTTTGTGTGTGAGTGTGTGTGTGTGCTTGTGAGTATCTTTGCATAACATGCCTTCATCCTGTAGTAAAAGGAAGTAAATACCCTGATTGCTTTTCACTTTTTGGGATGTGCATTGATGTCGAGCTAATTTTCAATGGCAACTGGATGAGCTAGGGCCGTGTTTATGCTTCCCTTTTTCCGGCCAGAATCAGCGTTTTGAAAATGTGATTAGTGCAAAACGCCGTTGCGTTCATGCTCACTTCGATAGAAACGCTGATTCAAAACACCGATCCAAAATGCACAAAAAGGTGCGTTTACGATCGGCGTTTCTGACTAATCACGTTTGACGGGGAAGCATTAACGCAACAAGCGTTTCTAAATGCGTTTAGAGTGACGACATCTAAACGCCTTTCCGTTTCACGTGAAAAAGCGCGCGCCGCCCGGCCAGCCAGCTACCCTGGCCTGTGCAGTTTTCCCATGTACTGTGCATACGCATGTCTTTCCCAGCTGCTCTCCCAGGCCAGGCTACCGATCGCAGCGCGCGCCCCAATTTGACCTGCCTCTGCTGAGGTCAGCGAAGCAATCGCAAACGCTCTTTCCAAGGCTCGAAGAAAGTGAGCATAAACAGTGCTCCCGTGAACAGCGTTTTGAATCAGCGTTTCAAAACGCTGATTCTGCCTTCGCAAATTGAGCATAAACACACCCTAATACTCTCCTCTCATGAAGCTTGTACACACACGCTACCACTCCCATATAATCTATGTACATGTATTATGCATAAACCTGCATAGTTGTTTAAGGGGTATAAACTTTATTTTAATTTCAGTGGTTCAAGTGTGTAACCCATGACCAGGCTCACGTGTAAAAGACAGACACAATTATACATTGTATCTCACTAGTGGGACTATAGACACAGTATCATCTCAGAATTCTGACAGGAGAATCCAGTATCTTGCATAACTTAAATGTAGGATTATTTAGGCCTAGTTATACTCCAATTTGTGTCCATGTCTTTAGTAATTTTCAAAGGGGTCTGATAAGGGCAGACTAACCTTACTCGGGCAGCTTGTGTGCATGCAAGAGAGCTGCCGTAATGCTTTGTGGTACAAGCCACTATGCTCAGCTGACGGCGTAGCTTGGAGAGCTGTGCTGCATTTCGCCGGTTAAAAAGCACCATGCATTGTTGATGATATATGTGTGTGTAGAGGACTGAATATTGGATATATATTAATTGCTGGATTGCCACTGCTGCTTACCCAACAGATATGTGAGTGAGGTTTCCTTCATGTGTGATTATCCACACAGTTTTGTCTTTGATGAGATATAGAGAGGGTTTAGAAAATGTGAAGATGTGCAATTGTGTTTCTTTTCTTTTTTTCACATGAGAGTGATGTTGATCTGTCACTGGATGCTGCACTGGCAGCGCTGCGGTATCATCGTCTCTACACTTGTCCTCTCATGGCAGGCTTGAGTTATCCATGCTCGCTTGTAGCAGCACCTCATAGAGGGCAGAAGGCAATTCAGTAGCGTAGCTGTAGAGTACTGTTTGCCCACAAAGTATACACAACTAACAGTATTTGCATTGGGAATTTGATGCTTTTTTCATTAACAAATGGAATTTGGTGGCTTCTAAACAATAATGAGGTGATGATGATCCACTGTCACCTGATGTAGTCCAAAAAGACTTTGATTATGCAAGTTGTGCAGTGAGAATTGCATAAAGTTGTCATAGCTTTATTCATTCTATTTAAGCCAGCACACATCCTTGTCAAATTCCAACGTATCAGTGCTATTACCTGTCACTTTCATTGTTGACACAAAGGTAGTGATGCTCCATTTGAATAAAAAAACAAGCAAATAAAAGAATGCATGTAGTCAAACCAGAATGTATGGTTTTCTCATCTCATATAGACACTTTAAGTAGGAAGAGTGGCATAAGTTTATATAGGGTCCTCATGCCTGCTTGCCCAGGACAGATAAAAATCACTTGTGGGCAAGTTCAAAGGAAAAAAAGTTTATAGAGAATATATATATAGAGAGAATTGGTATTATGCCTATCGCTGTATATAACATGCAAATGAATCTTGTATTGCTCTGTCTGTGGTGATGTGGATTCTCTCAATACAGTTCGACCTCCATTATCTGGCCTCCTTTTATCCGGAAATCTCTATTATCCGGACGCGTTCACGCAGTGAAGGACTTTTTTTTTTCATCCAAAAACTGAGAAGAAACAGTGACTTCAACATCTTTTCATGGATCTATTTCACTAATTTCATAAGATGTGCATGATAGGTTTCTCAATATCTAATGAGGTAAAACATGTATGATTTTCACATAAAGATATACTTTATTTTTGTGAAGAAGGGACTACAATTTTGCGCAGGCTAGCAAAGATTACACCACCATTGCGGGGTACGCTACCTGCCTAGCTACAAGTGCACTGGGACGGCAGCTTGGACGGCAGCTATACATTAATGTGTCTCCCATATCCAGCCAATTCGCTTATCCGGATGAGCGCCGGTCCCAACATGGCTGGATAATCGAGGTCGAACTGTACTACTGATGCTCCAGAAGCATGAAGTAGAAAAACTTTGTATAATGTGACTGACTTTTGTTGTTCTGTTTTCATTCGAAATTTAGAATTTTGCAGGAACATTTTACATACTGTAGAGTATGTTCAGGTGCTGCCTTGATTTTAAAGTTCTTTCAAACTTCAAACTATTCTTAAAGTGGAAATATTGATCAGTGTAATTTCATCATGTCAAGACAATTTCATCATGTCAAGACATCATGTCAAGAGTTTGCTGAATAGGTATGTCATGAAAGGGGGGGGGGGAATTTGCATATTTTGGATAAATGATGGTCTCATCTTCTGTTCTTTTTCTTGTTTTGCTAGTACTAGTACACATCAAAATTTAGTGAATGTAGGCCTAACTTGTTAGTTATAGCATAGAAACACTAATATGCATGCTCCTCTTTATACATGTTTCAATTCAACTTTAGATTTATTCATTTATTTATTTATTTTTTGGTGCTTTGATAGAAATCATCAGTTCACATTATATAAGGAAAGCAAAGAGATAAGCCATTCTGGAGAAATTATAACAGAAGTATTTTGGCTCTTGATAAATATTCATGTATTACGTATGACTTGTTCCTTAGTGTGATGTACCCTCCTTTACATATTTACATGCAATGTGCATATTTCATCAAAGAAAAACAGTCTCATGAAAAAGAAGTTGAATTGATGGCTTTGCAGGCATTAGATGGATGCCATATGATGTTCTTATATATTCTTATTTCTTTTCTTTTTTTATTTTTTTTTAATAGCATTTGGTATGTGGCTTTGCTACTCCATGTGACACTGTTTTCACGGTCAGGGAGTTACAGTGTTTGTCTGCCAACAGCAGTGTCAACTTTGTGACTGACATGAGTGGACTTTGATATTTACTCACCTTTAAGAAAGAAATTGCTATCAATAGCAAAATTCAAGAATCACAATTTGTAAACCTTGATGCATGATAACTGAGGTTATGAATATAACTTGAAAAATCAAGGATTTTTTTTTTTTTTGCATAAAGGTATAGCTGACTTTTAGAAAAATGTTCTATTGCTAATTACATGATGTGTAAACAAGCTGTTTAAATCTTGTCAGTCATTTGATTTTTGGCAAAGTGCTGATGTCCTGTGAATACAGACTATTCATTGATAGGCTAACAGGATGTTTGTCTTGTAAGTCATGTGGGCTATTATTGCCATCATTTGTGTGTAAAGACTACAGAAGGTGCAATGCAGGATAAGGTAATAAAATGAGTCGAACAGGAAGTATGAATGTACATAGATATGTACATACCTTCTGTGTTCTACATGTATATGGTAGCCATGACCCACAAAGTATTGGCATTTCAATGGTATTAATCACTCATAATTTAGTTTTGATGGTTTATGTGCCATTTCAAAAAGTAAGCTTGTATGTAGTAGTCTGGTATTTACACCCATATGTTTGAGAGTTTTCTGAAAATATTAATATTGAGCAAAACATCCTATTTTGTTTTTCTTCTACTGTTGCATTCACAAATTTTTGAATGTCCTTCACAATATATTGAAGCATATAATGAAATGTGTTTATGTGCTGAAGGAATACTTTAATGTGATAATTATGATTCTAAAAATTATCTGATAGGGATTTTGTTGCAAAGGAATTTTAGTTTTAAACTGAGGGCTGTCTTCTGGTCTGAATCTAAACTTGCATCATACAATACATTTATCAAAAGATAAACTTATTTCATTATATAGTCTTCAAAGAAAAAGCAGTTCTAAGGCAAAATTGTTTTGCAGTATTCCTTCTCATTATGTTTTCTGAGACCTGTTCTCCAGCTTCAGAGAGTGCCTGGGAACTTGAAAACACACATGTATTATGTCACGTACAGCATGCGCCCCATTACTCCTGTATCTTGTCTGAGTAGATGTTGCTAATGCATTTTCCATAAGTGAGGAATGCGCTCTTTGGTGCACTATCTGCTTCAGTTTCAGTTTGTATGGCTGCATCACCTGTCTTGAGTAAGATAAACTCAATAAGGGTGTTCTGCTACACCCAATGTGTAAGCAGACCAAACTTCTCTCATGTAATACCATCTCATTGCCCTTTCAGCAGTGCAAATTTAATTTGTATTGGACAAATGTGGGGCCAAGGGTTCTCATTTTGATGGGCAGAAATGCCTTTGCCACACTGAAGTGGGAATGCCATGCATGCTGATCTGAGTTGAAATGAAAGAAAAATTATTATTCAACGTGTCATGAGTTTGCTGAGTGTACAATATGTATTGGTTGTTTGCCCTGTTAATGTCAAGAAATTGAATGGCAAGAATAGAGGTATATAAAAGGATGCATTGAGACAAATAGGTCATTAAGATTGATTGATAGATTACCTCTTTTCTATTAAAACATTTTCTTTAATAGACACATTAATGCTTATTTAGTTATATTTTGAAGATTAGAAGTCTTGACTGAAATAATTTTTGATGTCTGTTAATGAACTGAAATACTCATCAGAGAATATGTTGGGGACTCTGAAATGCAAATCCTCACAGAGTTACAGCCCTTGAAATATCAAGTAAAAGTCATTATTTACATACTGTTACCTTTTGTATATAATGCATATTATGTACGATATACAATTTACAATGTTGTATGTCATGTGACTATGAATAAATGACTGTCATGAATATGGGCCTATACACAGCCATTTGGTTTAACAGGATAGATTGTTAGAAATTTGCATTTTATTAATTTTGTTTTCTATTATCTAACTTTGTGATATTCTTGGCAAAACTTCAAGAAGTTTTATCAGTGTGACCATCGCTACATTTCTCTTATCATTCCAAAGACTGGTTGTGAGCAAGAATGTATACCAAATTGTATCATTGCCATTCCTGTTGTTGAAGAAGCTGAAAAATTTAAGGCTATACCAATTCAACAAATATAAGCAATTCTGCTAGTATACATGATATTTAACAACAATTTTACCCTTCCTCAATTTACTGATAGTGATGGGTTTTTTTTTTTTATATACATGTATGAAGAGGCATAGAAACAGGAAAGAAGAAAACTAACCAGTAGTTTTCCCATGTGACTAACCGACCACAAATTGCCTGAATGAGTTCCTTTTCCAAGTTATTAAATACATCACATGAGTAATGCAGCTTTTCAAAGAAGTGTGTGCCAGCAAGGAAATTATGAGAATGAATACTTGGCAAATCATCATTTTTTTTTTTTTTTTATTGGCTGGAAGGGTTTGCAGGGAGATCACCATTGTGATATAACTGTTATGTGCTTACAGTTCAGAATATCCCTTGGCATATCCTACAAGTGACAAGTTCTTTGGATGTGGATGTAATATTGTGTGTGTGAAGATTTATGCATTTTCATGGTTTAATAGTTGAAAACTTATTTAATTTTGTTTGCATTTGCTCACAAAAATTTATGTTTGTAAAGGTGAGAGAGGAGTATAAGGGAGGAAAGAAACAAATGATGTGTGTATATAGATACCTGTCATGTTTGCGTAGGTCTGAGAAAAAAGGATATGTGAGTAGTGAGCTTGCATTAATTGTGGCCAATTAACAAACTTGTGTGGCTAGAACTCTTAAAGGTCCTGTTTACCCTTGGGAGTTGGTAGCGATTTAAAAAATGTTCAAGATATCACATTTGATGCCTATGTGTAGGTCAGTTGTATAGCAAAACATCCTACCACATAAAATTTTCACAATAAAGCCTAAAATTTAAGGAGATATCACTCTTTTTCTTGATAAACCATAACTGTGTACGGTTTAATCTGGAAACAATTTTATTATAACTATTGTTCACATTTTGTGTATTTAACAATACTTAACATCAATTATGCTGGTTCAAATTTTTACATTGGTTGTTTCTATCTCTAACTCACATTTTAGGACTATTTTAAAGCACTAATCCTGGGTTTTTGTTTCATCTGCAAATGGTAAATTACATTGTATACCTTTAAAGGTATGACATAGGGTTTACAGTGGTATGTCTCTTTTTTTTTATTCTTCTTTATTGTGCTCACTTTTGTGTCCTTGATAAATCAGTATTAAGCAAAATGTGCAAGAATTTCTGCAAGAGGAAGTATGTTGTTTCTGGGCCCTGTTTTATGAAGAGTTATAATTTGATTTTATATAGTTGATTTCTGTCGTAAGTCTATGGCAGCCTACATGGTAAGGAAATTTGTAATCGGTTATATCTTGATTAAAGCGGGGCTCTGGTGTATGATAGTGCTTTTGGTTGTTTGTAAGCAGCAGTCTGTGTCATTTAATATTTAAAGGACAAGTTCACCTTCATATACATGTGGATTGGGTGAATGCAACAATATTAGTAGAACACATCAGTGAAAGTTTGGGGAAAATTGGACAATCCATTCAAAAGTTATGAATTTTTAAAGTATCTGCACAGTCACTGCGGGATGAGAAGACTTCTACAGTGTGTGATGTCATATGCATACAATTAAGAAAATAAAAAGAGAATTTCACAAAACTTCACTTTTTGAATAAAGTGCACATTTCTTTGACTTGTTACTGACATATGCTAAGGGTAATATTATTCCCCCTGCCTTCTGAAAGAGAGAAGTCAAGTGTTCTTTTGTTATGCGAGAAAAGTAAAAAATGTTGAATTTTCTTTATTCTTTCTTTATATCGTACACATGTGACATCACAAGTTATAGTAGTCTTCTCATCCAGCCTTGAGTGAGCAGAAACTTCAAAAATTCATAACTTTTGAACGGATTGTCCGATTTTCCTCAAACTCTCACTGATGTGTTCTACTACATGTAATATTGCTGCATTCACTCAGCCCACATGTCTATGAAGGTGAACTTGTCCTTTAAAGAGATACAGTTTGGCATAAGCATGGGTAGGTGGGGTTATCCATGAAAAAAAAAAATCATCCTTTTGCATCATTCTAAAGGAATCATAATATGATTATGAAGTATAGAATCTAACTTTTTTGGTTGAAGGTTTCACCACACTATATATTCAATCTTGGTACAGTAGTCTCATACATTGCATGCGCTTGACCTGTGATTTTTCCTCTGAGAACTGTGTTTTTTGTTTGTTTTAAAATCAGAATATGTCATGTATTATGGCCTGTGAGCTGATGTTTTGTTGGTGTGTTTTTTTTTTGTTTTTTTTTGGGGGGGGGGTGGTTTGTATTTGTTTTCGTGTTTGGTTTTTTAGTCATTCCTATTTCATTAGCTCATCCTAATAATGTTAGGGCACTGTTGATACAGTGGATGTTTCTTGCATGAGGACGTCTTGATGTCATAAATTGATTACACACCGACATCAAAGTAAAGTGTGCTATTGACTGGAATGTCCTTGCTCAGTGGAAGGATAATATGGGAAAGAGCCTTACATGTACATCAGATAGCAATCCTGGCATTTCTTGGCCATTTCAAACACTTTTAAGTTGGCATGTCAAACATGAAGCATTATCACACATATGTGATTGGTAATATGATGCATGCTGTGAGGTCTGTGCATATCACTCATTCATCTAGATTCTAATACTAGTAATCATAATTTGAATGTTGTGTATGGACTAGCCTTAGACACTCCACATACACCACACTGCAATGATATGCAAGGTTGAAATATTGTCTACTTCTAATGGGTCAAAAAATGAGAACTTTTATAAAGAAGAACAGGGCTCAGAGCAAGATACATGTAGGGTGATAGAAGGTACATGTGAATATGTGTTCGAAGTGTCCAGGCCTAATGGAGCACAAAAGGAAATATTCTGTAGAAAGAAATGATAGCGTGAAAGAGACTTAAAGGACAAGTTCACCTTCATAGACATGTGAATTGGGTGAATGCAGCAATATTAGTAGAACATATCAGTGAGGGTTTGGGAGAAATCGGACATTCCGTTCAAAAGTTATGAATTTTTGAAGTTTCTGCTCAGTCACTGCTGGATGAGAAGACTACTACAGCTTGTAATGTCAAATGCTTACAACGATATAAGGAAAATATAAAGAAAATTGCACATATTTTCACTTTTCTCGCATAACAAAAGAAAGCTTCACTTGCCACTTTGAGAAGGCACGGGGAATAATTACCCTTAACAACATACGTCAGTGACAAGTCCACACAGAATATGTACTTTTTTTCAAAAAATCAAATTTTGTTATATTCCCTTTATATTTTCCTTATATCATTCTACGCATGTGACATCATACACTGTAGTAAACTTCTCATCCAACAGTGACTGCGCAGATATTTAAAAAATTCAAAACTTTTGAATGGATCGTCCAATTTCCCCCAAACTTTCACTGAATGTGTTCTACTAATTATTGCTGCATTCACTCAATCCACATGAAATCTACAGAGGTGAACTTATGGCAGATATCATTAACAAGTAATGTGCAAAGCAGACAGGATGATTGGAAGAGCTGAGGAGAGGAGATAAAGTGAAGGGAGAAAAACTAATGAGGTATATAATCTTAGAGTAGGAGGTCTTCACATTAATGATGAACTTATCTGTGTGTTTCTAATCTGCATTTCTTGCCAAGTAGATAGTTTTAGTACAATTATCTGTGTGAGGTATCTCTTATATCTTTAGTTATGTGTAGCTGTAGTCAGGATGCATTTTCCAATAGAGTTTTGCCTGGTTCTTGTATTATACTTGTAATCTGACCTTTTATCAACTTCTGTTATCGTACTTGAAACACACTGTTTCACATGCACAAGCTTGTAACAAGCGAGGTGTTTGACAATATTTGCTGTACATGGAATGTGGATTAAACTCACTCGTGTATGTATGTGGATTCCTGGTCATATTTAACACATTGAAAAACAAGATTTGAATACAAACGGGTTCTTTGTAAGTGTGAAAACTCTTTATTAGGGTGAATTAGGTGGAACAATGTACTTGTCACACTGTGTTAGCTTCTGGGCAATTCCGCGGTTAGTAACGTTACATTTAAAGAAATTTAGATATTTATTTTTACTACTAAATCACCATTTATTCATTTCAAGTCAAAATCATGTTAATACATGTTCATCCTTCCCAGGTCAATGATATAGAAAAGAATGAGTACAATCCAATAAATAATAGAATTGTTATGGCAACTAAAAGGGCTGGTTAGTAACGTTACGAAAAAAGGACATGTATGACAAAAAAATCAATGTCTTGTAACAAAAAGTGTGCAAAATTTCAAGTTACTTCAAACAAAGTGATGCATTGATTTCAATTATTGCATCATGACAAATGTTCACGCAAATATTTTTAGCAGTTCGACCGGTAATTTATTAGCTAGACCCCCAAATGCATGGTTAGTAACGTTACATTTGTCCGGAGTAATTCCGCAGGTCATTTCACCCTTTTGTAATTGACAAAATGTCACATGACTTCTGGAGTATTTAAATATATTCATCTGTTACCTTTTAGCAAAAATTTGAGGAAAAAAATTCAAAGCAACCCAATGTAATTTGCATTTAAGTGAATTTTAGCATCCCCAGTCCCACATGTACATTTTAAATGATGGATTTAGATCTCGCAAAATCAATAAATACAAAAAATAAAATCTACTGAATTTGAAAGACCTTAGTAATTGGTGAACATCCATGGCATTAGTTGATACCTAAATTAAAGAGTAAGATAAAGAGGCACATTTCTTTTATCCATGTCATGTCCACCTAACTGCGGAATTGCCCTTCTGTATGGGATTAGGTTTAAAGTGCAGTGAGATGTATCCATTCATCAAATATGTACTGTATTACAATAGTAGATTGACTGAATGCAGTGACCAATTACAATTGACTGTAACTGACTGACAGACTGAAAAACGGCCTGAATAATGGCCCATTTGAGGGAAAGCTATGCTCACTTAATACTGGCAAGCATCATACAAGTCATGTGATTATGTGTGTGTGTGTGTGTGTGTGTGTGTGTGTGTGTGTGTGTGTGTGTGTAATGAAAGGATGTCCATTTCTCTTTAAGTATGCTTTTTATTTGTGACCCTGCACCACAAAACAAAACACAAAAAAAGGCGCCAGACATGGATTTTTAGTTAAGAGCATATTCTGAAAGAGCAGACTACAAGCTTTAAAATGATGTATATAACTCAAATCAAATGGACTCTTCTAACCTATCTAAATATTGGAAAGAAAACACACACTGCAGAAAAGTGTGAATTGAGAAAAGAGGCTCTGAAGTACAGGGTCCATTCAAGCGTTTAATCTTCACCAAGCCGTGCTACCTGTGCAATGAATGGGACCAAAAAAAAAAAAAAAAAAAAAACAGGATGAAAACCATCAGTTTAACCACAATGAAGGGATAATCAGATTAAGCTGAAATTGAGCATGCTCTATTAACACATTCTGTCCATGATAAATGTCAACTTTCAAAGCAGTAGCATCATCCTTTTTAAAGTTATTAGAGTTAAAAGTGAAGAGTATGTACAGGGTTTTTTAATTAATGAAAGGGGAACCCTAACGACACACCTAATCACAATTTTCTAATAAAAGTGCCCGAGATAAACTGCTAAAAAACACACTTTCCTTTTCATTTTATGATACCAAATTTTAGCATAATGTAGAAGACTTGCTCTTTCAGAAAATATAAAAAAGTCAAGACTGACCAACTTCACCCTTTTCACCTATTTTCAGTCCTCACGAAATCAGTGCGTGCGACTTATTGTTCGTTTTGTGATGCACGGTCACATTTTATCTTGAGGCAAAAGAAAAATTACATATTTTTTGTTACAAGATGAAAGAAAAACAAAACAATTTAAACAAAAACAGTTCTAAAAAGATTAAAACCAAACCCTTGCTGTACTTTGCAAGGCAATAAGCACTCTGGCATAGGGGAAAAGCACATTTACAAATTGTAGGAGAAATAATACATTGTATGTAATTGTTATGCGGCATATAAACTATAGCCGAATCTGTCAAGCTTTTATGAATCCTGTATCTTGACAGATGAGTCATATCTACATGATCTGCTGGACAAACAAAGATGTGTATTAAAATCATGCATGGTAAAGTGTTTCAAGCTTCTACTCTGTCCTCTCCTATTGTCTTTAGATCAGATTTCTTTTCTTTTCTTTTTTTCAGTGCCTGGAGCTTGTTTTGTGCTTTTTGCAGAGGCCTGCAAATATTTACATGTCATGAATTTTTCCAGTTCATTCTGCTTCAGTCTCTTGTGATTATATTGGGAGTAAGTAGTAGGAAGGAATCATACCCCATGTGCACTGACTTCTCAGAGTACCACTTCAGCACTACTATATGATTACTGTGAAAAGCCTGAAGCTTTCAAAGGTTTGTTATGTTGTAGAACTCGCCATTATTTGCTGGTTTAACCATCTGGTGTAAAGGTTATAAAGGCCACTGGTAGTATAAGAATTCTTGATCTGCGTCAATGTATGCTTGAAATGATGTGTTTATTTGTATAGCCACTAAATGCAACCATACCCCATTGAGGAAAGCCACAGTATGTGATTTACTCAGGATTACTGAAATTCTCATTAGGTTTTTTAATCTGGAAAAGACATCTCTATATTCCCCAGAAAGGGAAGATTCCACCAGCTCTCATAGAAAAGAAAGAATACCTTGTACAGCACATTGTAGTATGTCTCTATTTCTTCTTTGCCCAACCAAAAGCCATACTTTTAGAATCAGAATTTTGTGTATGCTGGTACAGTGCTCTGTGATCATTTCTGGGAGATACATACATGTATGTTCTTCTTGATGGACTGTAAATGTCTGTAAAAGAAAGATGCTCACTTAATGATTTGAATGTCTACCAAATAGAAGATTCTAGTAATGTCTGTCTTCCTGCCTAGTTCTTAACACATTATTGATTGACCAATTTTGTAGGAAGTGTAGTTGTGTATTGGCTCTTCACATGATGGGAAATACGGAATCTTGAATTGAGACTTGTTTCACATCATATGTAGATAATCATTGTCAGAGTAAGCATGTACATATTTTTTTTTTTTTTTTGAACGTTATGGTACAAATTGAGTTTGTGTGTAAGTGACAATACAAAAAAAATGTGAATGTAGTTAGTAGAATGTTCAAGGTCTTCAAGTAATGTGCAGTTTAATGTTTCCAGGTTAGCATGCCTGTACAGTGACGGGGCGATCGTTAACGGCCCATTAACAATCACCCCGTCACTGTACAGGCATGCTGTACAGGCATGCTGTACAGGACACATTAAACTGCACATTACTTGAATATGAGACCATTCTGAAGCAAATAATTTCACACAACAATAGATATAATGTACTCTTAAATGAATCCCACAAGGATTGGAACAATCATCCCCCAGCATTCCCACTGATTCCTACTGATCAGTTACTAGCCATCCTCTTTAAAGTATAAATGGAAGAACATCAACTGCTGTATACGTCGAACATTTTGCAAGGTTTTTATTTTTGCGACTTTCGCGGCTCGGGTGTTATTTGCGAAATTAAAGACACGCGAAAATATTATTGACTCTGATCCTGATGTGAATGTGATTTACACATCTCCATTCAGTACAGGACTCCACGATCGCGAATTTAACCACTCGCGAAATCTTTGGGAATTTCCGATTCGCGAAAATTTGACTCGCAAAATATATGGTGTATACAGTAATATAAAAGGGTGTGCTCAAGCTGTCAATTGTTGGCTTGTAAGTTAAGGAATAAGATGAAAACCTGATATTATCAACAAATTTATGATATTTTGTTGTTTGGTTTTTTTTGGCAGTTTTGCATACCTGGTGCTCTCCTTCCATTTGCCCTGTAGGCCTATACAATATATATAAACATATGGAAAGGGTTTTAGAGGAGGTATGTATCTATGCTATGTCTGTAGGTCCATGATAATTTGATGAGACTGGTACATCAACTGTTTGTAATGTACAATAATGTATGCAATAAAATTCTACAGTGGAAACTGATCCTCCAACAGCAGATTGATGTGTGAGTGTGTGTGTTTAGGAGGGGCCTAGAGTGTGCGTAGTATCACTCCATACTCCTGTATACACAAGCACAGTGTCAGAATGTCATGACTGTATTTGTTCCAGGTCATGTGTATAGAGAACATGTGAAGAGAGAACAGTGAAGATGTATGTGTATCGCACTTGGAAAGATGCTACACACTGTATGTACATGAGGGGCTCTGTGCAGACGTACACTCTGTATACTTGTGTACTTTCTTTAACACCTGCAGGATATTTGTGACCCGCTA
The DNA here is from genome assembly GCA_033980235.1 of Diadema setosum. Classification (NCBI taxonomy): domain Eukaryota; kingdom Metazoa; phylum Echinodermata; class Echinoidea; order Diadematoida; family Diadematidae; genus Diadema; species Diadema setosum. Next base: position 181,235 of record CM067080.1, read on the forward strand.
CAACTAAAAAGATCCGAAAGATGGGGAAGGACAATTTTCTGAAAATGGCATGATATTATTCCCTTACTTTTCTTCTTTAATGTCATATATAGCACAACTCATAAAAGTACTCGGCTGCGGAGATATCAATGATTTTATTAGCGCATGTCAAGTAGTTGAGGAAATCAGAGTTTCGAGAAAAACCCCTTCAAATTTTTCCTTCCGACGCTATCATGATCAAGGGGAGGCGAGACAGTTTTTACCGCTTGACAATAGAACGCATGCTCCTCGCGATCCCCGCGATGTTCATTCAAGCTTAGTGCCAGCGGTCTACGCACGACCAATCAGTAATCAAGATGCCACACCCTGACCAATAAGATCACTCCCTCGTTGCTAGGGGCGGAGTCTAGCTGTGGCGCTAAATCCAAATCTTCGACACGTTTCTGTCACATTGAAAGTCGGAAAATCATGGCCCAGAAAAAAGCTGATTTCTTGCCTTTCCTTTCATCATTTAGCTTTGAAATTTTGGCAGATGATAGACAAAACATTAGACTACAAAATAATGCCAAAAACAGAAAACCGATTGTTTTGACCAATTTTGATGATGCGACTTCAAACTCGATTTTCTCGGCTCAGTTGTCAGCGACTTTAGGATCTTTTTGTTGTAGCGGGTCACATTTAGAAGTCTCGCTCAAGTTTCAGAAGTAGAACTCTGTGAAGCCAGTCTTGCGGGTCACATTTAGAAGTCTCGCTCAAGTTTCACAAGTAGAACTCTGTGAAGCCAGTCTTGCGGGTCACATTTAGAAGTCTCGCTCAAGTTTCACAAGTAGAACTCTGTGAAGCCAGTCTTGCGGGTCACATTTAGAAGTCTCGCTCAAGTTTCACAAGTAGAACTCTGTGAAGCCAGTCTTACAGTTTCATCTTGCTTTCAGTCTGTTCTCTAGGGGTCTGATTTGAATGACCCATCTTTACAAAGTAAAACGTAATAATGATAGATATTTTTGTTCTTTTTCCACAAAGGGATCTAAAGGGGAGGGGGGAGGGAGGAATAGATGAATCCTGCCAAAGCAATGGAGATGGCAGGGTAACATATCTCTTTGTGTGCGCATGCCATACCTGTTAATTGGTGGTTTCTGTTACACAAGATTGGGGAGTTCGCTGAAATGTGTAAATGTTTTTCTTGTCATAGTACAGATGTGACATGCACCCCTGATTGCTAGAGGTTTATAACAGAGCTTCCAAGTCTCCCTCATTCTGCAGGAGGGTCCCAGAAATGTGAACTCCTGATCTCTTCATGTCCTCATAAGAATATTAAAGCCTCTTTGATATGAGAATTAATTTTGCCTGTTTAGATGAATGTGCTAGACAAGTATCTCTGTTACAGGTTGTTGAAACCTTTCTGAGTTTAGGTGCATTTGTCAACTCACTTCTGGCACAGAATTAAGATTTCCAATCACCTTTCAGGGAGTTTTGGGCAGTTGATAAATGCAAAGCTGTTTTAATTATATGGGGTTATGAATTTGTTTCTGAAATGTCGAAAATAGTGCAATTGGAAAGCATGTTTGAGACAGAAGTGCATTTCTGTAGTGTTGGTAAATGCCAAGTCGTGTTGGTAAATGCCAAGTCGTTTTGAAATGTATTTTACAAAATTAATATAGTTTGGACCTGTCCTTGTCAACCACTGCCAACTACACATAGATCTTTGCTCTATGGTTCAAAATGTTGTGCATTGACAAGACCTCCTTTTAGAGGTGACTCATGACAGAGTTTAAATTTAATGCAACAACTGTAGAAATGCTATCTATAGATCTGCAAGGCGGTTGTATGTTTTGATAGTGGGTATTGAAACGTGTGTCAAACACAAGAAAGTTTCCTTATTAATTAATAAATGCACCCACTGGTGCAAGAAAGTTGGTAGTCCCAGCACCAGTAGATATTCTTCCTGTAGGAATTTGAGATGAAGAGGGTTAAATTTCAGTGGTGGTGGATGTGAAGGTGGGAGGGAGGTTCTGTTTGCTGCCTGCACAGGCAGCATCCACCACTGCTTTAATAGTGGGATCGATGGGAGGATGTGGGAATTAGTGCTGTAACGGTGGCATTGCTAGAGCAGTATTGATTGTGCCTGTCTGCTCTGCTCTTTCTGCATTTCTGGGGATTCAGTGATTATCAATGGTGGCAGAACATTAGTTCTGCAGTGACTGTGCTAACTTTAGGTGCAAAGCATTCTCTGCTAGCTGAAGGAAGGAAAATTTTAGGTCAGTCTTTCATGCTGTGCAAACACAGAAAGCAGAGGAAGAAACACTTTTTTATTGTAGGCTTGCGTCAGTGTGGATGTACCAGTTCAAGGGTAGGCGTATTTGGTTTCATGCTGGAACTGTTGCTATTAATGCTATTTGTAAGCACGAAAAGCTTACTTTACTTTATATTACAGCACAATTTTTCTCAATTCACATTCACGTATTATTAAACGGCTAATGCTGGTAATGAATTCATCATCCTAATTTTTTATATGATTAGAGTAGTTTGTGTCTAACATGTGTTTAAAATGTTCATTCTTTTCTCATTACCTGATCTAAGATCAGCTTTTCTTATGGAAGGAGCTGTTGCATTGTTTTGATACAGCAGTGAAACATACTCTCATTCAGTAATCAGATGTTCAAATGTACAATGTGTACAGTGTATTTATATGCTCAATATTGTACAATTTCATTGTTAACACACCACATCTGCCATACCATTTGTTTTATAGAGAGCAGGTTCCATTTTCTCCAGAGAACTTTGTTCTTTTGAAAACTGAGATCATTATTTAGATAAGAGTGAAAGACAGTATTTCATTTTCCACGCACAATGTATATTATAGGCAAGTCTCTTTATCCTTTGCTTTGACCTTTGCAGAAGATGGACGAGTCGGATGTCGTCGTTGACCAGGGGAACTACCATAGTCTGAGAGAAGCCGATGAGGATGAGATATCAGGTATTGTATTAGACAGGTTTTTTTTGTGTGTGTGTGTGTGTGTGTTTTTTTTTTCTCTCTCTCTCTCTCTCTCTCTTGCAGTGGGTAGTTCCAGTGTTCCAGACATCACATTTCAGACACTTTTTTGCAGCTTCAAAAATCATTAACATACCAAAACATTTTCATTCTGAACTCCTACAATGGAACCACAAACATTTTCATTCTGAACTCCTACAATGGAACCACAAACATAACCCTTAATTATAAACAGTAAAAATTTAAATCCATTTTAAGGGAAGGGATATTTATTCTCACTAGCGTTCTACCGCGGGATCCCGCAAATTTGCGGTAGGACGATTTGCCGAACGCGTAATACGCGCTGAACGTTTTTTTCTACGCGCAGCGGCAGGGGAAAAAAATTGTGCGGAGGAACGCAGCAGGACGCTGATCGTCCTGCCGCGGTAGGACGGGCATGATTCATTCTTCGTGTGCACGCAAATACGGGCAGATACTGAAGTGGTGCACGCACATCCTTTCCCCGTCGATCGGATCATTTGATCTCTGTGGCACAACCTTTCTAACGTTTGATGCATGCACGATACACTCGTCACAATACATGTATCATGTTGTATTTGGGCGGCTCGTGTGTTTCACGCCGGGTTAGTAACGGTGCGTTTCAGTTTTTGAGTTTTCACGATCGTATTGATAAACATACACTTTCTTTCGATCTCAACATCAGCAAAACTGCGTTTGACTTGTTTGCACTTTACGAATTCTTTGAGCTCTGTCACAGCACAATCATGACAAAGTTTTGTCAAATTCTTTCGAAATCATGCTCAGCAAAACTGCGTGTGATTTGTCTACAAATATACAATCTAGCATTTTTAGCAAATTCTTTGGGCTCTCTCCAGCACGATCATGACATTTTTCATCTAATTTTATCTTTTTAATGTTTTTGTTCGATCTCACTTTCAGGAAAATTGTGAGTAATTTTTTTTTTCTTTGAGTTTGTACAGTACGATCATGACATGTGAAGCAATCTATGACACACTTTCTCATAACTAGTAGTGTAGTAAAGTTGGGCAAGCGTTTTGGAACAAGGAAAAAAAAAATGCTTGACCGAATCGGGCAAGCAAATTATTTTGAAGTCGTCCTTTTCCCCCACATTTTCCCTGAGCTCCAATATTAATAAACCCATAAAAATCGAGCATACGGAAGCCCTAAACTAACGACTGTCTAGCGCTGCTACGCAGTTTCAACAACTTTCTAACACTTACTTTTCGATGAAACACGAACACTCGAGAGATCGCTATGATCGGAAGTACGAGTAGTTATACAATGTTCTTGAATATTCCATTGCAATTTGTGTGTGAATAGTATTCCGTAGTGACAAAGCCCAATATTTTGGCAGTAAAAGTAACCACCAGCAGAGGAAACTGGCGTTTTCTGCTCGCCGTAAGCTGTTTGCAGGTGAGTATAGGTGACCCCCCTCGTAAACAGCCATACAGTAACTGTTTGTGCACCACGTGTCTGTAGAGCACGCAGCGAATTCGGAGAAACAAAACAGAACGCAGTCACGTAGACAAAGTTGTGAACACCAACTTGACCAAGAAGGAAAACATGAAAAATCCCACGATGGCAAGGTGCCAGACTTGGGGAAGGGTGGGGCGGTAGAACAGAGAGCATTCAACAAAGGAAACCGCGCGCACTGGTGCATTCCTGGAGGTTATAAACAGTCTGGAGCCTGGGGGACCCGGGATGGACAGGTAAGGAAAGCAAGTCGAAGACCGAGGGCGAAGACCAAGGATGTCAAACATTTAATACGATTCGTTATCACAGGCTATTTTTTCTTTTTCATCTCATTTCTTATTTGTATGATCTTTCATTTATCGGTAAAAAGAAAAACAGTAATTGATGTCAGGATTCAAATAACTTGTTTTTTTGTGTGCCTTATTTTCTTTTCTACTAAATTATATCTTACCTGAATTATCACCACTGATCGGGGAAAAACAACAGTATTCAACTGTTCGTTTCTCACAGTTCACAATCCGAAGTTTTTTGTTTTGTTTTTGTTTGTTGGTTTTTTTTTTTATGAAGAAAAAATGAAAGAGAGAAAAAAAAGTTTCGGTATCCGAAGGTTCGCTTTACCAAATATGAAAAAAAGACGAAGAAAAAGTTGTAATTTTGAAGGTTTGTTGATTAGAAAGCGAAACACAATGTGTAATTCTGAAGATTCCGCAATCCCGAAACTAGTAGGCCATAAGTTTCGTACCACGCAGACCTATACATGAGAGTTCGTTCTAAGATTAACAAACTTTTTCTCAGATTTACAAACCCTGGGGATAATGCCACATTAATATTCGTATTTACGAATCCTTACATTTTCTTTAAGAAACATCCGGAGATTTTGCGTGTTTCAGATTCGAAATAACGGGGTCATCCTACGAGACCGACACCCACGACTCATACAGCCCACGAGTTCGACATTGAAAACAGGTCCATGAGTCATACAGGTCACGAGTCATAGAGCCCACGAGTTCGACGCTAGGCAAATGAAGTTCAGGAGTTCGACACTCGGTAAAAACGGCTCACGAGTTCGACATAAATAAAAACAGCCCACGAGTTCGATGGATCACAACACGGGATTTAATGACTAGTGTCGGTCTCGTAGGCCTTTTTTGCTGTAAGTCCTCGACTTCGTCTCGGCACTTATAACCTCCCTCAATAGCATTTCAAACCCTTCGGATGGAACATTCGGTATTTTCCCTCCCCCGCCAGTGGACATCATCTATGTCGAACTCAGGGCTGTATGACTCGTGAGGTGTACTCCTGGACTGTATATTATGTAAATATGACTCGTGGGTGTCGGTATCGTGACGTACATGCATCCGAAATATCGAAACATCAAAATTTCCTTTCAACGGAATAATGCATATCGTGCCTGAAAGTAATCAACCATTCTAAACCAAAAGATATGTGTACTTATTTGTTACGATTATACCTCCTTGTAAGGTATCACTCACTGCTATATGAATACTCCTCGATAAAAAGTTTACTATGTCGAACCATGTAGTTAACTTATCTTGCCTTAAAGATTTTGTCTTTTCTTGATTATCCCTAATAACCAGAAGGTTCGATAATAAAAAAATAAATATATAAAAAAATGAGAGGAAGAAAGGATCGAAGGTTCGTTCATTTGATAACGAAGATTGATTCGGTATACTGCAAGTTCGTTTATCAGAAAAAGTTTCGGTACGACGTGATTCATTCTCTGATCAACGAATCTTATTTCATTTCCAGAGAAACGAAACTTCGGAATAATGCCACTAGTCGGATAAACGAACCTTGCTGATTATTTTCGGATTGACAAACTTCTATAGTCGGCAGTGGGAATCTGCGTGTATCGGATTTGCAATAACGAACCATCGGCATAACGAACCTCCTTCTTCTTCTTCTTCTTTTTTTGTCGGAAAATGAACACCACGCCTAGAAATCATCGATAGTGTCGAATAAGAATGAAACTGATTTCTTATACTTCAAAGACTATTCTTTTCTGAACTTTCTCCCAATGCCCGAATAAAAAGAGTGGTTTTTAGAGCGTGTTGCTCTGAAAGTGCTTTATTCCAAAGGTTCGTGAATCCGAAAATGATGAATGATACGGCCTATTAAATTCTCCGAAGGTTTGCCAATCCGAAATGAAGGTTCGATTTTCTGATGGTTCGTTTGGTAGTTCATAATAATAATAACAATAATAATAATAATATCAATAATAATAATAAAAATAATAATATAAGGGTACTGTTCGTTATTCCGAAGGTTCGTTAATCCGAACATTTGTGGCGTTATTTCGAAGGTTCGGTAATCCAAATATGAAATAGGGTTCGTTATTCCGAAGGTCCGTTGATCCGAAAATGAAATAGGGTCCGTAACGAACCTTCGGAAGAACGAACCTTTGCAATAACGAATCTTCGGAACAACGAATCTTCGGACTATAGAACCTTCGGAAAACGAATTGTAACCATATGTTATGTTGAAAAAAATGGTGTTATGTTGAGGCGCATGTAAACACATAATTAAAAACACAAGAACACACGATTCACAAACTGGAATACAATCGTAATCTCTATTTGTGGAGTTGATGAAAATGAAAAAGGGTTCGTTAATCCGAACATTTGTGGCGGTATTATGAAGGTTCGTTATTCCGAAGGTTCGTTAATCCGAAAATGAAATAGGGTTCGTTGTTCTGAATGTCCGTTTATCCGAAAATGAAATTCCTTCGGGATAACGAGCTTTGTTTTATTTTCTGATTAACGGACCTTATTTCATTTTCGGATTAATGAACCTTCGGAATAACAAACCTTATCACTTTTTCGGATTATCGAACCTTCGGAATAACGAACTACAGTCGGCAGGCGTAAATTCACACACGAATACACAATGTACACCAAGAGACGAACTGGAATATAATCGTAATCTGAATATGTGCAATTGATTTAATCATCATTATTTTCATTTGTTCCTCTTCCTCTCCCTTCTTACGAAACTGTGATGATGAAGATGAATAATTTCTGCTTCTTGTATATAGGTTACTTCATTATTCCACACTAAATTGTGTGCGAAGGTAAGGTGACGGGTACCGAGTGGTCAAGTGTCGGGGTCATCCAACGAGACATTGGACATTGGAGCACAGATGAGGCTTATAAATATGTCTTACGGTATTTTTTGAAAAAGTGGACCTTCCAGACTTTTATTTCATATCTATTTAATATTTATCTATTTACAATGTATTTATTTTTTGGGGGATGGCGTATATACGCACCTTACTTCCACCCCGCTACAGGCCTGCTGATCCTGATCATCCTCTTTGAAATAATGGGCTGTGTGTTCCCCTTGTCATATCAGCCCCTTCTCATCATCATATAACGATGACCCCCCCCCCCCCCCCCCTCCTTCTTCGCTGCAGGTTATTCACTGTTGTATAAGTTTGATTATAATATATATTTTGATTAAATGTATAATTTGATTAAATGAGTGGTATAATATATTGGGTGATTTTTTTTTTTCATAGCAATATACTCACAAACAACCTTTATGAAATGTTGAAGAACATACAATTCTAAGAGGAATTGAACATTCATTTGAGGAAAATCTGTTTTGAAATGGCTGATATAAAAACAGTGTAAAGCAAACGATCGTCAAAGTGGGTCTAACTTTTATTGAACTGCTTTATTCCACCTCCCTGATATCTCAGCCATTTAAAAAACAATTTTCATAAATAAACTTTGAATTCCTCATAGAATTATGTGTTCTCTATTATTTCATTAGAGATGTCTCATCTAAAAGAAAAAAAATCTAATCCCATCTCAAACAAAACTGTACCATCGCTTTATCGAACCTTTCCCTGTGGAATAATGAACTGTCGGAAAACTCCACAGAGTCCGGATATAATATAGAATTCCGCAAAATACTAGTACGTGGTGACCATACTTTACTCTTTCTTTACAGACCGATCTGCAATTCCAAACGGTAAAAACAAATGCCAGTCCCTTCCAGTCAAAATGGGATGATGTTCGTTATTCCGAAGGTTTGTAATTCAAAACAAATTTTCATCAAATACAACTTTGAATTCCTCACAGAATTATGTGCTCGTAAGCAGAAATTAGTAGGGACGTACTCAGCAGCTCCAAAATTCGTATTTTGCCCTAAAGAATAAAGATTCCTATGTTCAGCGTTCATTGATTGCTTTATGTTATACCAAGGACGCATTCTGATCTCCAAAAGCTTCGGAAGGGGGGGGGGGTGCGGAAACTCCAACTGCCTTTCAGGGGAGGGGGATACTTTGATCTTCTCAAGCGAGCTTTTGTGAGAGCGAATGCAAAACTTTGTTGGGTATTTTTAATTATCGTTTACTATAAAACATAGACATTCGTGTCAAGCTTTAACTTTAAACATCACCATTTCCGAAGTATATTATTCCAGTTTCTTTTCCCCTAACAATAATCTGAAAGTCTGCCACATGCATGATCGCTAAACGCCACGCTTTGCGTGGATGTGCCGAAGTACGAAACGGTTATAGCTCGTTATTCCGAAGGTTCGTTATTCCGAAGGCTCTTTAGTCCGAAGATTCGTTATTCGTTATTCCGAAGGTTCGTTGCTCCGAATTTCATTTTCGGATTAACGAATCTTCGGAATAACGCCACAAATGTTCGGATTAATGAACCTTTTTTCATTTTCGGATTAACGAGCCTCTAGGTATAGGGAATTTGCGTGTTTCGGATTAACGAACCTTCGGCATAACGAACAGTACCCGTACGAAACACGTGGTTTCACTCAATTCAAAGGAATGAGGTTATTGCAAGTTCGATGGACCGAATGCCCCTCATAAATCAAGAAGTCTTTTACGAGCAAAGAAATAAAAATGAGAATGAAGAAAAGAAAAACCCCGAACGAAAGTTGCTAGCCAAAATATCTCAGTAAAATTTAGTGGAAATTTACAGTATATATATATATATATATATATATATACATTTTTTCTTTCACATGTGAAGTTCCTTCGAACTTTGAATAAGGATACGCAGTTTTGAGGGGCATGAAATTGTCATGATTTTGCTGTCTAATCGGGTACATGTAGCTCTCAATAAGCATGCGGCTGCATAACATTCTCGTAGTGAATTTGTCTCGGCATACGAGACCCTTCATACTAGTAATATTTCTGTAATTCCATTTTTGATTGAGTGATATCATTAATCAATCCCTTTTATAGTTCAGTGAGCATTAAAAATACTGGTATTCAAGTATATATAATCGACTGTTCGATGTTGTCTAGTATGGGCCCAAAGGAAAGGCAATCATGGTGTGTTGCTTAGAATCATGATCTTTGCCAATTACAAGCTGATCGTTGTCCATCGATATTTCCAGGCTATGTAATACGCTGTTTATTACCAGAAGTGCGCGCATTCTTTCGTCTAGCACCTGGAGTCAGGCAACTGTTTTTGTGGAAATGCCCACAAGTGTGTGTGTGTGTGTGTGTGTGTGTGGGGGGGGGGGGTCAAGTTTCTTCTATCCGAAGAGACTGCATATACGCACAATCAGCTCTTCGCTTTTATTTTACTGTCGTCAATGTTTTTCCCCTTATTCTTTGCTGGTAATAGCATTCGTAATTTAACCGAAAATAAAAAAGTCAAACGGTTGGTTACTAGTATTCGGCAATTCCATCCAAGTTGTAAGTTTAGTTTATCATAAAGAGCAATACATGTACATGTACTAGTATTTGACAATTACAACAGTGAAAGAAATGATCAAATTTGATCCTGAACTTTGATCCTAATGGCGATGTAGAAGAGAGGATAACGTGGCAGATGGAAGGATTTCTTTTTTTATCATTGAATTTTAAGAAAATTACCGATCACCAGTATATTTCATTTCGTCAAAACTATATCGTGTTTTTGTGTTTATGTCAGTGCGTGCATATGGGCATATGTTTACTTGCGTGTTTTAATTCCACTCTCATCGTGTAATATCCCATAATTATAATTACAGCAATCTGCGCATCCCGAGAAAAAAACTGAAAGATGTAGCATCTCCTTGCTCAAAGTCTTGTACTACGCCTCCCCCTCCACCACCCCCACCCCTCGGAAACCAACCTAACATATGTGTTTGAAAACACCGCTGTGCTTCTCAAAAAAAAAGTAATAAAAGATAGAGAAGAAAACAACTGTACATTTCGCGTCGTAACGTGTTGATTGTCAACACACGTCGGTCTCCGGCCACCACTCAAAGAACATCTTACATGACACCGTGGGAGCTAGCTGAACATGAAAGTTGCGTTCTTCCCAGGCACGCACATGTTGAATGACAGCACGTGGTTATTGCGCACCTTGCATTGGACACAATGTCATACTGAGTAGACTTCTTCTGCAATAGACTGTTCACAGATTCTTACAGACTGACTTGATTACAGTTGTTCTCATCAACTAGTGTACGCGTTTCTCTTCATATTTTTATATTATGCTGTTAATAGCCTGCAGGGAAAACAACAGCTTGTTTGAAATGGAATTGTTGGGAATATATCACAGGTTACTACTGATTTGAGAAGAATTTGCTTTCCTGTCTTCCAAAGTGGTATGTACAGGCAATCTCCCCTAAAAGCCTAACCAATTTAACGTAAAATCCAGCGGTTTTCTTGGGATTGCAACGGTATTTCAGCACCAGCCGATACTCCTGTACTGTAATGATAGGGAGATCAGGAACGAAATTGCACATCGTTTAATACAACCTTGGGCGTCCTTACTTACACACGGAATGAGTTGCCCGTCGAGGCGTGGTAAATTGTGGACTGTAGGTGTATGTACCATTATATACCTAACGCGTTAATTAATTTCCGTAAAATAGTATCCCGACAGTGAAAAGAACTGTCGTGTCGGTAAAATAATGTCAATGTGACGATCAAGCTGTAATAACAATGTACAAAATACAATCTACAAACTAAAAGAAAGACATGATATTACATTCGTTCATCAGAAGTGAAATTTATCCACCAAAATTTACGTCTAAAAAGGCGAGTCTCAGCACGGTGTGTGACCGTGGCACATAAAATGCCGTATGTAAATATTCATAACAGTTGTCAAAATGCAGCTTCACGCCACCCCGATGTCCTTTTTGTGACTTGTGTTTTGTTTTGTCGGGTTTTTTGTGTTTTTTTTTTTCTTAACAAAGTAGCTTCGATATTTGAAGCTCACTTTTCCCATTGGTGGCATTGGCATTTTAACATGTCAAACGTTGCACTCTCGCTATTCAATTACCCGACAATTAAATGATACTAGGAGTCACGACTCGCGTATAGATATTTTTTTTTCCAGTGATTTCGTTCATTTATATCAACACAAGACTCGCGAATTGTCATGTCACATTAGTCATTATATAGCTCATTTCACTGTCGTTAAATCAGGATTCAGGTACTACTGGCAGACCTAATTTAATCATAATCACTTCATCCTTGAATGTAAATTAGGGCCTAGGTCTACACTTTATTTTTTTAGTTAATGAGTGATCCCGATAGAATAGTGTCTCAGCTTGCTCGACGATATTTTTCCACCTCATTTGTGATTAAACTGGCATCCATACGGCCACAAACGATTTCAAGCCGTGTAATTCTAGTCTTTACGTTATAAAAATCGCCATACGCATCGTAGTACACCCAGCTTCTGGCTCTCGTTGGTTGCGTTGCTGCTCGACTTCTATCTTCTGTTGATTGGGATCACACGGCGTACAACCAAACCGGGCTCCCACACACACGCACGAAGCATGAGACGTGACCAATACTAGTACCGTGTACATGTATGTGGCGGTAGAACGCGGAGGGACGCCAGTCGTCCTACCGCGGTAGGACGATTTCTCTCTTACAGAAAAAAATCAGCAGCGCGCACATCATGTCAGATGCGCCTATATACGCGTAAAATCGTCCTCGAGCGTTCCATGCGTCCTCCTGCGGTAGAACGCTAGTGAGAATAAATATCCCTTCCCTAACTTATTGTGCGGAAGTTACTGCATATACATGTAATGTTTGCTGTTATGGACATTATATTTTTTACATGTCTGAGTTTGAGCTCATAGTTAGACCAATTTGCACATAAATTGAAGGGTATAAGAAAAATTAAATTAGAATAACATTAGAATTAGTGAAGTAGATGAACCATATACCCTCTAGAGCTACGATTGTGGTATTACAGACATTATACATACAAATAGTGAATAGTAACGAGTGCGATAGTACAAAATTTGGCACGGTGTGAAAGATAGAGGCGCTCTATTTAACGAGGCAAAGCTGAATTGAAAAGTGCACCTCATCTTTCACCAAGTGTGAAATCTTGTTCCATTGCTCAAGTAAAGACCATACACTAGTTGTTTTATACAATACCTTGATGTCAACAGATATGGTCCACACAAATTCTTGAATTTAGTACAGAAATGGCAACCATTTTTTTTTTTTTTTTTGTTGAAAGGTGAATGAGTAGCTCATTTAAAGGGTGTGTACAGTTCTGGTCGAGGTGAGGATTTAGCTTTTAACGTTTTGCGAGATATTCAGAAACCACTCTATGAGATGTCAAAGAGCATGCAGTTCTAAGGGGTATCAAAAGTTTATTAGATGAAAATCGGTTTTGAAATGGCTGAGATATCCAAAAACAAGGTGAAACAAAGAAATGATAATAAAGTTGTGGCATGTCGCCTTTTATTATTAGCACTTTTTTTGATATCTCAGCCATTTGAAAACCAATTTTCATCAAATAAGCGTTGAATCCTTCTTAAAATTACATGCGCTTTCATATTTCATAAGAGGCTTTTCATTATCTCACTTAGGAATGTTCAAAACATGAATCCCCACCTCAACCAGTACTGTACAGTCCCTTTAAGTATTTTTATGTGATACTGAATGGTTGATGTTGTTTACAGTAAAAGGTGTGACAGAGTGCACACTTGTAACTGTTGAATGCAAGTGGCAAAGGTTTGTGTATTGTGACATCAGAGCCATGCAATAGAAAAAAAAAAAAAAAACAGCAATGAGTTGATCCATGGGTTTAACAGAGGGGTCAATGGAAATAGGTGACATCAACCTCAGGATGTCATGTATGGAAAGCTATTTAAAGAAATATAAAGATATTGCTTCAAAATTTTATTTACCATGAAAAGTACACATGTACTTGACTTGTTACTAACATACAGTATATGTAAAGGATAATATTACACCCCCTGCTTTCTGAAATTGTAAGTCAAGTGCTCTTTTATTATGCTAGAAAAGTTAAAATACGTCAAACTTAAAATAATGTATTTTTCCGTCACAATGTATATTGCTTTCCATACATACAGTGTTATGGTCATCTCATCCAGCAGTGATGTTTGGAAGGTGACTGGTTAACACACTGCCATTCCCTAAAAATATATGCTTCCTTGAAAAAGAGTTGATGCTCCCTCTCTGGCTGCAGGATAAATTGTCCAAATCATTCACATGGAAAGTTGTTGAGACTGGTTGGAATAGAAAGAATGCAGAGGAAATAGCATTTTGTGGCATTGATTGTATTGTAGCCTCACCTCGTGTACCATGTTGCCCATTGCAGTGTTAAAGTTATATTGGTGCCAGTGCAGTGTTGCTATTTCCAAATCAAATCCCATATAGCATTGTGATATGACCAAAATGGCCAACATAGGTCCTTCATTCTTGGCATCTCGTCGTAATGTGCCTCCTACCCATCAGTGCCAAGTCAGCAGTTAACTTTTCTGCTTTCATCTCGTCCAGTCCAGCCTACATCATGAGTAAGATTGCTTGGAATAGGGTTCCCTCGTTTGATTTGGTGCTCCTAGGCAAATAGCTGACATTCTCGCATGGCACGATTTTGGAGGTTCACTGAGAGCACTGGCGCAATCTCCAAAGCCAACATAATACACATGCTGGAGCACAGCACATCCAAAAAATACTGATTTGTATCTATCAGAGATGGATACAGATAGAAGAAAAATATATATATATATTTTCCTCTAAAGAGCTAGCTGTGTGATGGTTGATTGTAGGAATTGACTTGTAAAAAATCTGGGTCATTATTACCTTTTAAGTTGTTGTAGACTAATACTTGTGTGAAATTTGTGATTTTCAAAATACCAATTTTATAGTAAACATTTTCATGAGGAAGAGTTGGTAATGTAAGTATTTAAAGCAGAAATAGATTATTGCCCAAAGATTGTTATTTTATGAACATTCAGCCTGGTATTACAGTAATTATAAACAAAAAAGTTCAGCAAAAATGGTGTGTTTGTCACTAGCTTGTGGTATCTGAGCTTCCAATATGAATAAGCATTATAAGGGCATTCAACCCCCAATTTCAGTTCTTTAGACTTGTGCAGGTACACACATGTGTAAAAAGGAAATAATAACAACCCCAAACCAAAACCAGGAAGGAGTTTAGTGAGAAAAATAGTGAAGTAACAAGATTTTATAGAGTTTTTTTTTTTCCCCATTAGTCTAGAGAGAGAAAAAAAAAGGAGTTGACGTGATATCCTTTCTGTTGTTGTTTTTTTTTTTCGCCTTGAATACAATAACCAATTTACAGAGTGTTAACATGCTATATTCAATATTGAAATAATCTTCGTGCAATAATGACTTATTTGGGCTGTTCATGGTCTCATTTTCATGTCAAACAAAAGAACCAAATTTGATAGGATAGACACTGTTAAAACTGTTGCCCTATTGATAACCATTAATCAGTACCAGGTGCCTGTTAGGGTAAGACTTTGTACTGACAGATAGATCTGTAATGTGACTAGACAGCTGAGTAGGAAATGAGGGATTTCTTCCCCAAGACAATTGTCACAGGTGATACTTTCCAAGTGATGCCTCATAAGACTGACAGCTGGTATTCAAGGTTTTAAGGAGGTAATTTCCCTCATCCAGACCAATCATATTGCCAGTGAAAAATCACCACATTTGGTAGACATTGCTAATATGCCAAAAGCCTCTCAAAATGTCTTCATAAAGCTGCACACATGAGTGTGATTTTAGGAACTTAGCTTGTAGTTTGTTGTGACTTCTTACAGCAAGAATGCTCACTGCAGAAAAAATATTTTCTGTTCTTGAATATCTGGTGCACATTGATTATGCTAGCAAACACAAATTGTCAGTGTGTATTTTCTTGCAATGAGAATAGATTGCTTCAACAAAATCATCTTATTTCCCAGTGAGAAATGACCAGTTCAAATGTTAAATTTATTTTATTTTTTAATAATTGAAACATATTTTGAATTTAAGGTGACTTGTGACAGGACCTTGAAATACTTAAAAAATAACCACAAGTTATGTCAAAATCAAAAGGGACCATTATCTAGATATGAGAGTTAAGTGCTCCTACTTGTTCAAAATGACTTTACCACAGGAAAAACACATTATGGTGCAAGGTTCAGTAGTGTACTAGGCCATAAAGAAGATGCAAACAAAATTCTAAAGTTTTACACTACATGTATTGTCTTCAGGTATTGAAATAAGTTATAATCATTTACTGTATAGGCCCTATATTGGTTGAAAACATGATTTTTGCTTTTGTTATAGTAAAAAGAATTGAGAGAGAATGAATTTTATATTTAAGTTTGATTGTAATGACACTTGTGCCATGGTACACTCTATCTGTTTTGTAGTTCTATAGAATATGGGCAAGAGTTCATTCTCAAATGCCTAAATGTAAGACTACAGACACAGAAATACATGTAGACTCAAAGCCAGAAAAGGTAATATCACAGACTGTCACTGTCATGCTGTGAACGCCTCATAACCTTGACCAAACACGATCTAAGAAGTGTTGTGGTGTCGCTAGTTCATATTGTCAACTTAAACAAGGTAACAGCATCTGTGTCTTGGCAGGTAGAATGGAGAAATGTAAACAGCAGATTTGATTGATAGCTCTTGTTTGCCCTTGAAGCATACACACTGACATAATTAAACAGGTCAAGATTTTTGCTTTTCAATAGTTCACAAAAGAAACACATAGGACATATGTATTCAAGTTTTTTTCTCTCTCTCACACACACACATTTTCTTACTGAATAAACTCCAACGAAAGCAAATTCTCTTCATTCAGATGAGGAAGAAAAGGAATTTGGTCCTACTTTATTGCTTGTATTTCTGTTTACAGCATACCTTACATGTAACTATATATACGATTATATTTACTTTGAGATTTCTTGACAAACTAATGAAAACTAAAACAATCTACATACAAGTTTAATATAACATTCCATATGTTATGTAATGATGACCTGTAGATGATTTTTCTACAATTCAAGTCACTCTGTCTTTGCACATTTTGCACACTAACACATAGTGGTCAGTGGAGATAGATGTAATCAATCAGGTCAAAAATATTGTTTGGGGTTTACTTTGTGAGATGGGATGTCTATAGATGCATTGTATATCAACATCTATTACCATTTACTTTTTGTCAAAATACTGCAAAGTTACAGATGTCTGCAATGCACCCATCAAATAAAAAGAAAGATGATAAGCCCATCGTGACATTTTTTTTTCAATTTTTGTACCTGATCAAGTGGAAATTTTGAGCATAAGCATTTGATAGGCTTTCTCATTTGCATATATTAATATTAACTGTTCTAGAACCGTTACTGTAAAACGAGGAATGTTTGCTTGCATTTAAATTTTCCGAATTTCGCGAGAGCCAAGATTCGCGAAATCAAAATGCATGCGAAAGTTCTTGTCTACACTATAGGCCTACGCATTGAATGTTAGAGGCAACTCGCGAACATTTCATGCCGCAAAAAGATGATGTCGGCTCCAATTCGCGAAAATATCGTGTTTTACAGTATGCAAAAAAAAAATACATTTCATAGCTTCATTTATAATCAGATTTTGATCGAATTTTCACTCTTGTGATTTTACACATTTTACTCATTCTTCACAGATCAACTTATAACTATATTAGCCTGGAATTCCTCTTAATGTGGAAGTGATTACGTAGTGCCATTTAATTGATTGTACATGTACCTTAAAGGTCCAGTTTACCTTTGGGAGCAGTGATTTCAAAAATGTTCAAGATATCACATTTGATGCATATGTGTAGGTCTGTTGTATCATAAAACATCCTACCATATGAAATATTTGCATTAAAACCTAAAATATAAGGAAATATCAGGGTTTTTCTCAATAAACCGTAACTGTATACGGTTTAGTCTGGAAACATTTTTATTATAACTATTGTTCACATTTCGTGTATTTAACAACACTTAACATCGATTATACGGATTCAAATTTTGACAGTGGTTGTTTCTATCCCTAACTCACATTTTAGAACTATTTTAAAGCACTAATGCTTTCTTCTGCAAATGGTATATTATGCCTTTAAAAAAGCTTGATAGATAGATTTTGGATTCCTACACAGTGTTGTACTACAGGCAATGAGAATCATTTCTTGGCACTCACTAGGTACATGGATGATAACTTGAGGAATACTACATTATAACCTTAGAATGTTTGCATAACTGGGGAAATAAAACAACAACAGTCCCGAGAAAACTAAGCATGGTGATTGTGTTGGGGTTTTTTCCCCCTAGATATTTGCGACATTTATTTATTTGTTTCAATCAAAGAAAAATTCTTTCATGAAGGAGGAACAGTAGTATGCCTTGGAGAGTTGACAGAATTTCAGGTTATATCTCTAGGGCAATTGATACTCTTCTATCTTTCTGTAATCTATTGACATATCCCAAAATACAATTGCATACATGTAATTGCTGATTCTTTTCAAAATGTTTTTCTCAACTTGTCATAATACCAGTGATTTCTTGTGATGAAAGTCATAACTCTCATTTGTGTAAGGCCAGTGTAGTTTGTAAATGTTCTTTACAGAAGTGGAAACAGGCTGTTTGCTGTTATCCTTCCCTTCTGTTTTGAATTAGAATATCATGGATGATTTAGAGCGGTTACACACGGTCAAAAATTCGTCATTTGAATGATGATTCCAGTGAAAAATAATTCTAATGACGAATTTTTAGCACGTGTGGAAGCAAATTAGAATCGCAAATGCTAATCACAATCACGAATTCAAATTCTAGTCCGGAGGTGAATTCCAGTGAAGTTTCACTCAAATTACGGTGCGAAATTTGCATGTGTAATGCTTGACCTCCAAAACATCTTTTGAGGGGCGGAGCTTACGTGACTTTTCAAGCACTTCCATAGATAATACGCGCGCCGCATGCATGCACTCGATCGCTATAGAACCTCATTGTTTTGATTGACAAGTCACCAAAGATTACGTAACACCTTCGCTCGAGAATTCGAATTCTAATCACAGTTTTCGAGCGAGCGTGTATAAGGTCCGATAATTCTAAAGACGAATTGCAATCATCATTTCAATGATGATTCATTCAAGTTAGAAATTTTCTCTCGTGTGTAACCGATCTTAGTCATGTGAGCCTCCCAAAGTCAATTTTGTTTTAAAAAGCTTTGTGCCACAAAACGTTGATTGTTGTACATGTACTAGGTATCTCCAATAGATTTGACATTGGAATAAGAGACCATCATACAGTTCATGCACAGTAGGTTTTTGATGTATAAAATTTCTCTATGTAAAATGGCTTCTCAAAAGGTCTACCTACACCTGCCTCTCCTCAAGTTCATCAAATCCTCATTGAAATTTGTTTGCCAGTGTGTGCCATGTTTATAGACTGGCAGGATGTGATGTGTGGGCTGTTATTGCTAGCACAGCTGCAAAAAGATGGAGGGGAGAAAGATGGAAATAAAATGAAGAATAAGGAAAAGAGAGAGACTGCACTGCACATGTAGAGTTCTTGTTCAATTCATAGATTGTCATCTGTGAATTACATCTAAAGGCATATCGTAACGCACCAGTCTTATTTGAGAGAAATGATGATTGTACATCTAGACTGTTATTTAATTTCATTAAATTTCTGGTCCTGATGCCGTTATAACAAACAAACAAAAATCAATTATTCAATTTCTTTCACTTTCTCTATACTGCAGCTGGAGTTTTTTTTTACCCATGGTATATGTTGCCAGGTCAGGCAAGCCTCAGTCAACTACTTTGCCATATCAATTCTAGAAGAGCAAAGAAATTATATGTTGTATTTGAATTCAAGCAAAGTGTTTGAATGCACTTCAGAAGGAAGATAGCAGCTCTGTATTTGTTGAGCACTGTTATTATGGTCTTTGGATAAATTTTTATGTTTATCCAGGGAATGTATGTATCACAGCACATGATATGCATTGCTTACTAAACACAGTTGAGACTAACAGGTTTGTTTTTTTTTTTTTTCTCTCTTGTTGCTTGCATTAAATGCATTTTTTATTCAACTGCTCAAGAACACCTGCATAGGAAGTTTAGAAGGCCACCAAATTATGTGTATGACCCAAAACCAGTGTGAGTGTGTGGGTAATCAATCAAGTTTCAAACAGAAAAGACAGTAACTGTAGCTCCAACAAAATTCTTCTGTCTGTTCTAGTGAGACGGGTTGACTCCCATTATATAGTAATTATAATTTATCTGCACTTACAGTAGCAAACGTGTACAATGTACATGACCTGGAGATGGAGATTGTGGTGATGAGAAAGTGTTATTGATGGGGAGGGGACAGAGGGATGGGTAGGAGTCTGGGAGATGAGGAGACAAAGAAAAGATGTAGGAATGAGAGGAGATGAGGCTCTGGTGAGACTGGATGAGGAGGATGATTGCACCAACATGAGCTAGCCTCCATCTTCAAAAATAGCTTTAGGTGCTGGCTGGTTAATTAAAATGATCAGTTCTTTGATGCGACTCTTCATGCCTATATTGAAGATAAACAGTCAGTATTTAGCATTTGTTCTAGCTTTTAGGCACACACTTTACCTGCAGATTTAAATTTTTCAAATGTTATCTTCCTGTAGAAATATTGAGTGAAATTTGGGCAAGTTAGTTGTTTATTACCCTTGGACACCTCGAGGTTTTGTACATAATCAGCCTCTACTTATCAAGGAAGGCATTAGATTTCACAGTAGTTTGCATGAGTCAAGACAACTTGAGTGTGAATTCTGGTGATTAACTTTACACAAAATAGACTGTCCTAGGGATGATTAACCTGATATAATCATGTGTGAAATTTTCCTTTTAAGTCACACACACACACACAGACAAGAGTGGCTGTGGGTGACTATGTGATTTTTTAATGGACAGCTGTAGGCGACTCAAGCAGTGAAGGGTTAATATCCCTTCACTCATCTTGACATAAAAGATTGATTCTCAACAAAAAAAAGATGGATCAGAGCTATTACAGCTTCCTACCTCCAAATTGATGAGGAGGAGTTGAGGAGGATAAGGATTAAAGTGTAGCTCTCCGGGGAGATTAAAAGCTGCTATAGTGTCCTGTGGAGATAGCTTTAAGGGCTGTTTGGAAATAGAGTGCAATGTAGAGGGGAAGAGAGACAGCTATTGGATGGGAAGAAATGTCACTTAACTCGGACTAATATTTGTAAACTCATCAATCTTCAGTGCTGCACAATATGCTAGACTATTGCTGTTGATATTGTAGATAGGAGGGAGTAGCATCCATTTCATCTTTGTTGATAGGGAATTTACAAGTAAAAGTGGATTTATAATCAGTAAAAAATATTGTAGAAAATGTGCATTTTAACAGCCATGGTCTGTAAGAGACCTGTTACAAACTTGTGCATGTACATGTGCATCTGTATGCCTTGTGATACCTTTAGACCATTGTAGTAGTATGCATTATGCAATTGTACCATCAAGCATGATGGATGACTTATTGGTTTATTCATTTCATTTCATTTCAATACGGGAAGACCCATTCAGCAATTTGAAGCTGTTTTTTTAATTGGTCTGTACATACAATTCATTTTTTTATTTATAACAAGTACAATTTCAGTGACTTGCTACAAACGAATAAAACAAATCACACACAGTACATCGAAACAGAAGATATGTATACAACATAAGAAATGTTTTAAAAGTGTCCATAAAACAATTAACACCAGGTTGTAATAACATAAGTGAGGTAAATTAAAGATAGAAGCAATTTAGCCAAAAAGAAAGAAAGAAAAATGTTCATGAAACGAGCTCAAGATCATGCAAAGTATAGAATGGTCCATTTGGTTGCAAAGTTTGATATTAAAACTTCAGCTCTGCAGTCTTCTGTAAAAGGTCTGTAGAGATATTTTGATCTATTCTGTAGTATTACAGAATAACACAGTGATCATATCCTTTTTGAGAGGTCTGTACATGCAGGTATGTGTGTGTGTGTGTATGTGTATGTGTGTGTGTGTGTACACATGTAATAGTATATGTTTATTTGTGTAAAAGTGTACAAGACACACCAGATTGGGAACAAGGGAGAATATATCCAAGGTGATGCTGTAGAATACTAGTATGATGATTCAGGATGAATATATTTGTAACATGGCAGAGAAAGTAAAAATAGGATAAGAGGAAACTTGGATGAAGAGAAGCAGGTAGGATAAAAGAAAGAGGGAATGAGATGGCAATAGGATGGCATAATGGGAAGAGGAAGAAAAGAGACTGATGAGAACAATATGAACATTTGTCTGCCATCCATGTTCATCCCAAGTCTATGACGGCACAACATGCCAAACTACGCATGTAGCATGGGGATGGTTGGTTTGTGCAGCATTGGGGGGAGTATTGATCACAAAGTGTACGGAATTTTGATTGTTTACCAAGGGGTTCAGTATAAGGGTTTTGAAGTAGGATGTTGGATTCCTGTAGGATGGACTGCTGGCAGTGTAGGGTGGCAATGGCAGAATTCAAACATGTGCAAAGGGTGTGAAAATAAAAACCATGGTGCTGTTGACGACTTTTATCTTATTAGGTGTGTATACAATCTGGGACAAAATGAGAATTTTGGTATGGTGAGGGCTGTGTAGAACTAACTGCAGTTTTGACAGTGACTGTGAAGGTGCACCAGTTCCATAGAATCTTGTCATCTCTGTCAAAATATCAAAATTTGTTCATTAGAATTTTGTTAACACTGAAACCAGTAGTGATAGCAGAGAATATTGATGATTCATAAGTTATGATGGTGATGGTAATACATTATGTAGTTGTAAGAATAGTGATAGTGCAGTGGAAACTACTTATTTTTTAGTTTCTTAACTAAGTGATGCTGAGTGAGATGAAAGCTCATAGAAGGTTGATATGTGAATGTTAGTTGTGGTTTTTTATGTACAATAGGCCTACATCTAATTTGAGACAAATATGACTTACACAATTCATGATTCATGTTTTGATATAAATATAGTATGTAAGATTGATATACAACATTGTTTGATAATTAGTGTATTTGAGGTATCTTTTCTTGAGATCTAGTCAGTATCATGCTGTCTGCCAACCCATTACCTCCAAAGATGTAGCAATTTACTGTAGATTTTAAATGCATTCCTCTAAAGAAAAGGTTAAGTATGCCTTCATTGCCTTACAAGGACCATCAAATGGTGCTACTGTTCCACAGAAGGCTGCATAGACATTTTATGACTGTATGTGGTGTGTGTACAAGTGTGTCGTCCACAGTGAAAGGCTAAACTGGGTTGATATGCCATGGCCATGATCATTAAAGATGGATTTCAGAACAGTTAAGACTTGAACAGTTGGTTTCCTGTGTGCAGTGTATATGATACGGGAGATGGAGTTTGTGTAATAATAGGAGCAGACATAGAGATGGTATGTAGGTCTCCAGTGATATCCAGGTGACATTCAATTTGAATAATCTCTACTGGGAATCTGCCTACTGCTGATGATAGATGGAAATGCTCTTTTCATTGTCCATACATGTAGTGGGTTTGTTACCAAGGAGACAAAATAACTTTCATTATACACAATGTATGCCCACATATTCATAGTGTATGATCTCATTTTAACAGTGTGCTGAGTAGTTCTGCTATAATGTACCCACTAGTCTAGCAGCCAGAAAGGGTCCCCGTACACCCCCCCTAAAACAAAATTCTACGATATGTTCGAAGATCGTCAGAACCTGTATTTTCCGAATCCAGTTGTCGCCAGCGGAAAAAAAGGTTGCGCGCGCGTCTTATTTGCATATTTCTAAGATGGCCGCCGCCCGTTGCTAGGAGACGGATTATCTTTGAATAATTTTAGTTAGGAATAACAAATTACCATAAAAATGGTATCATTTTGAAGAGAATTAAATTTCCTACAAGCTGATACCCCATTTGATGGGATAAATAGTTGTTGTCATGAAATATTAAGGAAGGAATTATGTTTTTTAGCATTTTTCTAAAAAGATACGGAATTTGGTTATAATGTTCTTTTCCATACATCTAATATGCATTTACAAATAACATTTGAAATTTCCTAAAATTATCCCCCAAACATAGCTATTATCATGTGAAAACGGCTTTCCAATACACCAATTCCTTTAAAAGTTACACGACATTAAAGGGGATATGGTTCAATAGGTTTTACAGCAATATTTAAGGGTTATAATGTCTCCGCGCGCAATTGCGTAGGTTCTGTATGTGGGGTTTGTTGTAGATCACTGCTATCTATTGATCAAATCTCATCGAAATCGGCGAAGAAAGAAAGAAAAATTACACTTTCTATTCCTTATATGAAATAAAAATGTTTTTTTTTTTCTATTCTGTGTTACCAAACTCAATCCATTCAGCTTCCCATAAATGAACAGTTTCTTGTCTTTTTGGATTCCCTCCAAAATCACAACTTATCTGATATTAAAAAGTTAAAGAAAAAAATTTGACGTGACAGTTTCCTCTTATTGGAAGATTAAAGTGAAAAAAAAAAGAAGAATCTTATGCTAAAAGCCCTAAGAAATAAAGAACTTGTTAAATGGCCTTTCAGAGTTTAAAATGAAACATGGCTATCTTATTTTTTCATAACAAAATGAAGGGAAGTATCTGTGTAGTTCATGTCGGCCCATACTGGGTTACTATTCTTCAGAAATGGTCCCCGTGCACCCCCCCCCCCCCAAAAAAAAAAAATCTACGATGTGTTCGAAGATCGTCAGAACCTGTATTTTGCGAATCTGCTTGTCGCCAGCGGAAAAAAGGGTTGCGCGTGCGTCTAATTTGCATACTTCAAAGATGGCCGCCGCCCGTTGCTAGGATACGGATTATTTTTGAATAACTTTAGTTAAGAATATCAAATTACCATAAAAATGGTATCATATTAAAGAGAATTAGATTTCCTACAAGTTAATACCCCGTTTTATGTAATAAATAGTTGTTGTTATGAAATACTAAGGAAGGAAGGATTTTTTTTTTTTTACATTTTTTACAAGAAATACAGATTTCAGTAATGTTTTTTCCATACATTTAATTTCTGTTTACAAATAACATCGGAATTTTCCTTAAGTTAAACCCCATAAATAAGTATTATTCTGTGAAAGCGGCTATTCAATACACCAATTTCTTTTAAAGTTACACGACATTAAAGGGAAAAGGTTCAATACGGTTATACAGAAATTTAAGGGTAATGTCGACGGCCGCACTTGCGTAACGCGTGTAGTACTGTAATAATCATTGCAAGTATGAGACCCTATCACTTCTTACATCCAAATTATTGATTAAATATCATTAAATCTTGTGGAATATGAAAACAAATTAAATTTTTTATTCGCTATCACCTTTGATCTACTCAGCTTCACTTTTAGTTTACGTCTTTTTTTCATCAAATAGAATGAAGGCCTTACGAGAGGTGTAATTTCATGACGGCCGAAACGGGCTTACCTGGATACGGGTTTCCAACATATCGATATTAATCAAACTTCTCTTCATCAACTCTCATTCTTCTGATGATCTTCACACACATACTCACACCTCCAGTATCGCACACAGGCATTCATGCAGGGGAAATGAGCTCAGTCATGAATTTCGTGAATTTATTCAATACGCTATTAATGCATTCATGGAACATCAAACTCGAATGCTTTATTTAGATGTCGAAATAAGAGTTACATGTATACCGCACAAGCGAAATATTTCTCACCATGCTCTAGCATGAAATCAATTTATTTTTTTTTAAAGATAAGATCGCACATACGTGTTCTCATTCTTTGGTGGTTCGCCTGATGGTTTTTAAACATATTGCTCATACGTTTATTATTGCCAAGAAACTAATAGATAGATTACAAATACCAAGGAATGGCATTGATAAAAACGAATAGTTGCAAGTCAAATCCAGTCGCTTTCAAATTCTGTGGGTTTTTTTTTATAGAAAATGATTTCATGCACTTAACATTATTACATGGGTTGATTTAAATGCAATACAACGTAAACTTGGTTGTTAAATCCGTTAGGAGTGACTAATAATCAATACTATACAAAAATGAGAGAGAGAGAGAGAGAAAAAAAAATGTTATGGTTAAGTAGACCTTAATGCATGGATCTATAAAACATGAGGGAAATGTCTGAGGGAACATTAACTATGCATGCGTGTATGTATGTATGTGTGCATGTATATACTATAACTATGTATATATAATATATCTATATCTATATATGAATATATATATATACATATATATCACGTTTATATTTATGCAGGTTTGTATGCTTTTGTGTTGTGTGTGTTTGTGTTCAAGGATGTATGTGTATGACTAATGTGTTAAACATTAGACATATTCAGAGTGTAAATGTTTAACCACAACGAATACAATATTTTCATGTTTTCCACAGAAATAAGTTGCTAAAATGATTTGAAGTGTATCTGCTATAGGCGCATCTGACGTGCAATCCACTTTTAGAGCGCATGTAAGTTCCGCTGGAATAACATTTTAACTCATGCATGAATTAAATACACCATCCAATGTTTTCAGATATCCATGCCCTACCCGTCCGCCGGTCCTTTTTAGATAGAGTAACTATAAATGTGCATTATCGATACCCAAAAGATTATTGACATTGCACGTTAAACACTTTCACTAGGTTGCCATTGTCGCGAGTCTCGATATGCTAATACATGTATACTATCTACCACAAATCGATTCTTAGTCTACGAGTGACCGTGGTGATCTTATCATGGCTTATCACATCTTGAGGTCTATGGTGGTAATCGTGTTGATCGTAGAAGAATTATTGGACTGTTCGAAAAATTACTACGATCAACACAATGTCTTTGACTGACATCAAGATTTGATTATCTGATGATCAGCACGATTAGTCCCCGAGTAAGACCACGATTTCGGGCGAATCGAGAAAGTGGACCCAGCTTAGTGAATTCCACGAGAGTGGTAACGTACCATAAGGATAATCAACACGACAGTTTCAATACCGTACATATCAATATTTACATATCTTCAAAGATTACTTCACCTATACGCTGTAATCTAGATTCTTTTGTATGCCTCCGCCAAGAAGTGGTGCCGGAGGCATTATGTTTTCGGGTTGTCCGTCCTTCCGTCCGTCCTTCTCTCCGTCCGTAATGAATTTTGCGGACAGCGTAACAAAAAACAAACAAACAAAAAAAAAAAACCCTGAAATTTGGCATGTATGTGTATTGGGGGTGAAATTCTGCCTATCAACTTTTGGGTGCACATGCTCAAGGTCAAAAGTCAAAAGGTCGAGGTCAAATGCTTAAAATTTCACTATTTCCCTCATATCTCTGCAATGCCTAAAGATATTTTCTTGAAACTTAGTGTATACAGGTATTACCCAGTTAAAATTCACTGGTAAAAGTTTGGGGTGATAAGGGTAAGGTCAAATGTGAAAAGGTCAAGTGAAAATGTTAAAATTTTACTTTTTTTCTCTGTATCTTGGATATTGTTCAAGGTATCTTCATGGAACATAGTATATATTATGCATGTACTGACTGGAAGTGATTATCTAGGGAATTTGGGGTTCATGGGGTCAAAGGTCAAGGGCAACATTTCAAAATTTTACTATTTCCCTCATATTTATGCAATGCCAGCAGGACTTTTTTTTAAAAAACTTGGTGTATGCATGTATAACCCAAAATAGAGATTCTCTGGCAATTTCTTTCTTTTTTTTTGCCAAAAAGGTCAAAGATCAAAGATCAAGAGAAAGTGCTGAACTTGCTTCTTCCTCCATGTCTCGGAAGTGGCTCATGGCATCTTGAAACTTAGTACATATTTATGCATGTTCTGCCTGACAGTGATTTTCTTATGAATTTTAGGGTCAAAGGCCAGATGAAAATGGTAACAATTTATTACTCAATACAAAAATTGCACTTTTTCTCCATACCTTGAAAATTACTTAATGCATAAACTTATGAAAGGGCCAAAGTCAAGTTTAAGTCCTAAAATCCCCAAATACATGCTCTCTTATTCATCCAATGAGACCTAGGTCAAGGAAGGTGACCATTTTGAATTTTGAATGGAAACAATGTCATTATCGTTTTCAAATTCCCAGTAACAGGGCATTTAATCTTGTTGCTTTCGCGTGGCCTTTCTTTCTATAATATACAAGAAGTAAATTTGTTATTGCTTTCAGCAATAACAAATTTGGGCCCGTTTATCTATATCATGACGAACCTCCGGAATAACGGACCTTTGGGGAAAAAAATGAACCTTCGGAATAATAAACTGTGACCAATATTATTATATTGTACAAGCTTTAACGCCGACATCTATTAACCTACTATATTACTACTTTCACTCTTTGAAAGGAAAAAACCAACGACACAACAGGAATGGAAACAATGTCATTATCGTTTTCAAATTCCCAGTAACAGGGCATTTAATCTTGTTACTTTCGCGTGGCCTTTCTTTCTATAATATACAAGAAGTAAATTTGTTATTGCTTTCAGCAATAACTAATTTGGGCCCGTTTATCTATATCATGACGAACCTCCGGAATAAAGAACCTTTGGGGGAAAAAAATGAACCTTCGGAATAATAAACTGTGACCAATATTGTTATATTGTACAAGCTTTAACGCCGACATCTATTAACCTACTACTACTTTCACTCTTTGAAAGGAAACACGCCAACAACAAACGACACAACAGGAATGGAAACAATGTCATTATTGTTTTCAAATTCCCAGTATCAGAGCATTAATCTTGTTACTTTCGCGTGGCCATTCTTTCTATAATATACAAGAAGTAAATTTGTTATTGCTTTCAGCCGGCAGCATAGCTTTCGATGGTTTTTGATATCATTGGAATTAAAACATTGAGCTCTCCATAGCTGACAATTGTAAAGTAGTAGCCCGCCAAAGTTGGATTACCTTTTTTTTTGATACGCACTGTATAACCTGAAAAAAAAAACAGATTTATTGGGTTTTTATCAATTGTACATTATAGCCACTCATATAATGATGTATTGTTTGAGTTAGTCTTCGTACACTACTTAATTACCAACTGCTAATAATAGTCGTAATCTTCGTTGTAATATTAAACTAGAAATGTCGCTATGACGACTGGTATGCCTCCGCCATAATGCATGATTCTCCTAATAGGTCTATAGTACATGTGGACAATGTGTGATTACATTTTCACAAAACTGGCAAAATATTGTAATGGCATGTTTGTCACAAATGTGTTGAATGGTCACCTTCCTTGACCTAGGTTTAATTGGATGAATAGGAGAGCATGTATTTCACTTGATCTTTGACCTTTGACCTATCGTAGATTTTTTTTTTTTTTTGGGGGGGGGGGGTGCACGGGGACCATTTCTGAAGAATTTATGATGTAACTAAACCCAGTATGGGCCGACATGAACTACACAGATACTTCCCTTCATTTTGTTATGAAAAAATAAGATAGCCATGTTTCATTTTAAACTCTGAAAGGCCATTTAACAAGTTCTTTATTTCTTAGGGCTTTTAGCATAAGATTCTTTTTTTTTCAATTTAATCTTCCAATAAGAGGAAACTGTCACGTAAATGTTTTTCTTTAACTTTTTAATATCAGATAAGTTGTGATTAATTTCACGTTCTTGGAGGGAATCCAAAAAGACAAGAAACTGTTCATATGGGAAGCTTAATGGCTTGAATTTGGTAACACAGAATAGAAAAAAAAAAAACATTTTTATTTCATATAAGGAATAGAAAGTGTAATTTTTC
Organism: Diadema setosum; assembly: GCA_033980235.1. Lineage (NCBI taxonomy): Eukaryota > Metazoa > Echinodermata > Echinoidea > Diadematoida > Diadematidae > Diadema > Diadema setosum. The sequence goes on from CM067080.1 coordinate 210,736, forward strand.
TTTCTTTCTTCGCCGATTTCGATGAGATTTGATCAATAGATAGCAGTGATCTACAACAAACCCCACATACAGAACCTACGCAATTGCGCGCGGAGACATTATAACCATTATATATTGCTGTAAAACCTATTGAACCATATCCCCTTTAATGTCGTGTAACTTTTAAAGGAATTGATGTATTGGAAAGCCGTTTTCACATGATAATAGCTATGTTTGGGGAATAATTATAGGAAAATTCAAATGTTGTTTGTGAATGCATATTAAATGTATGGAAAAGAACACTATAACCAAATTCCGGATCTTTTTAGAAAAATGCTAAAAAACATAATTCCTTCCTTAATATTTCATGACATCATCTATTTATCCCATCAAATGGGGTATCAGCTTGTAGGAAATTTAATTCTCTTCAAAATGATACCATTTTTATGGTAATTTGTTATTCCTAACTAAAGTTATTCAAAAATAATCCGTCTCCTAGCAACGGGCGGCGCCCATCTTAGAAATATGCAAATTAGACGCGCGCGCAACCTTTTTTTCCACTGGCGACAACCGGATTCGGATCATACAGGTTCTGACGATCTTCGAACATATCGTAGAATTTTGTTTTAGGGGGGGTGCACGGGGACCCTTTCTGGCTGCTAGACTACACTGACTCATTGACATAGTGATGTCATAGTCCTCTACAGGAGAGAAATCATATGACATGAATGGGATATAGTTTGTGTTGTGTGTGGTGATAAGCACAATCAGGGTATGCAATCATGACTTTCTCACTTTAAAAAATTGTAACTTCTAAAAGAACGCACCAACTGACTTAAAAATTCACATGCAGCATGCCAAGACATCAGTAATCACATGTGGTAAGACAATAGCTAATTTCTTCTCATTTACTGTTAATTATTAAAGATTAATTACCAAAAAGTCCCCCAAAACCCACGTAATGCGTCAAAAAAAGCGTTTTACAACTTACGTAAAATCAAGATTTGAGGTCCATATTTTAAGTCTACCCCTATGTGTTTGGTATCAAATTAATGGATTTTTTCCTGGCATTGCTTGCATGCAATAAAAAACAGTGGTTCTTTCAGCTGGAGAAAGTTATAAGGTCTGAAGTCCCATCCTGGTAGGAGTGTAATGCTGGCTTATTTTTGTGACATTGTGACCTTTTAACCCATGCTGTACAGCTATACATGGAGAAACAGCTTATTTTTTCGCTTTTCCTGAAAGTACTGAAGACACACTACAATATGGTGTGCTGTTTGCCAATAAATGTTCAGCCAGTTTTGAGTTTTGAGCCATTTTCAAATGCTGAGTAAAATAAGTGCAGCCGTTTTTCAGTACTTTCAGTTAGGTATATCCTGATTTGACTACTTTAAAGAATCTTTTCCCCTTATTGAATATCCTTGTTTTTTTAACCATGAATTGTACATATGTAGAAATCTATTGTGTGAAAATTTTAGCAAATTTGAGCAATAGGAACTTATTTTTTTATATTTTTACAAATTGCTGAGCATAAATAAGACCGATACACGCCCATGTAATACTGCATGAAGGTCATATGATAAGTGTTCCGTGTTCATATTTCAATGCTTGTTCAATTTCTAAAGATATCATAAGCAAAAACATAGTATTTTGGCTTAATATGTCATTGTTTGAGTGTCACAGCTTGGATATCAACTCAAGTCATCATAAATCTCACATTCATTCTTCTATCTGTGTTTACAAATATGAGAATTGATCCAAACACTGTGCGCACATTCAAGGTCAAACTGTACAGATAATTTTTTAGATGAAAAATATAATATCTTCCACAGTACCAGCCCTAATTTCATAAAAATTTGTAATAATGGCCACTATATGTCTGTTACCTATTCCTGAAAGTTTCGCCTCTTCACTCTTTGGCAAAAGTGAAATATGATAAAATATGTAAAAGTGGTTTTATTTGAATTCAAAATAATGCCTACAAAATTGATCATCCATTTCGAGAAGTGAAAATATGAAATTCATTCATATTTTGTGATATGTCATGGCTATGTGCTGGTGGTGAATGAAAGGGATATTTATCAGGAATATCTAACAGCAATATCAGATGAAAAAAGCATTCTCCTTTTTTTTAATGAATTTTTCCAATATATTAGTCATTTCAATGTAATTCGACACCCCTAATTTAAATGCTAATTTATGCGCAGTTTAATGCACAATTTTGACTCTTTCTTTACATGAAATGAAAATTTGAACACTCAGCTACAACAAACAACAAAAAAAGCATTTTCACCAAGTTTTTTCATTTTTGCCCTGTTACACAATTGCATACCCTGATTGTGCTATTGACCGTGTATGTATGAATATGTTTGTGCATGCAGATGAGTATGTGTGTATTTTAGAAGTGAATGAATGTAGGTATTTTTTATCATTTCGTATGGAAGGACAGAACTTGTGCAAATTTTGTAAAACCGTGTGTGATTTTGATTTGATTGCCAAGTCTAACCTGTAAGTGTTGCTGATTTACATTTGTTAATGTTCAGACACACTCTTTGTTCTCAAGGCTCACTCCTTCTCTCACATGTTATTATCTATCTCTCTCTCTCTTTCCCTTTACATGTAGCAAGCAGTCATATCAATCCACATTTTCTTCTAGCACTCTTGGTGGTTATACAGTATAGCTATGAAAGTTGTATGTTCTATGTGTGGCCAGAAACTTGGAAAATTGAAAATCATACATATTGTATGCATGTAGGACAGATGGATGCACTTTAATATACCATCAACTTCATTGCAGATTGCTCAACATGTCTTAATTGTTAATACAATGTAGTGGTGTTTGTGAAGGTCATTGGAATAGGACTGACATGAGCCATTGCTTGTGTCCTAGAGGCTCCGTAGCTGACAGATTTTACATGCTGAATGGATTTGTAAAATCTGGAATGTTTCTTTTTATGGATTCATGTTTTGTCCATGTGCCAGAAAGTTGCAAGGTGCCCAGTGCCCTTCTATATTTAGTCCCATATATTGAGTTAAATGTTGGCAGGCTACGGGGAAATCCAGTGCGACCCAAGACTTAATGACAAATGACTAGTGTAATGCACCACAGGAAGGAGATAGCTATTTTAGGATCACACATCAGTTTAACTTGGCTGTACTTTATTTTTCCCTACCATGTTGGTTCAATTGTGATTATTTACAAGTGTGGCTGAATTCTGAATTTGTTACTTTTTTCCATATGTCATGTATAATATCAGCATTTATAATGGCATTTTTTAAAAGAAAAACAACAACTGTAAAAGGTTTGTTTACAGCAATCTTAGTTTATGATGATAGAATTTCAGTATGAAACTGATTCATTGTCTGTCGGTAAGCTCCTTTTTGATATGAAATATATCAGAGTAGAACCAGATAGACAGTAACCTCATCTACTACACTTTTTGATGCGGAGAACAGACTGTGTTATCATCTGGAATCCAGACTTTGGAGGAGGTAGTTGCTTTGATAACCTTACAATAATCAAAATGCATACTGTAAGCATATTTATTTTTGAGTGGTGTGGGTTTGAAAAGATGGGGTGGATTGAAATAAGGCTGTATTTCTTGTAGTACAATTGAGAAGTTTGAAGTGATACAGGACTGAAATCCAAATACACTCAGCAAAAAAAGAAAGTAAACACTTTTTCAAGTTCATCTTTCTCATAGACTATTTGGCTATTATTGGTGTTTTATATACCATGTTAAAGGTAATTTAATTGGCTATCAACCGAGCGGGTCAATTAAAAGGGAAACTTTACGCATGAGTGAACACATTCGTTTTTCTCTTCCAAGGCACAAAAGTAAAAATTGTAAGAATGGACAGGTTGTTATCCAAGCGTGTATGCTCTTCCATATAACAATGAGAAAAAAAGACAAATTCAACACAATAAAATTGCAAATTGATTCACAAAAAAAAAAACAAACCTATGATCTCTATAATGTCTCTGAAACCCTCTAAAGATAAAGAAAGGCCAAAAATAATGGAGGAAATTGAAGAATCTTCAGTCAAAGCCATAGTCAAAAGACATACGGGAAAAAGAATTGAAACAAAGGAGGTTAAATTTGAAACGTTAATTCATATTTAAGAAAATTTGAAATAATATTTGGTTCTTGAATTTGTCTCATGCATTCTTAAATTCCTTAATTAAAAGGTGAAATGAAGAAATCCTGTCGATTTTATCACCTTTACGGCTTACGGGTTATGTTGATTGATAGAAAATTCTTATGTTCCACCTTCAGTTTCCCCACTAGATATTTGTTTTAAAATATAAAGAGAAACTAGGGAACGGAAACTTATTTCTGCTATTTCATTCATGTCTCTCCTTGCGTTAAATTGGTCTTTTATTATTATTGCTATCTTGGAGGGCATTTGCAAATGAATTTCAATATGTCAATTTTTGCAATTTTTACTTTTCTGCCTTGGAGGACAAAACGAAAGGTGTTTACTCATGCGTAGAGTTGCCCCCTTTATAACCCTACCAGGTTGATAGCCAATTAAATAATCTTATATATGGTATATGACACAATGATTTTCATAGAAATCTTCTATGAAAAGTTTTAGCTGGAAAACATGTTTACTTTCTTTTTTTGCTGAGTGTATATACAATAAGTTGGTGGATTGAGTGAATGCAACAATATATGAAGAATACATCAGCAAAGTTTAAGGAAAATTGGATAATCTGCTGGAAAGTTATTTTGGTACCACTATGGTTGATGAGAAGACCACTACAATTTGTGACATCATTTATGGAAAATGATAAAATAAGAAATAAGTTATTCCCACAAATTTCTTTTTTTTTAAAGTATATACTGACATATGTTCAAAGTTTGAAGGGTAATATAATTCTCCCTGCTTTACGAAAGAGGTATAATTATGTAAATCAAGTGTTCTTTCATTATGCTAAAAAAGTGAAAATATGGTGAATTTTCTGTGTGCTTTTTGTACATCATCCATGCACATCGCCACAAACTCTAGTGGTCTTTTCATGCAGCTATGATGGCAGCAAAACAGTCAGTGTTCTACTGAACTTTACATTCATGTTCAATCATTCAGTCATGTATGCTTTATAAAGGTATAATGCATTGCTAATTGAATAATTAATCATGTGTATCAAATATTGATTGTTGATGTAAGCATGTCATTAATTGTGTTTAATGTGGTAAGTGTTTTTCATTTACAGCCAAGTCAAGGTGACTGCCCTGCCTCTTTTCTTTCTCCCTCCATCTCTCCCTCTCTCCCCCTCACTCCCTCCCTCTTACTCTTTCTCTCCCTTTCTGAATGTTATGAATGTGGAATACTTGGCATTGGATCAACTTGCTACTTAATCTTATTTACCTGCTCCTAACATCAAGAAGGGGGAAGGCTTCTGATATTCTGAGGGTTAAAGGGTGTGTACAGTTCTGGTTAAGGCGAGGATTTAGCTTTTAACGTTTTGCGAGATATTCAGAAACCACTCTATGAGATGTCAAAGAACATTCAATTCTAAGGGGTATCAAAAGTTTATTTGATGAAAATCCATTTTGAAATGGCTGAGATATCCAAAAACAAGGTGAAACAAAGAGAACCTAATAAAGTTGTGGCATGTCGCCTTTTTATATTATCACTTTTTTGGATATCTCAGCCATTTGAAAACCAATTTTCATCAAATAAACGTTGAATCCTTCTTAAAACTATATACTCTTTCATATTTCATAAGAGGTTTCTCATTATCTCACTTAGGAATGTTCAAAACATGAATCCCTCACCTCAACCAGTACTGTACAGTCCCTTTAAGCTCCATCCTGTGGTAGATCCACCCTGCACCCCTCTAGTCCCTCTGCCTCCATAATTATCCAAATTGGCAATGCCTGAGTCAAGTGTCAATGTGAGCAATAGGAGCCAGCACGTGGAGTGTGGACGACTTTGACGTCAAAACTGCAATTTGGGGTGGGGTGGGGGGGGGGGTGGGGAGAACCTGACTGAAAGAGAGATGGAGATGGTAGCTAAAATCTACTCAGGATATAATGCAACTCCCCTCTGAACATGTGGGCAGACTGCCACATGTTCACTGCATGGGGTATGGCTACACTTGTGCCTACATGAATGATGGGTAATGGTAATGCATAAATCTGATGTAGGTCTGACTGTAGGTTTTCCTTTTTTCTTTTTCTTTTTTTCCTCTCTCTCTCTCTCTCTTTTGAAGAAGCCACTATGGGAGTGGCAGTACTTGTTGACCTGTTTTGTGTTTTCATGATGTGATGTACCGTGCTGGTATTGATCATCACAAATGCAATTTAACCTTATTTTCTATATTAAGTTACCTGTTCACAGTAATGGTGAAATACACTGTACTACAATTTATCAGCCTATTTAGGCCTTTATATGAAATCTTGTTGTAAGAATGTGAGAAACAAGAGGCTTGTAGGATATTGAGGGGAGATTTATTATATGTATTGATGTACATTGTAGCTGTACAATATGCAACCCTTTGATACCATATCTCCTCTCTCTCTCTCTCTTTAACTCCTGATTTGAAAGCACTACAGCCACAAGCCAAGATTTACTGTTCATTATATCCACTTGAACAGCTGATGGTTCATGGCTGTACATATATTCTGTACGGTATGATATGTTTTTAATGAATGATCAGGGAATGTGAAGACACACACGCTATATAACTGCGATGCACATATTCATTCTTTTTTCATCTAAATTCATATGATATATGCAGGATATAATGTTCTCTACATTGTAGTTTAATTACTATCATAAATTTGTGTACCTTAACAATTTCCTGTCTTCAAATTTATATATGGTTCAAAGTCTTGCATTCTTGCACAAGGTTAACTCTTCTAGGATGTCACAAAAGCATATCATTTAAACTTTGACCATGTTAAAACCAATGCAATAACTACTATGTGAGCTACAACACAAGGTGTATCACATTGTAGAAACAGACATTGATGATAGGGGCTCCTGGGTTAGGAATCCACATGATGTACAACTATGTGCCCTGTGCATTTATTCTGTAGATCCCTGGCATCTGTCTCTTTACCTACTGGGAACACAGAGACAATGGGACTGGAGTCATGCATTAGCATGATAATGATCCTAGTATTCTAAGGAGCCGCTCTCTACACGAGATATGAATGTGTAAGAGTCAGAGAGAAAATTGAATGAGATTATAAATCCATCCTCATGGGCAATGATATATGGGATTCTGTGCATTTTTACAATGAATTCTCAGTGTGTAACTCTTGTTTGAAAACTTGCAACTTTGCAACTCATGTTCTGGGTATGACGGCTATTAAAGCTATAGTATTATCTGACAGAAGAGAGCGAAGTACTAGTACCCTTTGGCTAGGGATTCTAATTACTGTCCCAACACATCAGTCTGCAAGCCTTATTCATCATACAGGCATTTGCTGTGGGCAAGTCTTTATGTAACCCGACCACTTAGTCCATATCTTAGCAAGATCACATCTTCCTTTCAACAACATCATTAATCACTGTGCACCCACCAACACCAATTGCATGCCTCTTAATGGACTTAGATGTTAGGTTGCTGGGTGTGTGTGTGTGTGTGTGTGTGTGTGTGTGTGTGTGTGTGTGTGTGTTATGAGATTTTTGGATCATATTTTCATGTTGAAAGTGCTAGGGTCTGTTTGTTACAGTAAAGGGTTTTAGTATGACAAAATGATTGGCCCTGTGCAGTAGTGCAGTGATTTCGAGAAATGATGTAAGAATTTGTGGTGTAAAGTACATTTGTAACTGGAATTTAAAAAATGATTTACATAGGTACAGGTAAAACAAGGTGACTGGTTTCAGAATTATTCAATTTTATGATTTTAGGTAGTTTGATGTTGGTTGTACATGATCTAACTCTTTATTGGCACTTAATGCCAAATTTATAAGGATTTGAAAGAAGGTTTATTTCTTTAAAGATATTATACTCATAGTTTGATAATATAATCCTATATAAAAGCCAGATAGAATTTCTAAACAGTGAGTTTCTGATTTTTGAATGTTCATGATTTTGCTAAATCTAAGTTATCTAGACAGATGGATAATTTCTTCGTTTTATTTTCAGCAATGTGCTTACTATAGGAGTGATGGGAAATTGAGCATGGCAACATACTTCAAAAAGACAAACAATCTATGATTTCAAAACCATTTCAAACTTTGGAATATGGACAAGAGGTACATTTGAAGAGTTTGATCGCAAAAACTGATAAGTCCAAAATTGTCAAATGGAGATACTTGCGGTTTAAGATAATATAAAGTTCTGGTACCTCAAAAGTTTCCCTGAATTTCCTTGTCTTAGTTTGTGTTTCAGGTTAAAGTACCTTTCATATAACTAACATTGTGAGACTTACTCGCCCCAAAGTGCTCTCATGTCTTAGTAATCATGCAATTAACTGCGACCAGCAGCCCCATACGCATAGCGAAAAACAGCCCCATACGCACAGCGTAATGGGGCTTCGCATTGTAGCATTCAGGATCATGACAGATTTAGTATCGCGGGTAAATATCAACTTAAAATCCACAAATTTCTTCAATTTGAAGACTTACCAATTAAGTTGAAGTATTGAAAACAGGCTTCGGGCAACGTTTGGTTCTGCCAATAGTCCCTTTCTGTTCAAATTGATGACTGAATGTGACTCAGTCAAGAGGACCTTGGGAGAGCTACATACACTGAATACTACGGCCTCATCACATGCGCACAAATTTCAAATCCATGAACGGATAAGATGTTTGTGTGCGCATGCGCTGGCCGTCAATTCAGTGTAGCTCTCTCCCAAGGTCCTCTTCCAAGGTCCTCTCGACCGAGTCACATTCAGTCATCAATTCGAACAGAAAGGGACTATTGGCAAAACCAAACGTTGCCCAAAGCCTGTTTTCAATACTTCAACTTCACTGGTAAGTCTTCAAATTTAAGAAATTTTTGGATTTTAAGTTGATATTTACCCGCAATACTAAATCTGTCATGATCCTGAATGCTACAATGCGAAGCCCCATTTAGCTATGCATGTTGGGCTGCTGGTCACAGTTAGCTATGCGTATGGGGCTGCACGCTGCTGGTCGCAGTTATCATACAATAATGGCTTCATACAATACATGTATTACCTCGCCGCCGTACAGCAGCGGCTCTGGTACGAAACCATTATTGCATGAGAGCACTTTGAGAGCACTTTGGGGCGAGTAAGTCTCACAATGTTAGTTATATGAAAGGTACTTTAACCTGAAACACAAACTAAGACAAGGATATTCAGGGAAACTTTTGAGGAACCAAAACTTAATATTATCTTTAAAGGTCAAGAAAAATAAAGAGAATAATAAGAAAATTTTTGCTTCTTTTGACCATAACTTCAAAAATGTACCTTTTAAACTGCGACCAATATATCATTTAAAAGGTATTATTTTGTACTTTATGACAGAGACCGTACTTCAAACAAACTCTTCATTTGTAGTTAACATCATAGTCAAATGTTTGACTTCAACAAATACCAAGCTTTTTGTGTTCAGGCAAATCACCTTTGTACTTTTGATGGTTTCGATATCTGTGATAGCAAAACATTTCATGAATGGGCTGATGCCAGGAAACTTACTACATGAGTCTTACTTTTGCTGGAAAAATATATTTGTGTTCTTTCTTCTTTCTTTTTTCAGTGGAAACATTTGAGAAATGAAATCCTGTATGATTGTATTTTTTAGTGTAGTAGCATTTGGGAATTTCATAGAAGTTATGGGTTTGATTTGGGGTTACCATATTGATCAAGAGCTGTGGAATAATTCTTAATGGCTTTTGTGACATACTCTTCCATCATGCAGGATGTCTGTTTTAATAGCGCATTTATTTATTACAATGGCAACGAAGATCATAAGAGTTTGTGTGCGTGTGTGTGTGTGTGTGTGTGTGTGTGTGTGTGTGTGCATTTTGTGATAGATTGGTCTGTGAGTTGTCTGGACACATCAAATGAAGTCTGCCAAAGATTTGAGGCCGAGTCAGATTTATTACAAGTTAGGGGACTGCTGAAAAGGGCAAGGGTTTTACTGCATCACTTTTAACACATGATACATAAATTGCATTATCCAGTCTGGAGCTTCAAAATCCCAGTTCTCTTTTGCATACAGTATAAAGCCCTCTTATGCTATTCATTACTGTCCATGTCTAAAAATCATGTCACAAATTTCAAGTGTGCTGTTACATTGTAACTCTAAAATGCTTAAATGTAGCATTCAATGCCCTTAAGGATTTTATGTGATGATGTACTGTATATCCATTGCCTTTCACAATCTCAGCAGTCATGGATTATCATCAAGAGATGTACTGTTGGTCTTAAGCTCTCTCAGGATTAAGTTTGATTGAAGAGAATGTAGGATATATATAAATATATGTCAAGCTTCATTTTTCTTGTCTGCTGAGAAATAGTTTGATCAAGCATGTTTGGGGTATAGACGATAGCTCTTAGCAATCTAAGCATTCTGATGTATAACATCTTGAAATTATTTGACATTACTATGTCTACCACAGTAGTTTTTGGTAAAATGTAGCAAAAAAGTACAAAGTGTACCTTTAGGCTAAATTCCATGTACATTGTAGGTGTAGTTACCACATGCAAACTTTTCCGACTGATGCATGAAAAGACATGTACCTCATCTCTGTTATGGAATGGCAGGGCTGCCAACCTTGAGTGAGAGTTTGGCGTGAGACACTGCGAGGGAGCAGAGCGCGCGACATCCTGGCTAGCGCCTGGCAGCATATCGGCCTGCTGTGCGGCCGTACGTACGTACTACGTACACAGTCAGTGTATGTAAAGCGATGTAAAGCACATGTCATAGCCATTCATGTACTGTAATTTGCCAAAAGTACAAGCTACGCTCACGTGGTATAGGTAGAAACCAATCCGTAATCCAATAGCTCGTCTTTGCGCGCCACCCCGAAAACGATTATTATTGCTTAAGCTTTACACCCGCGCAGAAAATTTCGAAATTTTGGGCTCGGGCATATCGATATTCGGAATATCAGAGAATTTAGAGATATATTTATTTTTGTAGTCATGTGATTCCATTTTGGGGGTTTAGCGTGAGATTTTGTTTATCAGAGTGAGACAGTCAAAATTCATTGAATTGCGTGAGTCTCACGCTCAATGCGTGAGATTTGGCAGCCCTGGAATGAGGGCAATTTTTTTGCCAGAAATCCATTTTTTTATGGTGTCACCTGATGGCAAATTTATTGGATGCATTTCCTCTTGGCTTGCCATAGATGAAAGCCCCAAAACCATGCATCCAGTAAATTGGATGCATGGCAAATGTACTGGATGCATGTTTTTTAGCCAATATACAATGTAGGTGTCTCTTACTGAGCGCACGAACACTTGCTTAACCCATTGAGGACGAGTCCTGAGTATACTCAGGCAAGTGTCTATGGAAAATGTGTGTTGTAGCAAAATCAAACTGTCCTCAACAGGTTAATAGTGCGTGAACCTTTGCTACAAGTGTGCATGCTCTTGCTACAAGTGCCCTATAACACGTTTACCACTGTGAGGCAGCGTGCAGCCAGTAAAAATCAACACACAGCTTTCGAACAATGAGATTGCAGGATTTTCACTACCCATTCTATAACTTATTATCAAAACACCATGGTGCTAAATTTCAGCTTCTAACAATGTTCTTTTGCATTGCTTCATTACTTTTTTGCACTCTTTGCACTCTTTCTGTGAATCATGATCAAAGAGAAGTGATCTTTTGTGATAGAATTTAGACTAAAAAGCCCAAAGCAGGCATTAGATGTTGTAGAGAGTGAATGGACCTTAAAGATTGAAAGAAACTGCTATATAGAATGAAAATAAGATGCAATAGAAGTTAAATAACATGCAAAATAGCAAAATAGATAGAAATAACATCACGCATACATAGACAGAATAGACAGAGAGGCAGAGGAAGGAGAGGATGATGTAGGGAAGGAAAGAGAAGGAGAGTCAGAAAACAGAAGGATTTAAATAGTTAGGGGGGAAAGTGTTCTTGAAGAAAATAGAGTTTGAGAAGGAATAACCTTTATTTCATTATTCTTCCTGTCAGCTTATTTGGCCACAAGCACCAAGCTGTAACAACATTGAACCATATGGGGAAGAAGGGGAGAAAAAAAGGCATGATCAGTCCAGTGGTATTGATTAAAAAATCTCCTCCTGAGGATATAATTTTATCAACCCCTTGAACCTTTCTCTGCTATTGATGCTGTCTGGCTCCTGTAGAGTTACTCCTCATCATACTGTCAAAAACAGAAATGTGATACTCTTTCCTTTTTAGGCAGGGGGAAAACATCATGGGAATTTGTGTTTATTCATCGTTACCCTGGCATCACTGTCACAGGACATTGTGATCCAGAGCTGGCAAGTCATGAAATGCTGTACAAACTACAGGATAAAGCTTTTAGTGAATATATAGTTACCTGTATGGATTTGGATAGACAGAGTCAAGCAGACTTTCCCATATTTTGTTCGTCTGTCTTCACCAAAGGGTTGCAGTAGTCCTCAATTCTTTTTGACCATCACTGAACTTACATGTTTCTTTTTTAATCTCTGTTGTCTGTAGTAGGATGAGTAGGTGCATATGAAGTAATCTGCAAATTGGTGCATGAGACTATTCCGCTGTATGAAATATTTGGGCGCTGACCTTTAAGTCCCAGTTCAGACAGTTCCTAAATCAATTACAGAATCCTGTCCCTGCATTCACATTAGACACCATGTATTTTTTTAACGACTGACCATCCACAGTGCTGCTATCTTGACTGTCCCCGAACTGCGTGGGCAGTGGGGGCTTGGGGCAAGCCCTGCCACTTGAAAACAGACTTCACACATGCGCAAATTTGATGAATACAGCTGGTTGTCCCAGGACCTGACTTGCTTTGTGGGGGAGGGGGGGGGGGGGGGAGACGAGTCCCAGTGAGCATCCACACTATGGTTTTAGAGGGGAAAATCTTGCAGTGCGGGAATTTCCCTGCAGGGACTAATGTGAATGCAGGGTGTATGCTATTCCCCATTTAGAGTCCCCCAAAACAGGGCACAACCTCCAGAGGTTGTGCCGTGTTTACATCAGACGATAAAGACTCTAAATGGTCACATCACAAAATGCCAGTCTGGAGTGAGTCTGGTGTAGATTTCGTTCTAGACAGCCTAGCATAAGTCTGGTACAACCTCGAGAGGTTGTGCCTTGTTTACCCCTCGGCAGGAACAAAGCATGCGTTTCCAGTAACCTGCACTGTTTGTGGCAGAGTGCACATTTAGTATATGTGCACTCTCAAGGAGAAACGCGTGCCCACTGTATGTCAAAACTTATGAAACGTATGTTGACCTCGTGCTAGACTACCATGGAAATTTAAACTGGGGTCTCTCTCTCTCACCCCCGCCCCCAGGTTCGTATTAAGAAATAAAAATGCTAGATTTCATCTGACATGTTCTCCGGGGTTCTCCTAGGCAGGCAACTCTAATAACATAAAATACAGGATGTGGAATGTAATGCTACCAAGCCAAAACTTGTATAGGGCTTTCATCATCCGTTAGAAGGATGTAGCTGAATGATGCTGTAGGTTAACACAATATGTGGCTCACCTTTCTCTCTCTCTACTTTTGATGATGATAATGATAATAATACATTACATTTGTAATGCACTTTATAATATTTCTAATCTCTATATCCACAGGACATCGTGCCATCTATGTCGGCGTCCATGTTCCCCTCAATGAGGAACAGATGCCCTCATCACAAAAGAAACACCACCACCACCACCACAGCCATGGTCATGGACATGGCCATGGTCATGGTCACCACAAGCACCGCAACAAGAGTCGCTCCAAGAATAAAAATGGGGCTAATGGTGGCACAGCAAACAATACCAATGCCACAGGTGATGCCTACTCCCCCAACTCTGACCCCAATGCCAGCGCTGATGCACTTCTTCTTGATAAACAAGGTATTTTTTCCCCTCCCTTGAATTTTCACCTGAGCTGATATTAGATATCAGCTTAAAGGGGATGGCTAGTAACTGATCAGTGGGAATGCTGGAGGATGATTGTTCCAATCCTTGTGGGATTCATTTAAGAGTACACTATATATCTATTCTTGTGTGAAAATTATTTGCTTCAGAATGGTCTCATATTCAAGTAATGTGCTGTTTAATGTTTCCAGGTAAGCGTCCCTGGTCAGTGACGGGGCATTAATCTGCACATTACTTGAATATGAGACCGTTCTGAAGCAAATAATTTTCACACAACAGTAGATATATAATGTACTCTTAAATAAATCCCACAAGGATTGGAACAATCATCCCTCAGCATTCCCCTGATTCCCACTTATCGGTTACTAGCCATCCCCTTTAAAAAAATATATATATATATCCATCAGCCTCCTAATGCATTTCATTGTACAGGGACCCTGGAAGAAATGCTCTTAGACTTCATTAGTGTAATGTTTTGTATGATGTGATCACTACCACAAGGTCTGTCCTTTCAAGTGGCAGTGATCCCATTTCTGTGACATTCAGACTGTAGGTAATGAGTGCTGCTGCTGTTATATGATTTGAAGATGATAAGTGGTTTTAACTAGGCTTGCTTTCTGATCAATGTACATTGTGACTTACAATATGACAGAATGATGGCAATTTTCATATGGGAAATTAATTACTTAAATAATTGATTGACCATCTGTTGGTTAATTCTCGCTATCGCCAATGACGTAAAAAGTACCCGGATGTTGATTTACGCTTCATTTACGGTGCATCATGGGATAGTCCGGTAGCAAAGTCACTTCCGTTCGTACGCGCGTGCTACGTGACTAATGCTATTTACACACACAACCGACTGTATTCTACGTGTACTTCCGGTTTTCTCGACTTGAATTACAGCTTTAATATGATTTGAAATTTCTCCATTCTTAAGAAATTGCTGTTAATACGACTATTGGTTGTTGCTGCGAAGCTGCCATGTGTTGTTCGCACGACAATAAATGAAAAAAATCTGCAGAAATAGGACCCTTACTGGCATGCGAGACGTGACGTGGCCGCGTGGGTGAAGTTTGCGGGTGACTCCACAGCGCAGTACGTGCACGCGCTAGTGGTAGTAGCACTAGGTAGTAGGCCTAGTGCCTACGTACATTGTACGTACATGTACTTACTTGGAAGAAATTGCTTCGGAGACAGGATAAGTTCGAGATCACTGTTCGTTCCCGATTGTGTTCGCGACATTTCGACAGATAACAAATAAAAAAAAAAGATGGGCATTTCATGACGATATACTGTATATCCAGGTGGGTGAATATTTTCCAGCATATTTTCAGCGTATGCAGAGATGACTGATCTGTGATGTACGCCGTACCGGTATGTGTTACTAGGTAACTTATGCGCTGCGTGCAGTCGATCAGTGGTGCATGCTAATGCAAGGCCGGCCGCCGGCGTGGCGGGGACTACAGTGTACGAGTATGACAGGCCTGGCCACTCGCTGGATTGTCGGGCGGTACAGCGGCCTACTGTACTAGTATCCGTGGTCGGCGCTGCGCTATAGGTAAGGTACACGTACGCGCACGCTAGCGTTGTGCAAATTATGACCCGCGCCGGAAGTGCCCTTGCTACCAAGTGCACTAAATCTTGACAAAAAGGCCACATCCGGGTACTTTTTACGTCATTGGCGATAGCGAGAATTGCAAGCAATTCATGACATAGTCATTGGAATGTGTCAAATGTGTCCTACTATGTAGGTATGCTTCAAATACAGAGGGTACAGTGTAAAAAGAAATTACAACAGAAGAGTCAATAAATCTGTTATATAAATGCCTTGGTATATAAACCAGCATACATAGATATTCATATGACAATAACAATGAAAAAACATGCATGTATGTCCAGGTGCTGGTGATGGTTTAGTCATCTGATAAATTGTAGTCAGTAGTCAGTGTTATTCTCTCATACAGACCAAGCATCCCAGAGAGTGAAGTTCATCCTGGGGGATGAAGCTGAGGAGGGACATGAGTCCCATGAGATCTTCACCGAGATGGAGGAGCTCTGCTATGGGTCAGATGGTGAAGAGTTGGAGTGGAAGGAAATGGCAAGGTGGGTTGGTCCAGTGGTTGATAACATTGGATACTCAATCGTGCAGTTTGAGGATTCAAAGTCTGGCATTATCCACAAATACTATTCTTCATGAAGGCTGGTGTGGGGATAAAATTCACTATTTAGTCATACTTTTTCATGTAAGTTTAAAGGACAAGTCCACCTTCAGATAGATGTGGATTGAGTGAATACAACAACAGTAGTAAAACACATCAGTAAAAGCTTTGGGAAAATCGGACAATCCGTTAAAAAGTTATGAATTTTCAAAGTATCTGCACAGTCACTGCTGGATGAGAAGACTACCAGAGTGTATGATGTCATATGCGTACAACGATATAAAGAAAATAAAAAGAGAATTTCACAAAACTTGGCTTTTTGAATAAAGTGCATATCTCTTCGACTTGGCAATGTCGTACGTTAAGGGTAATATTATTCCCCCTGCCTTCTGAAAGAGAAAAGTCAAGTGTTCTTTTGTTATGCGAGAAAAGTGAAAATGTGTTAAATTTTCTTTATTCTTTCTTTGTATCGTTGTACACATGTGACATCATAAGCTATTGTAGTCTTCTCTTCCAGCCTTGAGTGAGCAGAGACTTCAAAAATTCATAACTTTTGAACACATTGTCCGATTTTCCTCAAACTCTCACTGATGTGTTTTACTAATATTGCTCTATTCACTCAACCCACATGTCTATGAAGGTGAACATGTCCTTTAAAGGACAAGTTCACCTTCATTAACATAAGGATTGAGAGAATGAAGCAATGTTAGTAGAACACATCATTGAAAGTTTGAGGAAAATCGGACAATCTGTTGAAAAGTTATGAATTTTTGAAGTTTTTGTGCAGTCACCGCTGGATGAGAAGACTACTGCAGTGTATGATGTCACATGCGTACAACAATATAAGGAAAATATAAAGAGAATTTCACAAAATTTCATCTTTTGAAAAAAGTACACATTCCCTTGACTCGTTGCTGACATATGTTATGGGTAATATTATTCCCATTGCCTTTAGAAAGAGGCAAGTCAAGTGCTCTTTTATTGTACGAAAAAAGTGAAATTATGTTGAATTTTCTTTACATTTTCTTTATACTGTTGTACTCATATGACATCACAAGCCTTAGTAGTCTCCTCATCCAGCGGTTCCGACACAAAAGTTTTAAAAATTCATAACTTTTGCATTGATTGTCCAATTTTCCTCAAACTTTCACTGATGTGTTCTACTAATATTGCTGCATTCTCTTAATCCTTATGTTAATGAAGGTGAACTTGTCCTTTAACCAAAGCCTTGCTCAATGTGAAATGTCATGTATAAACAGTTTGAATGACTTTTGTTTGTTTACTAGTTTGTATGCTTGTTTGTTTGTTTGTTTTTCTAATGCTTCGTGCCTGTTGACTGAAATGAGGGTATGCTGTTGTCTTTCAGGGCTTTTGGCATAAATCCTTTCAAGGATCATTACTGATGGTTCACTCCCACAACCCCAAATGTCAAAAGTGGTTTGGATTATTGCATTTAGCCATGATTTATTGATACAACTGTAGTTCATGAGCTGTCATCATCCTCTGTATGCATTTTACATCCTTCAGGTGGATAAAGTACGAGGAGGATGTGGATGTTGATGCAGACAGGTGGAGTAAACCTCATGTGGCAACACTCCCACTGCACAGTCTGTTTGAACTGAGGAACTGCCTCCTCAATGGCACTGTGTGTCTGGACATGGAGGCAGATGACATCGTTCAGATAGCAGGTGGGTTTGTCAGTAATAGGGAGAGGGGATGGTAGAGAGAGTGATATATCTAATTTGTATAATAATAAGAAAGGGAGGGGATGAAATGTGCAGTGGGTTAATATTTGCTGTGAAAAGAGTATTTTAGAATTGGTTGTACTAGTAGTGTTGCCATCCTAATTTTCCTTTTTTTAACTTGTAGAGGTATGGAGCTGTCCTAATATCATGTACATAGGTATGAGTGATGGAGAATTTCAAGCATGAGAGGGGAATGAAGTTTAATTGACACTGTGTTTTGTTGATATGAAATGGTCTGTGCAAAAGTATTCAAGGTATAGAATTTGTGCAGAGCATAGAAACATTCATTGATTGTAACAGCATCATGTCAGCAGAATGTGGAGTAAGTGGGCCTGCAGAAGGAAAAATAATACAACATGAATTATAGTGAAGATGTGTCAGACTGATGTTTACAGTGTGAAGTGGGCTTTGTAAGATGATATATTGAAGTGACTGCTTTGGTAAACACAGTGCTCAAAGTGCAAGAGGAGATGGCAAGGCTGATGTGAAATTTGAAACAGTGATTTTGAAAATAATTTACAACTGAGGTGATAAAAGGACTGAAAGTTTGTGCAGTAATGTAGAAATGAAGAGCAGTATTTGTAAGGATGTTGGGGCATATAAATATAGTAGCAGAGGCAATATCTAACAAGATCTACAATGTACATTGTGCATATTTCTTCAACTGATGTAAATGCAATTTGAAAACACAAGTCGCTTCAAATTTTCTGCAGATTTGACTTTTTGAATTGTTTTACCTAGTTTTGAAGGCCCAGTAGTGTGGGAAAACATGGATGGTCAGATTGAATTGATCATGTATTCACTGCCCATCAGGGTACAATAAAAAACTATGAATAGCGCCCATCAGCAACTATGTGCATTGAAATGTATGCTCATCGGTAAAAGACGACTCTTGTTGAGATCCTTCGGCTGTGTGTGTACTTAGACGTTGAGATCAAATAAAGTTGTACAAAATCTGTAATGGGGCTTATCAATCTAAGCAGGGCCAGCTTTCCCACTCTATGGTATCTCTATGCTACAGAGTCTTTAAACAACATGGATGTGTATTGCAAAATGAATGGCTGTGTTATAAGTCCTTTAATGACTGATAGATATTTATGATCAACAATGGTGTGATATGAATGGGACCAATTTAGCACCCAAAGAGAGAAGATGTTGGAGTGAGGATGTGATGCACATGTTGCCATGGCAATGACAGCAGTAACAGGAGGCAGGCTTCATTAATGCTAAAAGATGAGCTGTAGACAGTGGACTATCTGGGCATGCCTTTATTTCCCTTTCTTTGTTGATGAGAGGGAGGATTCATACCAAAAAGTGAATAGAAGCTTGTACATTTATAATGTGACATGCAAGTTCACTGTAAAGTGAGACCATTTTATCAAGTCACATTATGATCTTGATAAGTATTATCTGCCTTCTGACGATAGGCAGTATGAATAAACAGATGATAGAATGTGAGTGACAATGAAGTGCTCTATCAAAGGACAAGCTCAAGTTACCGTATTATAAGTAGGTGGCTTCACCCTCTCCAGACCAATGCTTGAAAATACGGGTCTAGTGCAATTACCCCCTGGGCAATTACCCGGACCCTTCCCCTGTCCCTAATCCTAATCCTAATCCTGAAACTAATCCTAACCATAACCCAAACTCCTAACACTAAACCCAACCCTAACCCTAATCTTAACTCTAACCTTACCACTAACCAGTATTTAGCCGGGGGGTAATTGCCCTCTGGGGGTAATTGCCCGGATACGTGAAAATACCTTTGACATCTGATGCTCTGTAGCTTTGTGTAAGACCCCGTTTACAGTGCGGGGCTGGGCCGAGCCGCGGTCGAGCCGCGGCCGAGCCCCGCAATTTTGTCCGTTTACACTGCCAGGCTTGGCCGCATTTTTAATTCGAACCTTTCAATATTTTGTCGTAGTGGTGCTCTGCTTTTAAACAAACGCAATTTGGTATAGCCTGTTTTCAGACCCTTTGCCAACTGGATTCTATGGCGACGAAGTCGCCGTTCGGGCAGAGGCCTTTGCCGAAGGAAAAATCTTTTGCAGGACAAAACCACCTTAAACTATACTAGTTTTCGACGTGAGGGGGTTAATATCCTGAATAGCTAAATAGTACGGGCAGAGGGTCTGGAAGCCAGACTAAAATTGGCTGTGCATTTGGCCCAGTTTGCGTTTACACCAAGAAGAGGCCGAGACCACCTCCAGAGTGTGGCCAAATGCGCGGCCAATTTTGGCCTCGCATTTGGCCTTTTGCACGTTTACACTAAAATGAAGGAGGGCTCGGCCACGGTTCGGCCACGGCCAAGCCTGGCACTGTAAACGGGGTCTAATTCAATGAGCAAGTTATGCACTGTATTTACATTTCACAACATACCTTCTTGTTTTATCTTTAGAACCTTAAAGGGGGTCGCAAGATGTTTGAGTCAGCACGATAACATGCTCTGCAAACACAGCATTATGATAGCACCATGTCAATTACCTCTGAATGGCAGATATGTGTAAATCATTGAGTTTAGAGAAGGGGCAAGACTGTTTATAAACTGCTGGCTAACCATATGGTGCATGAAAAATGTACAATTTCTTTTTTTCTTTTTCCCAGGACATGTAGAAGATTTCCATGTCACCAAGAAATACTCTTTGCATTTTCAGAAGCTTGCATTTTTAGCCATTATACATGTATTCTTGCAATCATTTTAATATACTGTATCTTTTAGTTTCTTTGTCACTGTCACTGCTTGTCATACTATACATGTATAAGCTATTTTTAACTATTCTGTAGTATTTAGTGTCAGCGGCAATAATCCAGTAGCAGTGCCAGTGTTGCTTTGTAGGCATGGATCAAACATGTTATATGTTGACCAGATCAGATGTCATCCTCCAGTACATTGAGTCCATTTAGTTTTAATGTAGAAATAGTCCAATCGCCCCAAAACACCCACAGCACCAGTTTATAGAGTAAGCATTGCCAGTCATGTTGTGGTCACTCATGTCATTATTCCTGGTCCTGTATCCAACTAGACCTGGTCCTGGACAAGCTTGTCATGTCCAACCAGTTGGAGGAAGATAAGCGGGAACAGGTGCGGGAAGCCCTTCTCCGCAAGCACCATCACCAGAGCCACAAGAAACACCGAGACAAGCGTGGCAGCAGTCTTCTACCAATGATTCGCTCCTTGACTGACATTGGACGCAGCCTCTCCACGGGAGGCTCCCACAATCAGAGCATGGAGCAAGGTAATGACCCCCTTCACCCACACCTTCTCACATTCCTTTTTGTTTCCAACGTAAATCATATCTCAGCATTATTCTTCTCTGGATACAGAAGTCCATATTTTGTATTTCCTGTAAAGAGTAAACAAACATTCAAGGATACAACATCATGCTGACTACTGAAACTGACACACACAAAATAAAAGTACTTGCAGAGGAATGTGTACCTTGGAGTGAGTGTTGGAATTCAGAGGCCAAAGTCAAAGCAAAACATATTTTTGGATTTGCCTGAAATTAGATGGAAAAAAAAAAATGCACATTTAAATTCACAATAAACAGAAGTGTGGAGGATGTGACACCTTGTAAAATTTTACCAACCTAAAGACTTTTATGCCCCTCTGTATACAAAGGTGTTGATATGATATGAATATGTTCGATGCAGTCCTTAAGGGTTTAACCTTTGATAGGCCAAGGGCCTTTGTCATTCCCTTGAATTCTCGCTATCGCCAGTGACGTAAAAAGTACCCGGATGTTGATTTAACCCTAACTAGGCCGGGGGGGGGCCTCCGCGCCCCCCCCCCCCCTCGACGTTTTGCACGATGTATTGCTATCGCGAAAAGCTATCGCCGCGACGTTTCACGACTTTTTTCTTTTGACACCAAATTTGCGATGCCTGGGCGCGCGGTTCCGAAGTTGCGCATAAATATGTATGTGCATGTCAGACCAAAAATTGCTCAAAAACGTGAATTCGTGTACAATTTCAATGCAAACTATGTTTGCAGGCAAATTTCATAAAAGCATGATTATTTGGGGGTTTTATTGATTAAAATCAAGTAATAACATATTTTCTTGTTCGGAACAATATTGCGGACAAATTTCATCGAAAAAACAATGAAAAACATAAAGTCGAAAAAAACAGGGAAATACATTAGAAATTCAAAAAACAATAAAATACTTCAAAAAATTTTTCTGATTGCACAATTTTTTTCTCTTACATTTGCTAAGGACACTAAAAAGAGTATTTACCAAAAAAATGTGCCTGTTTTGAGCTTTATTTAGTGATTTATACCAAATTGTCTGATTTTAAGCATCATTATGCATAAATTAGCATAATTTAGCGTAAATGATAATTTAAAAAAAAATTAACTTCATGGTACTTTAGATTATGTCATAGGCAATGTGTGTGCCAATTTTCGTCGCGATCGCGCAGTCGACGGCCGAGATCTAGAGGGCCCCCCCGGCTCTATCATCTACCTAAATAGCCCGGCCGACTATTGGTTGTTGCTGTGAAACTGCCATGTGTTGTTCGCACGACAATAAATGAAAAAAATCTGCAGAAATAGGACCCTTACTGGCATGCGAGACGTGACGTGGCCGCGTGGGTGAAGTTTGCGGGTGACTCCACAGCGCAGTACGTGCACGCGCGACTTACAGTAGTAGGCCTAGTGCCTACGTACTTACTTGGAAGAAGTTGCTTCGGAGACAGGATAAGTTTGAGATCACAGTTCGTTCCCGATTGTGTTCGCGACATTTCGACAGAGAACAGATAAAAAAAAAATGTGCATTCCATGTCAATGTCCAGGTGGGTGAATATTTTCCAGCATATTTTCAGCGTATGCAGAGATGACTGATCTGTGATGTGCACATCGATCGCATGATCAAGCAGTACGCTGTACCGGTATGTGTTAGCTTATGTGTGCAGTGGTGTATGGGGCATGCTAATGCAATGCCGGCCGCCGGCCTAGGGCAATGCATGCGGGGACTACAGTGTACGAGTATGACAGGCCTGGCCACTCGCTGGCTCGGGCGGTACAGCCGCCTATTATTACACTGTACTAGTATCCTTGGTCGGCGCAGTGCTGTAGGTAAGGTACACGTACGCGCACGCTAGCGCTGTGCAAATTATGCCCCGCGCCGGAAGTGCCCCTGCTACGAAGTGCACTAAATCTTGACGAAAAAGCAACATCCGGGTACGTTTTACGTCATTGGCGATAGCGAGAATTCACTGCATTTAAAGTGTCTTTACTGTTCTACTATTCTCTGGTTTACGGGGTAACAGTCCCTGGTACTTTTCATGTTTCGTCATTGCTTACTTATCCTTCTTTGTCTTCTTTTTAGTGCATGTGAAATATACATGTAATTCAATTGAATTGACTTGTATCATGTTTCTGCTGACATGATCATTATCATTCTATTTTTGTGTCAAATCATTGAATTGTCTATCTAATTCTTTCTCTCTCTCTCTCTCTCTCTGTATCTGCCTGTCTTCAGCTGCCAATCTTGCTTCCCACGGCTCATCTCCAAACATGCAGAATACTTCCGGCAGCGCCGGCAGCTCACTGACAGTCCAGAACCAGGCAGAGCCAATGACTAAAAATGACACTTCAGGCAGCCTACCCAAGGTGTCCAGCCAGCACAGTCTAAAGGTAGGTTACCATAGCAACCCATGCTGGACCTCAGCATCATTCCCTCACCCTTAGGTTTACCTTGAAATGGCAAGAATGTTTTCTTAGAATTTATCTCTAACAAGGCATGTGCATACAAAAGTGTATGTTTGCCTTCTTCTGAATTTAGATTTGTTGGCTATCTAGAGTTCAGAAGAAAACATAACCTGATACGCTGTATGCAGGTATTTGTGGTTTGCAATATTGAGTTCTCTTTTCTTGTTGTGTTAATGGATTAGGTAAATGAGAGCATCAGTCTGAATGCAAGGCTAAGTAAGCAGAATGGATTGTTAACAGACTGTGAGGCAAGAAGTAAAGTGTGGAATGTCCCTGCTGAGTCATAGTATGTCTTTGTGTGTATTGTCTCCTTCATTGATTTAATCACATCCTTTCTTAATCTTTTTCTCTACTTCTGTTATGTCCAAGTGTTTCTAACAACTAGTTATTACTCTTAAGGGAAATTTTGTCTCCACTGTTGCATGTTAAACACACTGGATTACTTTGATCCATCTTCAAAATGCATGGAGACAAACATGGAAGTCACCTTTACCTTGGAGAGACTTTGTTTTAAATAAAACTGGTAGAACCATATCATTAGATCACTTATTTTTACATGTACATGTATATTTCACATTACACCTTACCAGCAATGGGAAAAACTTATTCTGTGCATTATGAATAACAACTTACAACAAAACTATTAAACTAAATTAGAACATCCCATATTCCTGCACAGATTATGATATACACCACTCAGCCTATAGGTTGTGTTTAGTAATTTCTTGGCAAATCATGAAATGTTGCACATTTCATGTAATGGTATAAATGCATTAGAATTGGTACTGGCATATTCATGACACAATGTATCATTAAATATTTGAACCATAATATATGTTGTAATAGTAATACTGAAAGCTGCAGGGTTAACATGATTGAAGGGGAATAAAACCAAAGTTTACATGTTGATTAAGTGAGTGCAGCATCATTGGTAGAACCCAGCAGCAAAGTTTAGGTAAAATTGGACAATCTGTTTAAAAAGTTATGATTTTTGTACATATATTATCCGGTAACAGATCATCGTTCTGTTAAGTTTTAATCCCTGTTCTAGTGAGAGCAAACTTTGACACGATTTGTAGATCTGGAGATTGGGTGTTGCAATAATCTCCATCACCAGTTGTTGAAATCCAATAATTTCTTGCCCACATACAAGAATAAGTTTTAGCAATGCTGTAATGTTACTCAGGGCTTAGAAATGTGGCCAAATTTGAGATGCAAGAGGGAGAGAGGTGGAAATGAGGCAGTGAATCATGTTCCTAAATTTGATGCCCTACTTTAGGATTCTGGCATCATGTCAGCTTGACTTCTTGCCAAAGTTGAACATCCTGGAAAAAAACAATGATATATATGTTAAGCCTGGAGTTGAGTCTAGAGGTAACCCATCTGATATACAGTAGTTTATGTTTGCACTGCATCATGTACATAATGTACAATGTAATAGGGATCGAGGATGGGGTTGGTCTGTTATCTTTAGATCATATGAATAGATATTCATTTCTATTAAAGAAGATTCATGTTGGAATAAAAGTAGTCTCTTTTGCACACATACTTTGGAAATGGATGTTTATGCTGTGAAAGATGCTGAAAAATAACACTTTCATTGAAATTAGATGAAGTTAATCCATTACCTACTGTAATCTTGGTCCAATTGCTTGAAAAGTATTTGCAGAAAAAAAAGGCAAAAGCAAAACATACTTGAATTCCTTGTAAACAAGATATTTCCCTACGTTATGGTCAATGGGAGAATCATATTAACCTGATTATTTACTTCTTATAGAAGAGTGTTTCTCATATGAAAAGTTTTATACAACAGGCCTTGCAGGTGTCCAATATAATAAGGCTATGAGGGTTACGATAGTCTTGCAACAACAAGTTTTCAGGGTCATTCTCTTTGTGTGTGTGAATGAAGAAGGTATATGTTTAGATACCTTTAGACTCTCCTTTACAGTTCAACTCACTCTATGATTTATACATTTCAGCCATTGTATTGTAGGTGCGTGCAAATTCCTGGAAATTATCCGTGCATAAATATACCTGGCATTTTAATTGTTGACGTGAATTCTGCAGAGCTGGTAGGTTTATTCTCTGTGTTTCATGGAGATGTGCACTTTTTATGCTGGTTGGCCTAGCCATGTGTTTGTTTTTATCACATTTCTAGATAGCAAATGTATCACGTAAAGGGCATTATAGCTTTATGAATTTTTATGTATACATGTACATGTATATGCAGGTGTATGATCCATTTGTACAATGTACATGCATGTACAAATGTAGGTGTACCCATGTACATAATCAAAATACATTGGCTCATCTATCTTCACCAGATCTCTAGTCTGAGTATTCAACATGCTTTTCTAGTGTAATACAATATTTTGCTTTGTATTGTAAAGCATATTTATTCCTCTTTCACATTAGTCCTATTTTACTGTATCAAAATAAATTTTGTACAAATGTATGAACCCAGTATGTTCTTGCAAGTGTGTGCATATTATTACTTGGCAACATATTAGTTGATTTCAGAACACATCCATTGGAATGTAGCACTCACTTACACTGAGCATTAATCCTCCTCTTTGTGTGTTGTCTGTTGTAAACTGCTAGAAACTAAAGGGGGAAAAAATGTTGTTGCTCTGCTGAAGGGTTAAATTGCTTTTGACAAGAATTTAGAAATATAATTGCTTGTTTATCACGCAAAACACATGTTTATTTACAGTACATATTGCATCCATTCAGTGCATTTTTTTCTTTCCTTTTCATAGTTGCTATAATACATTAGATTTGAAACCAACAATTTCAATAGAATGGTGCAGTGCCCCCCCCCCCCTACATATTTTAATATTTTAGATCCAAAATCTTAAAGTATTTTGCTCATCTATTTCGGGTGTGGTTAAATTCGCAATCGTGGAGTACAGTGCTGAACAGAAAAATGTATAAAATATTATGTGCATGTCACATTCATATGGGGATCAGTCAATATTTTTGCGTGTCTTTAAATTCGTGTGTCTTTAAATTCACGAAAATAAAAACCTACCGAAATATTTGGTGTATCCATTAGTACAGCAGAGCAGCAGTGTTTGTTTGTGTTTTGTTTTTTGTATCTTTACTGTCAAGTGGTATGTGCGTCCCTTGTGAAGGTACACCCATACTCGTACTTGTATCCCCTGAATGTTTGTGTATGTATATCTGTGTATTCTAGATGTGTCCTCTGTTTCTTACTCTTTCTTCTCACAGAAAAGGTTCAGTGATGCCCGGCTCTCCATTCCTCACAACCTCCAAGGATTAAGTCTATCGGTTGGATACTACTTTCTTTGTTCTCTTTTTTTTTTATTGCTGTTTTGTTCTTCCTCCTTTTTTTTTTCCTCTTTGTTTTGAGGAGGAATCTTGAAAACTTCTAGGCTCACTTCACTGCAGGGGAAAGAAGCAAGGCATTAAATAGATTCTGATTTTTTTTTTTTTTTATCATTGATCTCATTTTCTTTTTAAGCTATGGATTGCACATTCATATTCATTTATTCAATCATATATTTATTGAATATTAATTCATTAATCTTTCTTGCTTTTGCTGGTCCCTCCCCACCCAAAACCTAGATGCTTTTGTTTGTCATTATTTCTGCTGGTGTTTGTGTTGAGTGTTTCCCTCAATCCAGGAATGCTTGTTACTCAGGTGTAGAGTTATGATAGTGACATTATATACCTTTAGACAGTGATCATGAAAGTATGGTGAACGAGACACTAAAATCAAGAAAATCATATAAAAGAAGGTGTCAAAGCAGAGGGAAATGTCTCCTAGAACAGATTTTTAATGTGACTTATTAAAAGATATTCACGCCACTGAGAAATCGTGAGTTAAAACTGACTGATTTACTTCACTGATTTTCACTCCGGAACAGCCGTCTTTTTTGAGCCCTAAAATATGAAGTCATGAAATAAACAAAACCCTTTACGAGTGCAGCGGGACAGTGAGGCCGCCATTCATTCATAAAGCATGTATTTCTTGGTGAGAGGATGCAATATCTGGCCTGTCTTCAGTCGCATCTGCTTTCTCGGCTGAGACATTAAAACATCCAATTTTTACCTTATATTGTACGAAAAGACTTGACATCGAGAGTGAATTGAGTGATGACTGTGACAATGACACCAATAGTGACAGTGGCAAAGTCGGGGTGGTAGAAGAAGCGAGGGAGAGGCGACGGATATGGAAGGCCGTTGCGGACATCGTTCATTTAGGGCATACGTATGGAAACGGGCATACGTATGCAACTGCCTTTAGCAAACGTTTCCTAATTGACCAATCAGCGAGTGTTGTTTGGCAAACGTTTGTAAGGTATTAAGTAAAGCAAACGTTTGCATGTTATCTATTATACGTATGTTCCATTCCATACGTATGTTAATTTGCAATTGATGGACCAATCAAATACTTCGTTTGATATGCATTTGTATATGTGTGTATTTAGCGTGTGTGTATATACACTAGTGTGCACGGTAGGTATTCACGCCCGATCTGAGCAAGGAGGTACTAAGTGTACGTATATGAGTATGTGGAAATCTCACACCGTACCTTGTTAGTTCCTCGGGTGGAACATGGTTAAATCTGCCTTCTTCAATGAGCGGAAGATTTTTTTTTGAAACTTTTGCACTTACCGCAATTCTTTTCCACTTGAGTTTTATTGGCCATACTGAGCTGATCTGAGCAGTACTGAGCCGTACTGAGCTGATCAGCTGGTTCTAACAGCTAACTTCATTGGTTGCCTTGAATATCAATTTACTGGCATTCTGTGCATACATATAATAACGGCATACGTTTGCTAACAAAAAAACTTGCAAACGTATGCTATCGCACTGTGCAAACGTTTGCCAAACAACACTTGCTGATTGGTCAATAAGCAAATGTTTGCTGAAGGCAGGTGGATACATATGCCCGTTTCCATACGTATGCCCCAAACGAATTATGTCCACAACGGCCTTCCATAGACGGAGCCCACTGTGTGGATGGAGTGCGTAGCACAGCGCATCAGCGCAGGGCTGATTCATTCATTTTGTGACATCATAATTTTGGCCACCAAATTTTCGCCATCAGATCGGGTTCAGGTGGTCTAAAAAGGGTCTCAAAACACCATCTCTCCATCATTCTAGAGACGTGTTTACCATCTGAAAGTTAGTTATTCATATTCCTAGAGATTTAAGCTTTCCAGAAATGTATAAATCACCTTGTTTATGAATATCATCCTTTGTTTCTCGTTCACCATACTTTAACCTCGAGTATCATCTATTTTGACGATAAACTCTGGACTCCCAAACTATATGATGCTCGTTTACACAACGAAGCTTTTCCTCAAAGGTAGCTATCCTCAAGGATAGGCTCACTGACCCCTGTAACTATGCTTATCTACAGGTTCCTATCAACAAGTTCTATCTGCACAATGCCTAACTACGACTGGGGAGCCCCACAACTCGTTTATAGAGCACTAACCCTAAGATATCTTGTGGATGGCTATCTTCAAGTTAGCTACACCATTGTATGAATGAGTATGTCTACACTGTGCTTAACTACAATCCTATCCTCGAAGATAGCTATCCTTGAGGTTAAGGATCACCATCAGAACATTTACTACATTGTCTTCTCGAATCTGTAGAATGCAAATTTCCATCCCAGCTGATCACAAATTATACACCTGTATGTATTTTCTGGTGAAATGAATACAGCACATAGCCAATAATGCAGCATAGCCAATTAACTGAAACAAATGTAGCCACATAAAAGAAATCATTTGTTTTTGAGGTTCAGTTGTGTTTGTGTCTGTGTGTCTGTGTGTGTTTGTTTGTATTGATGTCATCCTCCTTGGTATCATGATATTGAGTTTGGAATGAGTTTGCAACAATTTAGAGGCAAAGAGTTTATCATCGATGTTATACCATCCAAACCATGGTTTCATTAGGTCTTGCAAGCTTAAAGTCTTCTTATAAAACTAACATGACTCTTGGATGACAGTTTTACTTGCATCATACTCTCTCCTTTTTTAGCTCACCCAAGCCAAGGGCTCCATTTGGCTATTACAATCATTCATTGTCTGCTATCCGTCATGTGCAAACTTTTTACATTTTCAGTTTTTCTCCTTGAAAACCCAGTGACAGACTTTCACCAAATTTGGCAAGTAGCATTCCAATGGTGACAAGATCTAGTTCAAATGGGCACCATGTTCCTTCCCTGATTTTAGGGAATCTTTACAAATTTTCTTCTCTAGAAACATAAGTGATAGAGATTTGTCAGCACTATTGTAGAGTAATTAAATTGGTGACTACAGTTTCAAGTTTGTTTATGGTGGATCAGGGGAGAGGGGAGGAGGGGAAGGGGGCTGGAACCAAGTTTAGGTTCAATTTTCTCATTTTCATATTCTTGAATTGAATTGAATTGAAATGGTGTTTTATTAATCAATATCTTTCGCAGCCGGAGGCTGAATTATAGACATTGTTAACAATGGCCATGTATACATTAAAAATACTCACAAAATACAATGTAGCGATGAAAAAAAAAAAATACATTAAAATAACAAAGGGTCAATCTTATTCATCAGAACCATTGCACAATTAGATTAACCTATAATACAAAACAAAATCAGATATTACAGATACAATATATTACTATTCTCAATAATTATTAAAAAAATGAGTTTATATTAATTATATATACCGGTCATTTATACTTATTAATTAATACAGATGTTGTGTTGTCATACGGCTCAAATCAACACATTTTACACAACAAAAATAATCAGTTTATCAAAAATGATCAAAGATAGTCAAATAAACAAAAATAATCAGATAATCATAAGGCTCAAATCAACACATTTTACACAACAAAGATAATCAGTTTGATTTAAAAAGAAAACAAAAATCCTCACAATCTTTTCTTCGTAATATACGTAAACTCCCATATCAGAATACATTCAATCTATACACAGCGCATTACATCAAACTATCAATCAATGATTCGCATTACATATGTGCATTGTATATACGAAAATAGCATCTGATAATTGCACATCTCTCCCCCTCTTTCTCCCCCTCTCTCTCTTTCTCTCTCTTTCTTTCTCTCTCTCTCTCTCTCTTCTAACTCTCATTCCACTATTACACACACTCTCACGTACAATATATCTCACAAACAAATATATACTATTGTTTCTATAACCAACACTCTGTGTTATATTATTGCACATTTTACACCAATTTATTCTTAAAAATTATACATGTTCAAACTTTCACCAAACATGCTTTAAGTGATAGAATGTATGTTTACACAAATTGGCACCATGCCCCACATGGAGACCCAGAACCCCAAATTAGAGAATCTTTACATATTTTCTTCTACAAAACCAAAAAATGTTCTGAATACATACAATGTACATTAGTTATTAATAACTTAAATGTACTTTCAAGTTTCTTTATGGCAGATCCAGGGTTCTGAGGCTCCCTTGGAGCCTGAATGAGATTGGAGCCCACTTTACACATTTTGATCTCCTAAAAAAAAACAACTAAGGTTGATTTCTTCACAAGTGTGGTAGGTATTATTACCAATATGATAGAAGACATAGTGTCACTGTAACCTCCTGGAGGTCCCCAAAGCTCCCTATTAAAGTTAGCTACACCTGTACTATGTTTTTCTTGGGTAATACCCTGCAAGAGTGTGTGAAAGGTGAACTTGCGATACTAAGGTGAGCACAAGGCCTCTCTTGTTTCAGAACCCCTCGCTGGTTACTTTTTTGTTTATTACCAGCTGACCTGCTGATTGTTTTGTTGTTGTTGTTGTTGTTGTTGCTTTGCTTTTCCCACCCACCCAACTTTGTTTTGTTTCTGTGGGATTTTTTTTTTCAATTCTATACTTTGTGTTGCATCTGGATGTGATGTTAAAGTCACTTTCCTCTCCCAATGTAGATACCCTATATTCCCTGCCCTTATTCCTGCCCTCTCCCCCCCCCCCCCCCCCAGCAAAAGGCTCACTGACTTATACTGAAAGTTTGATTGCACAAATAAATTAAGTTAGGTTACATTGTGCTATACAAGTTAGTAAATCTTGCCTTGATTAAAGGGAAGGGAAAGGGAGTTGTCTCTCAAGGAAAAGCCAATTGTAAGAGGTCTTCTTGTAGAAATTGCATTTGTTTTTGCAGGAGCTTCATAAGGGGACCAAAATTGTGTCTTTTAATGGGGTGGGGGATTTTTCAAGGATAATTTCTTTCTTTCTCTTTTTCCCGTAACGAGAGGGGCATGAGCTATTTGATTTTTCTTTTTTTTCTTTTTTTTTTACAGCAGATTCAAATATTTATCGTGTATTAGAGTACTGGAAACACAAAATAATAAACGGAAAATGTATGGTTGTGCTATCACATGCCTTCACTTTTTCCTCGTTAAAATCATAACAGAGAAAGCACATTCCTGTATAATAAACTGCAAAGTTGTTGTTTTGCAGTGTATTAAACCATCATGAGGGGAAATCATTTTTTCTCCTTCTTCTTCCTTTTTGTTTTCCTTATTATGTGGTTTGTGGATGTCACAGTTAAATCATAAACTCATTCCATGTGTGAGGACTAATCTGCAGATTACATTTTCTTTGATGAAATTCATTGCTTTCTTCAAGTTTGAGACATAAAGCCCTGCGCACTCATTTGTTGTTGATGGTTATAGATTACTCTGTATTTCATCAAAACATTGCAATATACATGTACAGTTCACTAATGCTGTACATTCTGTAAACAGATATGCTTTATAGGTATATTTATAAGAAATTGAGCATAGGTAGAAATTAATTTGTACTATCACAGAAGGAAAGGCATGTATAGCAACAACATTGCTGTGTTGCTGCTACATTGTGGTTGTAAAAGAGCTTCAAGCACACTATAAAAATGAGGTTTTCCATGCCGACACATTATCTAATTCATGTTGCTGTTGGAGTGTTTACAGTTGATTAAAGCTTCAAGCATCACAACGCATCAGCTATACTGCTGTTAGAATATTCAGAGATATTGCAGTTACATTAACTGTGCCCCCCCCCCCTTGTTTTTCTTGTTATATGCACTTTTGAAGTCCTGCATGACATGATTTCAGTGCTGATTGTGTACTAGCCTGAATTCAAGTCTGATGTGATTATTATCACTTGTCCCTCACCTGGGCATCCTGTCATGTTGCACTCTTTCCATGTCCACAGAAGAGGCTCAGCGAAGCAAGAATGTCACTTCCCCAGAATCTACAAGGCCTCACGCTTTCGGTTGGAATTTGATTGATTATATCATATCTGTCTGACTTTGTCTTCCTTTACTTTGTCACCATTAACATTTCAAATTCACTTAATATTTCCTCTCTCATATCATCAGCATTTGTCAAAGGGATATTAAGCTGAATGAATGTTTTGGGATACTCCTGAATGCATGATGATTTTAACTGTGCATTCATGAATGGCCAGAAAGTATCTGTCAAATTACTAGGAAATGAAAGAGGACACCATGGGTAACAGAGCTCATGTACGTAACATTCATGGCTGTTAATTGACATGGCTGTTAATTGACATGGCTGCTAAAACTGTCCACGCATTCATCATTTCATCATTGCTTCATGCAGGGTTGCAGGTGTAACCTGGTATACAGCATGCACAACACTTGATTTCTCCAGAACATTACCTTATATCTGTTTCATAAGAACCAACATGCTATTGAAAGGTCTTTTTAATACAAAAAAAAAAATCAACAATTGCATCTCCCATGGTAACAACCAGTCAGCTGTCGGCATATTCCATGCTAGCTGCAATTATATTTTACAGCTGTCATCAATTTTGCAAAAAGCAGACTCTTACAATTTGTACCTTCACATCTAACAATAGTAACTCATGTATGGCTTCTCTCAAGATGTACAGGGTTGTGTCGTCTTGTTAACTAACTCGTTGCCATGGCAGTGTTTTCATAGTGACATTACCATATGTAATATAAGATATTCCACTGCCTGTTACATAATATGCCTCTCATTATCATGTTTGTCATGTACTCCAGAATTCATCATTGTCCCTTTTGTGTGTCATGTCGTTGTAACAACTTGTGCTTTCATGTTTACTGACTTATTGCATGGAAATACTTGTGCAAGCATCATACAAGAAGATGTTTGAAATATTATGGCGACATAGCATAAAATGTGTTTGGTGTATGTTTTGATATATGCATTGTCTATGTTTTTCATTCTTCTCAGTCATAATATAGGCAATAATTCATCATTTTTTTAATGAACAAATCATTCTTTTCATGACATATTTTGACCATGATGATTGCCATCTTCATCATATCATCATCATCATCATCATTATCATCATCATCATCATCATCCTCATCCTTGTCATCAATGCCACTGACATCATGACTTGTTTCCATGCTAGCTGTTAGCCTGTGACATCATGACTTGTTTCCATGCTACCTGTTAGCCTGTGACATCATGACTTGTTTCCATGCTAGCTGTTAGCCTGTCCATTATTCTTGTATCATCTTCTCCTTCATACGTGTATCTTGGTTGTAAATTGCATTTCTGTCCTCTGAAGTCTGATTATCTTGGGTAGCATGCTGGTATTGTAGTTATCATGATCAAGCCTATGAACACCAAACCAGACAACCAGGAATTCAACCAACAGTAATTGAGCACCCCCTACACTCTCTCTCTGATAGTGGAGGGACTCTGTATATATGCATATTTTATTCTGATTTAAATTTCACTATTTGTGTGAATATAACTTAAAAGCATCTCTCTCTTTGTCCAAATGGGTGTAATATGAAAGCTATATTGGACATTTTCAAGGAAAAAGAAACCACAAAAACACACACACATAAAAAAAAAATGTGGGTATATCTTTGTACCTGCACATGGTTTTGCTGACTATTTTTTTATTTTATGTTATTTATTTATTTTTTTTTTTATTGAGGGGGGAGAGAAACAGATGCTTACATACAAATACTGGTGTCTTAATCTGGATTTGATCCCTGGTTTCTGGCCACATGTGAATGGGGCTAATATGATTCACATCTATCACATATTCCTTGATTTATGATAACAAAAAATATATTGACATGTTCATGTTCATATGCTGTTGAACATGTCATCTCGCCGCAGTGTTTGATAACAGAGAAAAAAAAAATAAAAATCATGCAGCAGCTGCTTGTGATATTGATTTACATGTATCAGACAGTGTCAGGGGCCTGTGGTTATCTTGGAATAACACTCATTTGGTAAAGGTATGGAATGTCATGGATGATGCATTCTCATGCTGGAAAGTTCTATTTTCCTTGCCTGTCAAATCTCCCTGGCAACAGATGTCATCTTTTTTTTTTTCTGTCATTGCTATCATCCAAAGATTTATGCAGTACACAACAATTGTCAACCATGATTCTTCTAATCATATCAGTATCATCAAAGCAGGAGAAATAAAATAATATGCAGCTGCACACTTGTTTATTACTGCTAACAATAATTAAAATTAAAAAAAAAAACTTTCCAATTTTTTTGAGTTTACTGCATGTCATGTGAAATGTTTCTATTGCTTCAGCTTTGATTTGCATTTAATATTTTTGGATTGTCTCTACTTCACACTTCTGTATTTGTATGCTTTGTTGATTGCATTTGTGATTTATGAGTGTGTCAATGTTTCATTGAGACGTTCAATCTGTTCTTGGCTATGCTTCTCAGCTTTTTTGCTTAGATATTTCTTGTAAATGTTCATTTTACACTTGTGCTGAGATGGCCTAAGCAGTTTTGATTGTGTGAAGATTGTCATGGTTGTTGATGCCATGTTATGTTGTTATTGTTTTGTTTTATAGAATGAATTTGCCAATCATAGTAGATCAAACTCATTTAAGAGCAAGAAGTTTTCCAAGGTATGTGTTTCTGTGCCGACAATGATGTTGTCTGCACCAGCGTGGATCTTGATAAATAATCCTGTCTTTTCAGAATTCTCTCTACTGCCTTCCTCTGGGATTTGTTAATTTCTGTCAGAAAATGATTTGCACTTGTCAATGTTACTTTCATTCTTAACACATTTTCTTTTAATTATCTAATGAATCAAGTATATCTCTTTCTCCCTGTTCTGAGTCTGGTGTTCTTCACTATGAATTTGGGAGCACTGAGGTCCTTTTAGGGGAAAATATCTGTATTGTAGTTATTCCTAGAAATACATGTACTTGTGATGAATCTGGCCTAAAGAGATAAAGAATACACTGCACCACTGGTACTTGCAAGTAGCTCACAACCATGCAATCAATGGTGACGCCACTTTCTTCTTCTTTATTTTTTTCTTTTCTTTTCTTTTTTTGTGAGGGGCTGCAAATATGTACCAAACATTTAGATTTATATTCAGATTATATTTAAAACATTTGAATTATTAAGTTTTCACCCCCCCCAAAAAAAAAAGAAAAGAAATAAATAGATGAAGATAAAAGAAAATGAAAATACAGTAAAAGAGAACATCTCTATTTAGAGATAGTCAAAAGTTGCTGAATTCAAAAGTACAGAAATCCTCCATTTTTGAGAAGTTCTTTATGCACTTAAGGTGATCAGTTATTTTGTTTAACTTTCTAGCATTGTATAAAGGGAAAGAATGAGAAAAATATCACTGAAGCATCAGCTAATAATATCCTTTATACTTATAGGCTGACTCACTGTCCCATATTTGTTCACAGTAGAGAGAGGAAAGAGTACCAATCTATTTAAATCAGTCTGTTTTTACTATGCTGTATTTCTCATTCTAAACTCAGAGTTGGGACTAATAAAATGAGGTCAAAAAATCCAGTATAATTTGGTCTGGGGCTTAAAGGCTGCACAATTTTAGCATATCATTAAATTGAGAGCCAAAAGGTTTTTACTTCTATACATGCTCACAAGCATACATTGCATTAGTGCCCATTTGTTTCTGAAGTGATTATGAAGTGGTCTGGTAACTGTCCATATTTGTTTACGTGTATGTACATGTCTTGTGTGGTGGAAACTGGTTGAGGGGGCTGGTTGAGGGGGTCCGGATGAAGGGGGTAGGTTGAGGGGGACTAGTTGAAGGGGGTAGGTCGGGGGGGGGGGGGGGGGGGGGCTGGTTGAAGGCGGTAGGTTGAGGGGGACTGGTTGAAGGGGTAGGTTGAGGGGGGCTGGTTGAAGGCGGTAGGTTGAGGGGGACTGGTTGAAGGGGGTAGGTTGAGGGGGGCTGGTTGAAGGGGTTGGTGGGGGGGGGGGAGGGCTGGTTTAGAGGGAAAGAGAGGAGGTTGAACCAACAGAAATCATAAAAAAGGCTTTACACCAAATCACACATATGTGTAGCATGTTCATGGAGCTGCAATATTTGCACTTATAATGACAGTTGAGATCTTCTACTTATCTACACAAGTTGTTGCATGAATTGCTATATACATGTAAGCATTTAAATTAGTGCAATGTAGGTAATTTAGAGAAATTGTAGATATTTCTAGTAATATTTCTTTGAGAAGCCTCTCATATCATTTCCATGACATTCTCTCCTTCAATGTATGGTCAATGTACACACCATTGTGTTCAGTCAAAGTGTGCACTTGGCACACTGTGACATGAATCAAGCAAGTTAAAATGGCATAGAAAAAAAAAATCAAGATTCAAAAGAGTGCAGAAGCACAAGAAGAGGTCTGTAAACCAGCACAGATAGAAGTATTTCTTGGCAGACCTTTGTCAAGTCTCAACAAACTGAGTGCTTTCTTTGGTGCATACAGAGTGTGCCTTCACAGAAAATGGAAAAAAGAGAGCAACATAATGAATGCCCAAGGAATTTTGTGTTCAAGTCTTTGACATTCCTTTGAGGTTTACTAACACATTGCTGTGTTTTCTTACACCTAACAGTGTGACGAGTGCATGCTATTTCTCTCTGTGTGAGCAGCTGTCTCAGTTTAATTGAAGCTTCACCAATTAACCATTTTTTACGGCTACTTGATGTTTCTAACCACTTCAAGTGTGAAAGTCTTTGATGATGGTGTTTAGATTCACTGAACATTACAGTTCTCCTCATTGGTCTGTCTGTTCACTGTAGCAGGAATTAATTCTGACACTCTTCTCCCTCTTCCTTCTTTTTAAAGGAGGAGTCTCCAACTTTTGACATTATCTTCAAGAGGAAATGTTAATGAAGAAGAGAACCTGTTTTTAAAGTCATTCACTGGAGACATCAGTTTACTTTAAAATGATTTTTTTTTTTCAATTTAGATATAAAACATGCTTGTCAGTGACAAGTCAAGAATACGGGTATTTGATGTGCATATGATGACCAAAATGTATTAATGAAAGGGTTGTGTTTGTGTGTGTGTGTGTGTTTGTGTGTGTTGTGTACATTTGTGAATTATCAAAAGCCATGAGAGTTAGGTTTTAAATCTTGGATTGCAAAACTCAGAAATCATTGCTTCTATTGCAAAGCATGCTGTACATGCACAGCATTCAAGGTCAGACATCTCACTCCACTGCATGGTCCATACAAACAAAGCAACTTTACTTTGACCATCAAGCCATTTCCAACAAAGAACAAAAAACAGCTGCATTAATTGCATGTTGTGCATATGTTCAGGTGATGGGTCAATAAATTGAAAGTACCTCAAGACCATGTACCTTGTTTGAAAAGAAAAAAAAGCAAGTGAACTGACAAGACAATAATCCAGAAATATTTGTGTAAACCTTATTTTAAACTATTTTTTTCTGGTCTGAATGAATATTTGCTCCATTCAGGCAAGACACAGTTTCATGCGCAAGATTCCACCAGGAGCTGAAGCATCCAATGTTCTTGTCGGTGAAGTGGACTTCCTGTCACGTCCTATCATTGCCTTTGTTCGTCTGCGCACTGCTGTCTCCCTGGGAGACTTGACTGAGGTACCCATTCCCACTCGTTTCCTCTTCATCCTGCTGGGCCCACAGTCATCAGAGACAAAGCGGTACCATGAGATCGGCCGATGCGTGGCTACCCTTATGTCTGATCAGGTATGTAATACAGAATGTGTACGAATGCCTCCACCTTTGTGTTAAAAAGCAGCATAGAGTAGGGATGTAGTCATGGTTCAGAAGATGATTCAGACTTGACTTTACCTTGTGAGGTTTTAAGATGATTTGTCTTCCAGTTAACATGTGAGGCACCTTTAATATATCCTCCAATGATAGGCACCTTTAATATATCCTCCAATGATAAAGTTTCTTTTCTTTGAAGCACCACATCTAGTAATCAATCAAACAATGTGAATTTTATGATAATTTTACCTACTGAATATATTTAATTGAAGCCACAGTGCTTATATGACTCAACATAACCACTGAGTACATCCCAACTGAGGTTAACTAGGTTCAAAGAATGTGAGCTTTACTACAGGCTGGTTAGAATTTATGTGTGATGCCTCATAATGTTGTGAAAGAGAGGAAACTAGCAAGCAACAACAACAAAAAGAGGACTGTGCCATTGCAGACATTGTTATATACTATATTGTAGAGAGCAATACATGTAAGTACACCTCTCCAGGAAATCTCTATTGCTTATCCATTCTTTATCAGGACTGTTTTAGGCTTTTAAAGGCTTTCCTAAATGTCCGGCCTTTTTCTCTTTCATTAGTTCACTTACATCACCTAAGATTTCATTAGAGATACATTGTAGGTTTAACTGTATTTATCAAATAATATCTGTGATTGCTGCAACAGAAACAGTAAGAAACATTTGGACATTGTGGCTCACAGAATGGCAGGAAATTAGATTTTTTCCCCTTCTTTGTCATGTTTATTCTGGTTGAGAACTGGAAACCTTTCCAGTCTGTTTGTCATCTTTCTCTGCTTCATTATCTTCCTGAAGAAAGAAGAGGAAACAAGTGAAATAAGTGACTAA
Source organism: Diadema setosum (assembly GCA_033980235.1). NCBI lineage: Eukaryota > Metazoa > Echinodermata > Echinoidea > Diadematoida > Diadematidae > Diadema > Diadema setosum. The sequence goes on from CM067080.1 coordinate 250,223, forward strand.
CCAGCAATGAATCAGACATTCCCTGTGGAGTGAAAATTTACAACCAGGGCATTATTTACTGACATGAGACTGTCATGCCAAGTAATGAAAAGGGCAACATTTGTCCAGCATGTAAAGACATTGTCAGACTGATGGATATTTCAGAAGTCCCTTCATTAGAGACTGGCCCCTTTTCATTCTTGTTCTAGGAATGGAAAAGTTTCCTCAATAGCTTCTTGTAGTCAAAAGAACATACGCCGGGCAAGGGTTGACTGCAAGTCTTGATTATCATTAATAACTCGTCCAATTGAGGTGGAGGTAGGAGATAGGGGCACCTAAGCATGGAATGACAGCCTTTAAATTGTGATTCAGTTTGTAGTCAGCAACAAAAACATTTCCTTCATGGGAAATTGCATGACATTGATGTGAGGATAAAAGCCTATATATGCAGTCCTTCAAGGTCCTGTAAAGGTTTGTGAAATCTCTCCCAATATTAACTTTCTCTTTGATATCACGCCATTGTCTTTGTTGAAGCTATAAAAATAAAAATGTGATTTCATGTCTGAACTTGATACTTGATACTAGTGTAGAATGTCTTTCAAAGGGCATCTTCAAAATAGTGATTTTTTTTAAATAATGCATACTGTGTATTTGTTTGGTGAACAATCACACACTTTCTTCCCCCCCCCCCCCCCCTTGGATCAGGAGTACAATATTGACTGTGATATTCATCTCTCAATACTCTGTGGTATACTTATTAAGCCATGACCAATAAGGATAGTTTTTTGTCCCCATTCACAATCCCAACTAAAACTTTATTCTCCCAGACAGACTGAGGATGAGTCTCCCATTAAATTAAATGCTGTAAGGCCTTGAGATGAGTCTCCCCACCTGTGAAATGTGGCATATTGCGTGTCAGGTGCTTAGGCAGGTTGTAGGTTTTACTGGATGCTTATAGAATGTTAGTCAGGTGCATATGTGTCAACAAGTCTCTTTCATACAACACATGCTCATCACATGACATTTGGGAGAAGAAAAAAAGTACAATTGCATGCTTTCAAAACCTAGCATGCAAAATGCCATCCAGCAATTTATTTCTAGCACACGATGACATCACTATTACTCTCACGGGCTCATCATTAAACCAAAGTCTGTCTTTCAATGGCCTTCCTCTGAGAAAATGAATGGTGGTCATTATATTCAGGACTTGGTTTAGACCACACCCATTGATATGGCAGACAAATAGTGGATGATTGTTTATTTGTGCAAAGATGAGAAGCTCTATTCAATGTGGCATACACGACTTTAAAGTGGTGAATAGAGCACCTCAATTTTAACCTTATCGTGTGCAGTCACACCATTATAAACTATGTGTAAAGTATTCAATCTCCTCAGAAGTTTAACTAGCCTGCTATCACTGCAATATGTTTATTACCTGTGAGGAAAAAAGCAAAAAACAAAAACAAAAAAAAAACAAAAAAATTTGTAACTTTTTCAACATCTTAGATTGTTGACTTCACATGGAATGTAAAGGCCATGAAATGATAAACAACTTCTAGAGGGATGTGTAAGGAATACTGCTGGCTTCTTTTGGAATCATGGAATCTGTCTCTCATGTGAGAAATGATTGCCCACAAAGAGAGGGAGAAAGGGGATGGCAGGTAAAAGATATGTAATTGTTTGGCCTGTTTCTATATTTTGCAGCATTCAGGTTTGTACTCGTATGAATGGGTAACCATGATAAAGTTGGACAGCCACTCCTTGAATAACGTAATCCACTCTGTGTGCCCCATACTTGTTTACTCCTAAACTCTTTACCAGGTAACACACAAGGTTTTCTGCACTGGGATGAATACGTATTGTATGAGCTAATGAATAGCAGTCTAGTATGAACATATGTTCAGGAGCCAGATGCATGTTTCTGAGTTCTTTCTCTATGGAAGGAAGTGAACAAATTTTCATGCAGAGTTTACAATAGATACAAATACAAATGAAGTATGTCTAATGTTGAGGTATAATCTGTGGTACAGAGTTTGTGTGCCATTTTCCCCTTAATAACAAATGATGGCTTGGATCCTTTTCAATGAAGAGCTAGGGTCAGTTGACCTTACATTTTATAAATGAATGGCCCTTCCCTCAATTTGCCAGATGTTTATCGAGCAAAATTGTACAATTTGTGCCAATCCAACTATACAGTATCCCTAATTCATAGCTGCTAGTGTTTAATTTGTGGCATCTTTCTTGAAACAGCGTGGTGAATATTATATGAATGCTCGATGCTCTAAATTTTTGTTGTAAAATCCTGACTGTACAGACTCTTACTGGATACTCAAACGTGTCATTAAATACTATCTTCAATGTCTTTATAAATACTGAAAAATTGCATGTATACACAGTCACTTGCACTTACATGCATGTACATTATAACTTGTTCTTCACTCTCATTGAATAGGATATACATGTATTCATTATGAATAATTTCAGTACACATTTGTTTTTTCATATCTGCACAAGTATTTTGTGAATGCACATATACATACATGTGTACCCCTTTCTCTTCCTCTCCCTCTCTCTCTCTCTCTCTCTCTCTCTCTCTCTCTCTCTCTCTTTATAAACAGAAGGTAATATCATTTGAGTCACAGAACTATTTATGTGCTGGCTGAAACAAAACCATTTTTTTTTGGGGGGGGGGGAGGTGGGGTACCCTTTTTTATTCAAACAAAACATCTCTACTGCATCCAGCAGGGCGTTCAAATTGTGTCAGCTGCAAATTCAGGTCAGACGTCATCCCAGCTTTCCCGATGTAATCAGTCTAATTCAGTTGCTCTGGATTTTCACATTGAGGGATAAAAAGGGAAAAAATGGCCTCAAAATCTCAACTGGATAAGTGATATCAAGAGGATTGAGAAAATTTACACCTCATGTGCCGCAATGCTTCCCTGGTAGATGGCATGCTTGTATTAAAAGAGATGAGCTGTTCTTAATCAAAAGATTATCTGATTTGAGCCAATTTTTCCAGGTGTGACCTTTGTGAGTCAGAGGGCTGTCATACCAGACACCCAGAACTAAAGTTTGGTGAAAACACAAATTTGTCTGCCAGGAAACGTTGATTTATAAAATGAGATGTGTATCTTGTCCATTGCTGAGTCAATCAATTGGTCATTTTTAAAAAGTGAAAACAGGAAAGATGTTTTCATCAAGTCTGAGAACATATGCCAGGTGAATTGCTGGACACCCCCCCCCCCCCCCACCCCCAACACACACACACACACACACACACAGACACACCCACATAAAACTTAACGTCTCTTCAGATGACAGAGTAATTACTGTATTTCTTCTCAATGGATGTAAATAAAAATTAAAGAAGAGCAAGTTGGGAAAAGTGATTTGTATTTTCTTTGCAAAAATCCTTTTTTCCATCATTTCCAAAATTATGCACAGTATGTTTTACTGGCAAACAGTGAATAGGTATTCAAACTTTGTGATGACTTTCTGTTTTGCTCCTTAATGATTATAGAATAATCAAGTGGATCTCAGTCATGTGAAAGTAGCAATACCATTACCTAGCCCGACTAGACGCAGTGCAGAGTCTCCGTGCGCCAGCGACTTTGCTGTGTGTAGTTAACCTTTACCATGTGCAAATATACATTGTATGTGAACCTGCATCACAAAACCACCAGAAAAGCAACAGTAATTATGGATTTTTAGTTAATGCAGATTTACATGTAAGAGCAGACTTTAAACATTCAAATGATGTATAACTCAATGCAAATGGACCTTCCTAACATGTCTAAATAAAGAAAAGGAAGTACATGCAGGAAAAATGTTTACTGAAAAAAAAAAAAACAGGCTTTGAAGTTTATAAGGGTTTATTCAAGTGTTCAATCTCTCTGGGCTGTGCTCTGTGCAATGGATGGTACGAAAGAACAGGATGTGAAACTCCATAAAAACCATAGTGAAGGGATTATCAGATTACACTGACATTTTTCACACTCATGAGGCAAATTCTCTCCATACCTGATGCAAACTTTATAGTACATGCAGTAGCACCATCCTTTCAGTAGTTATCAGAGTTTAAAAAAGAAGAAGATAATAATAGTGAACTATGTAAAGTTTTATTTTTTTTTTTTTGAGAAATGAAAAGGAGCCTGTTACCAATACCTAATTACACTCTACAACAAACACACACACACACACTCCAGAAAACTGCAGAAAACACAATTTTTCCCTTGTTTCTTTCTTGATTCCAAACTTTAAAATCTGTATGTAGAAAAAGAATTGATCTTCCAGAAATTATGAAAATCTCAAGATTGACTAGACTGACCCATTTCACGTATTGAGTCCTCATGTAAAATCAGGGTGGGCAACTTTTTTGTTGGTTTTGTGATGCATGGTCATATATACATGTACTCATGTGTATACAATATTTTTTTTTTTCTGTCCTGTGTTGTGAATGCAAAATTATCACTTCATTTGTGATGTCTTGATTTTTAGATTTATATGAGTAGGTAGTGTAATAGCATACAATACTCAAAGAGAGCATAATATGCAATATTAGATTGTGTTGCTTCTGATTGTATAATGAAACCCAAGTATTGAATGGAAGGAGAAAGGGTAAGAGACACTTGTGTTTGTTTGTTGTTTTACCTAATATTCGTATTCCCAATATTGTTGTTATTTGATGTGGTTATGGCATAGGTGTTCCATGATGTGGCATACAAGGCAAAGAATGTCAAAGATCTCTTGGCCGGTATTGATGAGTTTATCGACTCGGTCACAGTGCTTCCACCAGGTGAGACAATCGCCCTGATCCATGATGACCCTAGCCTTTTGTCAAGGCCCTCTCGCTGTAATGGGCAAGCGAAGCGAGCCAGCCGAGCGCGCCAGCACGAGGGCCTTTTGAGATCTGCTTTACACATTATTATTCATGACACGTGAACCCTCTGAATACTCATTTTAATGGGTTCCGGTCAACCAATGGAATGGCGCGCTCCTCGTATCCTTAGCCTTGGTGTTATCATGCCTGTTCGCATGCATCACTGACCACCCGAGGAGGTCTGCCACGGAACTCTACACACTCTGTGTGTAGTGTTCTGTGAGGTCTGCGGCAGCAGCGTGCATTCGCTCTGTTCAAATCGGGTTCGAGCAGACAGACACGCCGATTGGTCGACTTTTGCTCCCGAAATCGGGGAGCAAAAGTCAGTAATTCAAAGGGCTAACAAAAGGATGCGAAGCAGATCTCAAAAGGCCCTCTCGCAACCCCACTCAGCTGGGCTCTCTTCACCATACAGCGGGAGGGCCTTGACAAAAGGCTATGATGACCCCTAATGGATCATTGTGTCAATCTACAACTTGACTAGAAGCAGCCAATCAGAAATGAGCTCTGACAAGTATGCATGTTGATTGGCCAGTTGATTGCAAGTTTGAATTCAAGTACTTCTTGATACAGTAATGATTAGTGTGAGACATTTTGAACTTGTTTTTAATGCTTCTTGTGAGGCAGATAAGTTTACATAATGTACATGATTGCAACATACAGGAACTCTCATTGGAAAATAGCCACCTCTTCCCTGTCTGGCAGCTCTGATGATTTATTACATGACTTTGATTTATTACATTACTCTTCAGAATGAAATGTTCATAATTTATTGTTTTCAAACCTTTGCAAGTTGGTATATATGTATGATTTATGTATGTTTGACTTTCAAATACAAGGTACTTGTATTCTTTTATACATGCATATCAATGTACAACTGTATTTAACTACCTGTATTGCTTTTTATGGGATTTGGAGATACAAATGTACATTCGTAGTGTGTCTTTGGATACTTTATTGAGCTCTGCTTTCATGATTAGGTGGGATTATACTTTTTATCAGTCCTTTCTCCATTATTTACCAAAGCTGCATGTAGTCTGTTTTTATGTTTGTTTGTTTCAAGAATATACAGAAATAAAATCATGTCAAATCGCATTGTTCAGAATCAGTCACGTGCAGTCAAACCTTTCTCTAGCAGCCACCCAAGTGAGACGAAAAAAGCATGCACTGTATGGGTGTAGGCGTGGAGCTACTGTATCAAGTTGTGTAGCTCAGTGGTATAAGTCTGTTCATGTGTACTTGCAGCATATGAATGAGCTAATAACAACATTTTGTACATTGAACAATGCTGTCATTGGTCACATTATTGCGTACTAGCAGGCATACAGCAAGCAAGCTTTTCACAAGTCCATTACTGTGCATAAATGATGGGTGAATGCAGCAGTGTCAATCACTTAGCTGTCCACCATATATGACTGGCACGGCTGTAAAGTAGAAAAACACACTGATGTTGTAATTCCTAGCTCGCCTTTGGCTCCATGTGGCCATCATACAGCTGAAAAATATACCACAAGATACAAAATTGGTGGCAGCTGGCTGCGTTTTGGGTTCTCACTGTATGCAAGATCTTTTCCATGGTATTTCGGGGGGGGGGGGGGGGGGGGGGGGGGGCGGGGGAGTAGAGACCCCACTCGACCTTTACCTGCTCTAAGCTGGTGGCTGCTACTAAAGGCAGATTTGGCTGTTAAAGATATTTACATAACATTCAGATTACAAACTGTTGGTCTACTGGATGCTTGTCTGGGGTGGAATTCTTTATTACGCAGTTATATTTTGCCTTTTCTGATTCCCGTCAGACTTTGTGTATAGTAAGTGAAGAATTTCTGCTTGCAATGAATATTTAAATACCATTTCAAGGAAAATGAACTCTAGTCTGTGCAGGTGACCTTAAGCTTTGCATACAACATGTCTACCATCCTGTGATTCATGTGTTTCACTTCCTGTGTACAAAGTATTCATCATTGTGTGTCTCAACATCCATTCAGGTGCTTGGGATCCCAATATCCGAATTGAGCCCCCAAAGACAGCCCCCTCCCAGGCCAAGAGATTGTCAGCCTACCCCTCGGCATCCCCTAATGGACATGTGGAAGGGATTGATGACACAGATGGGGGACATGAAAATCACGAGGCTTGGAGAGGACGGGCAGGTAAGGAGGATGGAGAGACATGAGATGAAAGGAGGAGGAGGATGAAAGAACATTGAAGTTTTACACAGAGTGAAGGAGGAAGGAACTGGGAGAGAGAGAGAGAGGGAAGATTTTGAAGGCATGAAGAAAGAGGGTGGTTGATAAAGACCAAGAAATAAAAGAACAGTTTGGGAGCAAGGTGTTGAAGGGGAATGTGACAAGATAGAGATAAAAGATGAGATTATTGAAGAGAATGGTAGATGTGGTAGAAGAGCTCTGGCGGCAAAAGATAATATGGTAAAAATGATATCCTGTAGATAATGGTGTTGATATTAAAATTCTTCTCTTGATGTCATCTTCATCTGTACCAGGTTATTTGGTGGTCTGATTCAGGACTGCAAACGTCGGTTCCCCTGGTTCCTCAGTGACTTCCGGGATGCAATGCACATACAGTGTGTGGCCTCCTTCATCTTCATGTACTTTGCCTGCATCACACCTGTCATCACCTTTGGGGGTCTGCTTGGTGAAGCAACACACAACCAAATGGTAAGACACATAAAGGAGAGGGAAAGCCCCTATCATGTAGACCTCTTGGAATGGCTTTTGAGAATCACACAATAACAAGAAGGGATTTGGGTGTGGAAATAATTCTCATATGGGTCTTAACCCTAACCAGGCCGGGCTTTTTTGGGTGTTCTGTGGCCGGGGAGGGGTTGATTCAATCCCCCCCCCCCCCCCCGAGATCTCGGCCATCGATCGCGCAATTGCCATGAAATTTGGCACGTGCATTGCCTGTGGCGTATTCTACCACACTATACAAAAAGAAATGGAAATGTTTGTCATAATAATTAATTATACACACTATACAAAAAGAAATGGAAATGTTTGTCATAATAATTAATTATGCTAATATATGCATAAAATCATACATTTTGCTCTAAATCAGAAATAAAAAGCTCCTAGAATTTTCATTTTTGGTGAAAACATTCTTTGTAGCATTCCTAACAATGTACTTGAAAAAAAAATTTGGTATCAAAATAAATTTCTTATGTATTTTATTGTTTTATGAATTTCTTATGTATTCCTTTGTTTTTTCGACCTTTTGTTTTATCATTTCTTTTCCGCAAAATTTATGACAGAACCTATTTCAAGCATAATTATGCTAAAATTAATTAGTTTCAGCCTATAAAAGTGAAAATAATCATATCTTTATGAATAAGAAGAGAAAACTCCATTTGCATAGACTTTATACACAAAATCACGTTTTTGAGCCATTTTTGGCCTGGCAGGCATGTATAAAATGTCATGCAGCATCGTAACGGTAAGTGCAAAAATGGTGTCAAAAGATGCGCGAGACTTGAAAGTGAAAAGTCAGCAAACGGCGCGGTCACAAAATTTTGCGCGGCGTAGTAGTCACGAAAAATGTCAAGGGGGGGGGGGTTGATTCAACCCCCCCCCTGGCCTTTTTAGGGTTAATACTGATGTCATTAGGAATTCAAACAGTCCCGACAAATGTTGTCTCAAATACCTCATATTAAACTCAGACAGAGGACAGTTTACAACCAATTAGTGCAGTCGGAAAGGGGGGTTCCCATGCACCCCAAACATATATTTTTTTAATCTACTTCATCTAGACCAATTTTGTGCGTAGATTTCAAAAATGCAATGTTAACAGGTCAAAGCGTGTCCCATAGTGGTCAAAAATCCGTTTCCATGGTAACGCATGGTGAAAATGTCAGTATCTCATAAAAATACATGTAACCTTTGATAAAATTGTTCAATTATCATGGCTTTGGTATCAAATTAAAGACAATTAAATTATCTATATGATGATACCAATTATGTAGGGGGTTATACCAATCTTCATATTAATTTTGAGGCCAGAATTCAATTTTTTCACATTTTTTAGCAAAAATGCATTTTTACCATAATACTAATCTATCTCTAAATCATACCAAAACACATTCAATTTGTTTGAATATTTTTCAAAATTATACCAAATATGTATGTAATAAAATGTAAAAAATTCGCAGAAATTGCTCAAATAACAAGAAAGTTACGGCCATCCAAAGTTGACATTGACACCTGTCAAGAATTGGTCAAGAATTTCCAGATGGATGATGATGCGCGCCCTCTATTGTGGAGAAATAAGCAAGCTTGCTTGTGATAGGACAAAAGTTTTGGTGAGAAGCTTTATTGTTTGGATCAGACCCGGATCAGTCAAAGAAATCTGCCATAAATCAAACCTCTGACCTTTGTATTTGATTACATTTTGTGTCATATTATTGTTTTTAAAACCATTCTGCAACATACATTTATTTTTGCCTGAAAGCAAAGTACCAAAAACTTCATCTATTGAAGCTTTTCCACTACAAGTTTATGTTCCTTGAACTTCAGTCTCACACGTTTAAAAATGTGTTAGGATTTAGGTATGACATGAAATCAGAACTTGTTGATGTGCTGTGTTGAATTGAGTTGAATTTACTAATATTTAAAGAGAACATCTATGAATAGATTGTTATTTGTATAGTTACTTTGCTGAGTGTGAAAGCAACAGATTACAAGATTAGTTTGATGGAATGTTACTGTCTGTAACATAATACTAGTTTTGGTGTAGACCTTAGTTCTGTAGACTCCACATAATTTTGTATTCATTACAATAGATCTGTAATGTTAGAGTCTAGTTCTATGTAATTAATTTGATGGTGAAAACAAAATGTAAACAGAAGCACCCAAATTTTATCTAAATTTGCAATATTTCATGAGGTATATTTTCATGCCTCTGCACTGAAGGTGGCGGATGGGGGGGGGGGGGGGGATTGGGGCACATCCAACAGGATTTGCATTTACTGTACATCCTCTCACTAAATAGATATTTTGAAGCAATGCTTCTCCTATCATTTCCACGACATTTATTGATATAAAAGTGTGTAGCTGTATTGCTGGAACTACTTCTAAAACCATGCACGAAAGAACGTCGGTATTTGCGTTCATAGTATCCGTGTGATGTAATTACGGGGCTTGAGCGGCGGTGTTTATTTTGGACACTTCCCAGGGGATTGCTTTTGAATGTTGACCCTTTTAACAATATAGTTAATGTAGAGCATTTTTACTTTTTGTAATTATATTGCATTTCATACAAACAAAAGGGCAATCGCTGTACAACCGTAACGACAATGTGAAGGCATGGTAAATTGAAACATATTTGTGCTATATGCTGGTGCATGTTTCCTATATTGCCCTGGGGGTTGGATGGTTTTGAACAAATCCCACTCGGTTGCCTTTGAATGTGCACCCCTTTGGACTATGGTGATTGTAAAGCAGTGTCTATATACCATTTAAAAATCATGAAAAGTAAAGTGTCTTTATTTACCACTCGGCAACGACTTTACATGCATGTACAAGTGAGTTTACTGTGGCATATAATGTATGTTTTGTTAATCTGTTTTGGGACCACGACGGTCAGGGCAGGGGTGATCTGGGCACTTCCCAAGGGCTTGACAAAATAGATATTGTAAAGCAACGTCTCCTATATCACCTTAATTTCATTTTACGAAAGCGTATGTGCTACACAGGCGGAAGAGCTTTTCAGAGGCATGTAACCATGGAACATTTTTCGCGGTTGTACAGTGTATACTGCATGTTTTTCATTGCCTTTAGGATTAGTTTGATCACCTCCCACAAGGTGGTCTCTGCAAGTGAACCCTTTGGACAGCATAGATATTATGGATCAATGTTGTTATTTTATCTCTACCCCGGCAGTTTTTATAGAAAAAAAAGTGTCTTGATATGGCAGGAATCCAATTCACTAGAATTCAATTCAATTTCTATTTCATTTTTCGACAAGAACAGATAGACATCACTTTCTTTGTAACAGAAAATGAGGTGCGTAAAATTATGTCGAATGAGAAGAATGTACAATGATTATAGCACCATACGATGATTATACATAGTCACAAAACTCAAGTGATAGTCCTAAAACTCAAGGAACGACCTTTTTTTTTTGAGACATGCGCTTTTGGAACGACTGTATATACTATAATTGCGTTGATATTTGCGTTACAAAGGCCATGTATAGAGGCAATTAATGTGTGCACTTCCCATATAGTAGGCTCCCTTCGAATGATAACCACTTTAACTATGTCAGTGTAAGTAAAAATTACAGAGCAATACATCGTCGGTTGACTCCATTGAATTTCATTAAATAAACGTTTCTGGGCTAGAGGACCAGAAGGAGTGTTTAACCCTATTCTAACTGGGGGGGGGTCAAATTGACCCCCCCCTCGACGTTTCGCACCATGATTCTGCAACGCGCAAAGATTTTGCCGCGTCGTTTCATGACTTTTTTCATTCGAGTCTCCCGCATATTTTGAGACCAAATTTGCGACGTTCGGGCACACCGTTCCGAAGTTATGCAATGTTTTGCATATGCATGTCAACCCGAAAAACGCTCAAATTCATGATTTCGTGTGCAAATCCAATGCAAACTGTGTTTTTTTGTTTAATTGATATAAATTAGATTATTTCAGCTTTTAACCATTGAAATAAATCAATTCTAATGTAGATAAGCTTGAAAAAGTGCCTCCAACAAATTTTGGCAAAAAAACAATAGAAAACAAAAGATCGAAAAAACAATAAAATACATAAGAAATTAACAAAACAATAAAAAACAAAAGAAAATGATTTTGATTGCGCTATTTTTTTACTCGAAAATTGTTTGATGTGTCTTGAGGAACTCTGACACAAAAATTTAATAATCCTTCAGTCTTTTTGATGGAGTTATAGGTGAAAATATGATTTCATGCGCTAATTTGCATAATTAATTTATTAAAAAATATGAAATCAAAATTTTTCTATTGTATGACCATGTAATCTTGTAGTTGACATCCGGCTCTATGTTCAGGCAAAATTTTGCGGCGATCGCGCGATCGGCGGCCGAGATCTGAAGGGGGGGTCAAATTGACCCCCCCCCAGTAAAAACTTGGTCTCAAATAGCCCAGTTAGAATAGGGTTAAAGGCATGTATCCATAGAACATATTCATGTATTTGCGCTGGTACATGATTATTGCATGTCTTAGACTGTCTTTGGGTGGGGTAAGTTTGGGCACCCTCCACGTGGTTGTCTTCGTATGTGAACCATTTTCACCTTATACCAAGATATTGTAGAACAACAATTCTTCGAGAACTTCCACTGAATTTTAATGGAAATGAAATGAATAGGACGTTATGCACAGAGGTTTTTTTTTTTTTTTTTCGCTTCAAACAGCTGTATTCACGTGTGTATATGTTTTGTACCGGGCCGTGAGGGTATAGGGATAAATTCGGGTACCTCCCTGCATGCAAGCCACTTTGACTGTGCATCACTTTTTAAAGATGTACACATTGTAGAAAAATGTCTCCGCTGTCAATGCCAATTGTATTTCATGGAAATAACAGAGTCTTTGCTAGACGGCGAAACGACTTTAGAATAAAATCTTGTACGCTTAGAACAACGGAAATCGTGTTGGTTGATGCATGTTTTGTAAATTAACGGTCGTGGGATAATATGCTCGACTGGGGTAACTTTGGGCACTACCCACAGGGTTTCCTTTGACTGTGCCATCTTCAATATCTCAAAACCCTCAAGGATGCAAGAGCTTAATCATCAAGATTTGAACAAACCACCCTCCAAATAGAGTTCATTCATTACAAAATTACCGTAGACATGTAGATGTTGACACTTGTTTAATTTCGTACTTTGATTCTACGTAATATTAATGGATAAGCTATCATTATCTGTCTGATAACAAACTCTAATCTTATAATAATAATTCATGCTAGTTTACTAATGCTGTAAAGTTTGTTTTTGGTGAACAGAAACTGAAATATCATATTTGAACACTCTTGATATGCTCATATCGGGTACTTTGATGCATCAAAATATTCCGTTGGCTCGGAACCCTTTGCATATTATGCAAATGAGGCCCAGACTATGTACATGGTGAAATGTTTGCATCGCACTAGTGACATTGTAAACATAAGTTTCAACACTTTCGGTGTTCTAATCTGAAAACTAGAAACCTAGTTTTCATGGAAACACTGTATTTTTATCATAATGGGAGCTAATTTGCATATTTTTTAGCCACTTTGCCCCATGGATTTCTTGGGACTTTTAGTATGGTGTTGAGGAGCCCATAACAAGTCGTCGGCCTCATGACAGAAGGGCCTTAACACCATAGACTTTGTACACTGTTAAGGCCTATTGGCATGAGGCCGACGAAGTATAGCACTGCAGTGGAATTCCTACTGTTGCAATTAGTGTTGGGTGAAACCCTATTTTGACTGGACTAATGTGATCTATGACAAAATGTGTATCCGGTGTCTCTTAACAGTGCGTCATTTCTTTCAGAAGTACATTTTGTTGTAGTAGTCAATCGAGTATATAATGAACTTGCTCTGGTATCGTACAGAAGTTCATGCAGGACCCGTTTCACCAACATTGATTTCAGTGAGATCAGTGCCACTTAGTGTTTTCAGTTTCACTTAGCAAGTCCTCGTGACTAAAACATACCAATCAGAAAAGTGAGATAGCGAGACTGAAACCAGTGAAGTGAAACTGAAACCAATGAAAAGTCTGTTTAAACACCCTACAGGACTGCAAGAAAGGAAAAGACATGAACTAACCATTTTTATTGGGATTGGGGGCAGAGGTAGAGTAGGGTCTCATTTTATGAGAAATTGACTTAATCTATGTTCTGTGCCTAATTGACTTGAACAAAATGTCAGCTTGTGCCAAATGCAAAACAAAAAACAAAAAATCCAGCTACTGGGATGGAAAATATAATATAATACACCACTAATAATGAAAATTGTGATTTCTTGACAGCTGTGTTATAATGGCTACAGGCAAGTTTGAGTGTAACCATGGTAGCTATGGTCTCTAACAGGTTAGGTCTCACCTCCAGTCAATTAAATAGCTATGAATTTGCATACTTATGTAAATTTAAAATGGTGTTTAACGTTGAGAAGGTGTTGCATTTTTTTTTGTTTCAGAAAAACATTGTTTTTAGCATAAAGTTTCCATAGAAATGACCTAATTTGGGCTCAGATTTTTTGAAAAAGAGGACCCAAATGTGCCCAATTTTGTTTGAAGAAAGGCAGGAAATAAGAAATACATACACTAGAAACTTATCTCGTTGTATCAGTTGTATAATGAACACTTGAGGTATCCTGAAATTCCCATTCATTTACTAGTATCTGGTTTGTGGGGTGGTCATGTTGATGACGTCATTTCGGCATGTTCCGAAGCAGAACTTCTGGGTAAATTTTACTGGTAAGTTTGTTAAGACATACATGTATACTTTCAAATACAAAATTTGTTTGTTATACGATAGTTGTCAGTTGACCCCAAAATTCAGCTTCAATTCACTGGCCTATAGACTTACAGTTGAAATCAACTACTAGTATAAAATCAATTTTAAACAGGGCCCCGGTATTACGAAATCCTATTGTTCGATTCAAGCTATTCACATGGCCTCGATCGAAAACGTGCACCGTATACCCGAATAGTATACTAGTACTGTACTGTACTCCTATGTGAACCAATGATTTTTTCTTCTCGCCCCCCCCCCCCCCCAGCAGCGCGCTGCTAAAACTACTACCCTGACCTCAAAATTGGTATGAAGATTAGTATAAATTCCGTGTGATTGGTATGAAGATTAGTATAAATTCCGTGTGATTGGTATATCATTCAAAGAATTTAATACTCTTCATTTAAATTTGACATTTAAATCATGATAAGTGAACAATTGTATCAAATATTACATTTTAAGGAGATTCTGACATTTCCATCATGCGTTGCCTTGGTAACAATTTTTTTTGCCACCATGGGACACTCTTTGACCTGTTAATGCATTTTTTGTAAATTCTACCCACAAAACTGGTCTAGATGACCCACTTTATCACATCCAACTTCATTCTCATGCTTTTGGAACCAAATTATGATGACTGAAATGTTTAAATGAGATTATTCAACAATAGAGGGCGTACATCACACTCCCACCTGCACATTCTTGACATGCTTGAATGTCAACTTTGGATGGCCGTAACTTTCTTATTATTTGAGCAATATCTATGAAATTTTCACATTGTATTGCATACATATTTAGTATAATTTTGAAGAATATTCAAACAAATTGAATATGTTTTGGTATGATTTAGAGATAGATAAGTTTTATGGTGAAATTACATTTTTGCTAAAAAATGTGAAAAAATTGTATTCTGGCCTCAAAATTAAGATGAAGGTTGGTATAACCCCCTACATAATTGGTATCATCATATAGATAATTTAATTTTCTTTAATTTGATACCAAAGCCATGACAATTGAACAATTTAATCAAAGGTTACATGTATTTTTATGAGATACTGACATTTTCACCATGCGTTACCATGGAAACGGATTTTTGACCACTATGGGACACGCTTTGACCTGTTAACATTGCATTTTTGAAATCTACGCACAAAACGGTCTAGATGAAGTAGATTAAAAAAATATATGTTTGGGGTGCATGGGAACCCCTTTCTCCTACTAGACTAAATGTGGACAATTTCAGATAGTCTTCTGCATAAAGAACAATCAACAGCAACACTCTTTACTTTTTCCTTGATATAGCAGCATGTTGATGCCCAGACTTTGTCTAATTATCCAGATTTCTGGACAGCAGTACTTAAATAGTCAGATTTGTCGAGAGGTGTAACATTTTCATTGACCAAATTTACATCGAACCAAAGTCATGGTGCAAGCTACTGAAGTTTCTAGAAAATGTTGTTATTGATGGAATTTAGGATGTTTTCAAAAACCGATACCTTGTCACTTAAATTAGATTGTGTGTCTAATATATTAATTTTGTGTTTATTTGTGTGTGTGAACAAATAACATCATTTGTGACAGTCTTCCACAAGAGTGCAGACATGATTTGGACTGTTATTGCTGTCTTAGTTGCCATCAGAGATCAAACTTGTACAACTGTATTATCTTTTTTTCCGATGTTTATGATAATATTTGTATACATGTGGAATTTATATTATTTACAATGATGTCATGCAGCTAAAAACAACGAAACAAAGAAATCAGAGCCTTTCAAATTCTGTGGTGAACTCAAACACTTCACAAAGTCACATTCCTCAGGTCTTATGACATTTTTTTTTCTTTACCATTCCAGAGTGCTCTGGAGAGTCTGCTGGGTGCTTCGATATGTGGTGTGGCTTTCTCCCTCTTTGCTGGCCAGCCACTCACGATATTGGGGTCCACTGGTCCTATCCTGGTTTATGAAAAGATTCTTGTCAGTGTCTGCGAGTAAGATTCTCTCTCTTACTCTTTTATACGAAAGCCTAACTCTTTGGAACAATGTCTCCTTAGCTAAATGGTCTGCTTTGTCACAATTTTGATCAACTTTTAATGAAAGTAGGGAGTGGTCAAAGGTTGATTGTCAGTGGTTTCAGCAACTTTAAAATCATATGAGGAATCTATATAAGATTTAATGTTTGTATCCATCACTATGAAAATAAACTGACACCGTAAAGTCAATGGTCTTTTAAAAAAAAAAGAGTGGTTCTTGCACCTTATTGCAAAAGTTAAGAAAGGTAATGAACACTTCAAAAAAAAATATATATGGTTATGTCAGTTATTCCACATTCAAACCAATGCACTGAACTGAGTAGCCATATTCTGAGATCCTGTGCCTTCCACATTTCTCATCTCAGAGCGTTTGCTCTAGACTATCTATCCTTTCGCTTCTGGATTGGGCTCTGGACTATGATATTGTGCATCATCCTGGTTGCTACGGACGCCAGCGCCATGGTGAAGTATTTCACTCGCTTCATTGAGGAGAGCTTTTCTAGTCTGATCTCTTTCATCTTCATCTACGAGTCCATCCATAAGCTCTTCAAGATCTACAAACACTATCCAGTGAACAGGTAGGTGGTCAGCCCCCATCATAATCTCCATATTCTCATCCATGTATGACAGTATATGAAGAGGTGGATTGCAAAATAAGTTGACCCTAACTAGGCTGGGCTAAATAGGTAGATCATCAGGGGGGGGGGGGGGGGGGGGGGGGGGGGGGGGGGCCTCCCAGGTCTCCCCTCCAGATCTCGGCCGTCGATATTCGATGAAACTTGTCCATGACATTGTTCCAAACAAGAAAATATGTTATTAATTGATTGTAATCAATAAAACCCCAAAATAATCATGCTTTTATGAAATTTGCCTGTAAGCACAGTTTGCATTGAAATTGTACACAAATTCACGTTTTTGAGCATTTTTTGGTCTGACATGCACGTACATATGTATGCGCAACTTCGGAACCGCGCGCCGGGCATCGCAAATTTAGTGTCAAAAGATGCGGGAGACTCAAAAGAAAAAAGTCATGAAACGTCGCGGCGATAACTTTTCGTGTTAGCGATACATTGCGCGGAACGTCTGCGCAGAACGTCTGCGCGGAACGTCTAACTAGGCCCCCTCCCTGGCCTAGTTAGGGTTAAGTGCCATTTTCAAATGTTTCTCAAAACCAGGCTAGGATTCAGGCTCGAACACAAGTACACCAGGTTAGGACTCAATGCTTGCCCAGCCCTCCCCCACCCCCTTTACCCAATCATGCTGTTGCCATTTTGCCCTTTTCCTATTCTTTATCCCTCTCTTGTTCCTTATCTTGTTTGATGTTGCCTCCCTATTCATCCCTATCCTTCATAGGCTGCCCCCCTGTGATCCTTGAGGTCATCAGTGACCCTCTGCCTTTTGTCTGTCCACTCTCCTGCTTTAATTAATGCCCCTCCCTTACTTGTTGGGCTCCTTGCCCATGATTTCCAACCCATTCCTTTTGTTTTCTTTGTTCTGTGTCCCTAGCCCTCCCCTGACTGTTCTTGTGTGTAGTCCTTATAAAATGTGATTGCTTTCCCTTCTTGTTCGCCATTTTGCCTCTGACAAAGATTCTTGTAGGATCGAAAGGTCAGGCCCCTTTTGACTCTATGTTTTAGAAGTCCATTATTAGATAGAGCAAAATAAGATGTTTCCACTGATACTTCTTAATAAGTGTAGCAAAAAAAGGCTACTGAAAACTGCTTGTCCAAAAGTGGAGAACCAATGGAGTAAAATGGAGTCAAAAGGGGCCTGAGCTTTCGATCCGAGTTAAAATGAAAGTGAGAGTCAACCAACAAATGCATACAGTGTATGTACTCAAACATATCAAATTATATATACACAGTAATGAGAATAATAATAGCAATAATGATAATGATATTTATAGAAGAAATTAGAATAATGATAATTAAAGCACATATGAAAAATGGGGGGGGGGGGACACGAAATCCAAGGGAGAGAGAGAAAAAAAATGTATATGTTAATAAGCAAGCATAAATGGGCATAGTAAGAACAAATATGTATAAACACAAACAAATACAAGTGTGTGCATGTGCGGATGGAAAAAGGATGTATAAAAGAGACTCTGACAGGAGGAAGGAATCAATCATGAATAGAAGGGTCTGCAATTGGAAATGGCGCAAAGAAGGAACAAAATAAAATTGAAAATAGAAAAGAAAATAATGATGAAAAAAATGTAATATATATAAAATAAAAGTGGTTAGTCATTTCCCCCCTGGATATTGAGGCCATGGGGTTGGATGGTGTGAAGTCATTTCATCCAGAGCTTCTCTCTGCTGGTTCAGACTGAGTCTGGGCGAGTGCCTAAAGATTGGGAAGATTGAAATGGTGGCCCACTGGAGTATCGAGCTTGGCTGTGTTGACAGTAGATTTGTGTCCATACAAGCCTCTTTTGAGTGTTGTCTTGGTTTCCCCAACATACTGGATTCTACAAACTCTGCAAGTGATGAGATACACAACATTGATGGTAGTGCAAGTGATTTGCCCTTTGTGTGGTGAGAGAGGCCGGTAGAGTTGCTGGTGAAAGAGTCACCCTCATGGATGTGTATACTACAAATGATGCACCTACTGGCTGAACATTTGAATGTGCCATGCTGTAAGGAAGAATTGTCAGTGAGGGAGGGTACTTCAGCACAAACAATGAGATCCTTGAGGTTGTGGGGGTGTTGGTATGCCGAGATGGGAGTATCTGGAACGACCTGTAAGAGACGATCAGAGGTGTGAAGGATATGGTGATTGTCACGAGTATATTGTGGAGAGGGGCGTAGATCGGGATGGAAAGTGGTTACGAGGGGTATTTTGTAATTGGTGTCCTGCTTGTTGGTTTTCGGTTTGAGAACTTCAGATCTGGGGAGAGAACGAACTTTGTTGATGGCTTGTTGAACTCTTCTGGTACCGTAGCCCCTGGCTGCGAGATGTCTCTTCAGGTTCCTGGCATGGAAAGAAAACTCAGAATCCTCAGAGTAGATACGGCAAAGTTTGAGGACTTGACTGTAACAGATACTGGTTTTGCGGTGGCGGGGTGACACCTGGCTGAGTGAAGGTACTGATGGGTATCTGTGGGTTTAGAGTAGAGAGTGGTGGTGACATGGTTAGACTCCTTCCTAACAGTGATATCAAGGAAGTTGGTCTCTTCTTGGGAGAAATCAAAAGTGAATTTGATGGTTCTGTGGAAAGAATTGATGTGGTCAATGAAAGTATGGAGGCTTTCTTCCTCCCTGGTCCAGATGAAGAAAATGTCATCGATGTAGCGCCACCAAATCCATGGACGACAGGGGACTGAATCTAATATCTGCTGCTCCAGTTTGGTCATGAAGAGACAGGCGAAGGAGGGAGCCATCCTCATACCTATAGCTGTGCCAGATACCTGTAGGTAGTGCTTGTCCATGAATGTGAAGTTGTTTTTCGTCAGTACATGTGACATGAGGGATTTGATGTCCGACATGGGGGGGGGGGGGGGGGGTTGGAATGGCTGCTGCAAGCCAAAGCCTCACATGAGGCTAGGATACCTTCATCATTGGGAATATTGGTGTAGAGAGAAGAGATGTCGAAAGTACCGATGATTGCAGTCTCAGGTATCTGGTCCTTGATGTCATCGAGTTTCCTGAGAAAGTCTGGTGTGTCATGGATGTAGGAGGGTGTGAGTGAGACAAGAGGTTTAATGTGGTGATCAACAAAGAGGGAGATGTTCTCTGTTGGGGAACTATTTCCAGAGAGGATGGGATGACCAGGATTTCCAGGTTTGTGGATCTTGGGGAGGAGATAGAATGGGGCAGGTTTGGCATTAACGGGGGAGAGAAATTTGTGAGCCTTCGTGGTGAGGTGTTCGTGAGCCTTCGTGGTGAGGTGTTCGTGTTCCTTTATGTCATCGAGTGTCGACTGGATCTGTTGGAAGAAATCATCAATGGGATCAGAGTCAAGGAGTGTGTAGTGGGAAGGATTGTGGAGATGTTTCATGGTTTCATCAATGTACTGCTGGCGGTCCATTACAACAACAGCTGATCCTTTGTCTGCAGGCTTGATGATGATGTCAGACCTGTTTTTGAGAGATGAGAGAGTCTGGCATTCTTCCTTAAGGAGATTGTCATGTGATGCACTGTCGAGGGCATCTGCGGAGTGGACTTGAGATGAGACAGCTTTGATGTACGTTTCCAGGGATGGAACTCCATTCTTGAGGGGAATCCATGAGCTTTTTTGGTGGAAGTTCTCAGGAGCAGAAGGGGGTTCATAGAGAAAGAACTCTTTGAGGCTTAACCTGCGGTAGAAAGTAGAGAGGTCTTGGCTGAGTGCTATCTGATCGACCTTGGGAGGGGTGGGGCAAAACTTGAGACCTTGAGAAAGGGGAGAAAAGAAAGGTAAACGACTGAAGTGGCGGATACGTCAGCGAATGTGGTGTGTCGTCTCAATCTGTTAGACTGTTGTCGTTTCTTCATGAAGTTGCCTATTTTCTTGTTCCTGCGTGCAGTGAGGTCAGACACATGTTTTGAGAGACAAGATTCAATTTCGTCATTGTATCTGAGCCACTGGGTGTGAGTGCAGCAAGAGCGAAGTTCACTCTCCAGCCTGTCGATGTCAGCTGAAAAGGAATTGAGTAAGGTGGCACACTGTTCGGAGAGAATGTTAATCAAACAGATGGACAGAGAAGAACAATGATTGCCAAAGAAGGGAAATAGAAATACATAACCTGTCAGAATAGAGGGAAAATTCAAAGAAGTGAACAAGATTGACCTGTAAGGGGAATTGTAATTAATTTTATTTTGTTCCTTCTTTGCGCCATTTCCAATTGCAGACCCTTCTATTCTTGATCGATTCCTTCCTCCTGTCACAGTCTCTTTTATACATCCTTTTTCCATCCACACATGCACACACTTGTATTTGTTTGTGTTTATACATATTCGTGCTTACTATGCCCATTTATGCTTGCTTATTAACCCGTTGAGGATGGTTTGATTTTGCTACAACACGCACTTCCCATAGACACCTGCAAGAGTATACTCGGGACTCGTCCTCAACGAGTTAACATATACATTTTTTCTCTCCCTTGGATTTTGTGTCTCCCCCCCCCCCCCTTTTTTTCATATGTGCTTTAATTATCATTATTCTAATTTCCTCTATCAATATCATGATTATTATTGTTGCTATTATTATTCTCATTATTGTGTATATATACTTTGATATGTTTCATTGCATATGCATTTGTTGGTTGACTCTCACTTTCATATTACCTCCTCTTGGTACACCTATTTAGGGCTCGCTGTTTGCTCGGCCCCCCTCCCCTTCCCCTTGCTGTTGCTATTTCACTCTTTTCCTTTCTTTATCCCGCTGTTGTTCCTCATCTTGTTTGATGTTGCCTCCCTGTTCATCTCTTTCCTTCAATGGTTGCCCCCATGGTCCTCAGGATCATTACTGACCCTCCTCTGCCTTTTGTCTGTCCACCCTCCTGCTCTAATCCCCTTTCCTTTACCTGTTGGGCTCCTTGCCCATGACCTCCTACCCTTTCCTTTTGTTTTCTTTGTTCTGTGTCCCCAGCCCGTCCCTGACTGTTCTTGTTGTGTAAAGTCCTTATATGTGATTGCTTTCCCTGCCTGTTTGTCATTTTGCCTCTGACGAAGATTCTGCTAGGATCGAAAGCTCAGGCCCCTTTTGACTCCATGATACTTGCTGCATAAAAAGGAATAGCTTTGACATTATGGTTTTAAAAAACTGATGTTTTGTTATTCTCTTTGTTTGTTTGGGGGGGGGGGGGTTCGGATTTAATGGCACATATATCAACTTGACAATGATGGAGTTAACTTGTTTTGCATTGAAACTCTTTGTTTACCTCTTTAATTCATCATTCAGAAAGTGATGAAGATGAATCTTCTCAAAAGGTTTTGATCTCAACAAAATTACTCAATAGAGCCAGAGATATCGGTCCTGTAGTGCAGAACTGTCTGCAATATCAGGAAATTTTGTGAAGAGGAGACCACTGCTGAATGTAAAAAGGTCCCTTTCAGAACTAGTCTCATTAAAGGGAAGATAAACCCCAAGAACAATGTGGATTGAGTGAAAGCAGCAACATCAGTAGAACACATCAATGAAAGTTTGAGGAAAATCGGACAATCGATGCAAAAGTTATGAATTTTTAAAGTTTTGGTGTTGGAACCGCTGGATGGGGAGACTACTAGAGGATATGACGTATGAGTGGACAACAATACAAAGAAAATATAAAGGAAATTCAACAAAAATTCACTTTTCTAGAATTATGAAAGAGCAGTGGACCAACCGCTTTCAGAAAGCAGGGGGAATAATTGCTACCCTTAACATATGTTAATATCAAGTTGATGGAATTTGTAATTTTTATGAAAAATTGATTTTTGTAGTATTTTCTTTATATTTTCTTGGTATTGTTGTCCACTCATACGTCATAACCTCCAGTAGTCTCCTCATCCAGCGGTTCCAACATCAAAACTTTAAAAATTCATAACTTTTGCATCGATTGTCCGATTTTCTTCAAACTTTCACTGATGTGTTCTAATAATGTTGCTGCTTTTACTCAATCCACATTGTTCTTGGGGTTTATCTTCCCTTTAAGAAAGAATGTAGAGCAGTGCACTGTGGGTAGTGGAATTAAGAGCTGGTGACCAAGTCTTAATATTAAAAATGTTCAAAGCCTCTATATCAGTGTAGGTTTCACAGATATCACTTGATGTGGATGGGGAAAGAGGGTGGAACTGAAGATTGAGTTGATGATGATGGAGAGGAGGTAAAAGCAGAATAGCGCAGACGTACACATGCAATGCAATCTAAACTATGATAAGTCATGACACAGTATATTATTATAACTCATTGTCAAGTGTGTTGCCATAGGCTCTGAGGAACTGTACAAATCTCCAGACGTGATATGATTGGTTATGATAATTGTAATTTATGGTGGTGCTATTTTCATGATGTTAATAATTTCAGCAATGATTCTGCTTATTAATGATGATGAGTTTGTTGATAATGACATGTGTATGCCAACAATTGGTAGTAGTATTGATGAGTTTCTGCTTGCATAGAAAACAAAGATTACTAATGAAGGATGTATTTACATGTGTCCCCCTTTTTTTTTTCAGGTATCCACATGAGAATGACACCTACGAATGCTATTGCAACTCGTCGATAGGCCTGTACTCATATCCCCTAGAAGACTTTGGTGAGGAGGAAACTGAGGAAGACTGTGCGAGTATGAATGGGACTTTGGTAGGGAACTACTGTGGTAAACATGTCCCAGTGTCTGATGTCTTCCTCATGTCATTCATCCTAATGATTGGAACCTTCACTATTGCCTACAGCCTCAAGGAGTTCAAGACCACCAGATACTTCCCAAACATTGTGAGTTTGTGTGGATTTAGACTGGGTTGTATATGATGCCATATACTTCCAAACCGCATGAGTGTGTGGATGTTGTAGACTGGGTTGTATATGATGTCATATACAGTTTACAAACAGCATGACTTTGTGTGGATGTACATGTAGACTGGTTTGTATATAAATGAGATCACTCTCACACCATTCCTATTAAATCTACAGACCTACCAAGTCCCCCAGTTTTTCTACAGCCTTATTTTTTGTAGAGAAGTGTGATCAGGTATGTGTTAGAGGCCCCTTTTTGTTTCTTGAAAATCCTTTGCACACTCTTCACTTTCAACTCTGATAACTTTTGAAAGGATAATGCTGCTGCTTTGAAAGTTGGCATCAATCATGGACAGACTGTGTTAATAGAGCATGTTTAATTTCAGCTTAATCAATTAGTCTCTTCATTGTTGTTGCTCCAGTGGTTTACATCCTGTTTGTTGTCCCATTTATCACACAGCTAGCATGGCTTGGTAAAGATTAAGCACTTGAATAGACTCTGTGATTCAGAGCCTCTTTTCTCAGTTCACACTTATCTAGAGTGTGTGCATTCTTTCCAATAGCTAGATAGGTTAGGACAGTCCATTCGAATTGAGTTATACATCATTTTAAAGCTAAAAGTCTGCTCTTTCAGAATCTGCCATTAACTAAAAATCCATGTGTGGCGACTTTTCGTTGGTTTGTGATGCAGGGTCACAAATAGATAATCTCTCAAAAAGTCTCCTTGTCTAGAACCAGATGCAGTGTATGTGACCATGCATCACAAAATCAGCAGTCGCATGCCCTGATTTTATGTGAGGACTCAAAATAGGTGATACAGGTCAATCTAAGTGTAGTCAATCCTGAGTTTTTCATATTTTTTGAAAGAGTAATTTTTCTTCACAGTGCATTTGGAATCGTAAAGCGAATAGGAAATTGCATTATTAGGAGCACTTTTTTTTTTCAGAATATTGTGATTGTGTGTATGTCTGAGAAATCCCTTAAAAAAAAAATCTACATTTGTACACCCTCTTCACTTTCAACTCTAGTAGTCTAGTAGTCTTTGAAACGATGATGCTACTGCATGGAAAGTCAGTATTATTAATGGATAGAGTGTGTTACTAGAGCATGCCCAATTTCAGCTTAATCTGATAATCTTTTCATTGTTGTTTTGGTGTTTTACATCTTGTTTTTTGTCACATTCATTGCACAGCTAGCAGGGCTTGATGAGATTAAGGGCTTGAATAGACTCTCTACTTCAGAGCCTCTTTTCTCAGTACACACTTTTTCAGAGTGCGTGTCTTCTTTCCAATATTGAGATGAGGTTAGGAGAGACCATTTTCATCGAGCTATACATCATTTTACAGCTTCAAATCTGATCTTTCAAAATCTGCCCTTAACTAAAATTCCATGTCTGGCGATGTAGGGTCACATTTAATCAAGTCAATGCCGTGAGTAAATAAATCAATTTGTGAGTATCAGGTTTTAATGGCAGAGTCAAGGGTGGTCTCTGTGGAGCCAGAACCAAAGGTGGGGCCAGTTTTCGCTTTTTAGTCTTGTTAAAACTTGTGAAGTCAAATTTTCTACAAACCTAGTTGGTATTTTTACCAGTGTGATAGAATATACAAATAATGTGCATTGTACAAATGGACTCCATACCCCCTAGAGGCCCTCTGAAGCCCCTAAGTTTGCTATGTTCTCCTTGAGTGATAGCCTGCAAGAAGGAGGTGAATATACATGTAATCTTACAATGCTCGTGTCTGTGTTAGACCCACTGGGTCTCTTGGGTTTTTCTCTTTTTTTCTCCCCTATTCAAGATGATATTATTCATGATTAGTTTGTTTGTATGTGTCTGTATTCATACATTTATCTGTCAAAATTTGTTCCCAGGTGAGAACCACTGTGAGTGACTTTGCTGTGCTGTTTGCAGTGGTCATCATGATGGGTGTGGACAGACTCTTTGGAGTGGACACACCCAAGTTGGTAGTTCCTGCAGAATTCAAGGTTAGTCTTGTTTCAAGGCTGAAGTGTTTGCATTTAATATGAACCTCTCAGAGCCACAAAGGGATTAGAATGAGAAATGATTTGACCTTGGTTTGGTAAATAAGTGCACAGTATGGAATGAACCACATCAAATGTGTCTCCTAATGGGAGTTCACTGTCATCTCAAGATTGTATTTGAGTCACTGAACTGTACAGCAATGACAGTTTTCTGGATTTTTGTGGCATTCTGGCAAGATTGTCAATCATCATATTGCATGTAGTAGAACAGCACATACACCAGTCACCTTATGAACAATTACATAAACCAAGTGACTAACCTACTAGATATGAAGTGTTGTTCAGACACTAAAGTTTCATCAGCAGTCTGAGAAAAAATCCAGCTTGGAACTCTTTCACTGACCCAGTGTGCTCTATTCTCCATTAGCTACACTTGTACCGCATTATGCTGTCACTTTCATACCCCCCGGTCAAAATTCTAGAAGATTCCAAGCTAGCAGTATACTGTAAAGCTGTCTACGTCTTGCTGTGATAATGGTTCCTAGTATCACATAAATTTACTACTGGTAAGTCTCATCTGAAACAGGACATAGGCAAAGGATTCTTAGCATGGAATTAGTTATTTGTTTTGTATTTTTCTTAAATTGTTTTTATGCCTCCGCCACGAAGTGGTGCCGGAGGCATTATGTTTTCGGGTTGTCCGTCCGTCCGTCCTTCCGTCCGTCCGTAATGAATTTTGTGGACAGGGTAACTACCAAAACCTTTTGAGGTATCCTAATGAAACTTGGCATGTATGTGTATTAGGGGGTGAACTTGTGCCTATCAACTTTTGGGTGCGGGTGCTCAAGGTCAAAGGTCAAAAGGTCAAGGTCAAATATGTAAAATTTCACTATTTCCACCATATCTATGCAGTGCCTGAAGATATTTTCTTGAAACTTAGTGCATACATGTATTACCCAATTAAGATTCTGTGGTGAAAGTTTGGGGTCATGAGGTCAAAGGTCAAAAGGTCAAGTAAAAATATTAAAACTTCACTTTTTTCTCCGTAACTTGGAAATTGTTCAAGGTATCTTCATGGAACATAGTATATATACATGTACTGACTGGCAGTGATTATCTAGAGAAGTTAGGGTTCATGGGTCAAAGATCAGGGGTCAAAGGTCAAGGGCAACACTTCAAAATTTACTTTTTCCCTCATGTTTATGCAATGCCAGCAGGATTATTTTTTTTTTTACACTTGGTGTATGCATGTATAACCTAATAGAGATTCTCTGGAAAGTTTTTTTTTTTTTTCTTTTGTTTTTGCCTCAAAGGTCAAAAGGTCAAAGATCAAGGGAAAGTGCTGAA
This sequence comes from Diadema setosum, assembly GCA_033980235.1. Classification (NCBI taxonomy): domain Eukaryota; kingdom Metazoa; phylum Echinodermata; class Echinoidea; order Diadematoida; family Diadematidae; genus Diadema; species Diadema setosum. The sequence continues at coordinate 277,327 of CM067080.1, forward strand.
CTAAGCTTTTCCTCCATATCTCGGAAGTGGCTCAGGTTATCTTGAAATGTACTACATATTTATGCATGTTCTGCCTGACAGTGATTACCTTATGAATTTTAGGGTCAAAGGCCAGATGAAAATGGTAACAATTTACTATTCAATACAGAAATTGCACTTTTTCTCCATACCTTGAAAATTACTCAGTGCATAAATGTATGAATGGGTCAGAGTCAAGTTAAAGTCCTGAAATCCCCAAATACATGTTCTCCTATTCATCCAATTAAACCTAGGTCAAGGTGAACATTCAACACATTTGTGACAAACTTGTCATTTTAATATTTTACCAATTTTGTGAAAATGTAATTACACATTGTCCACATGTACTATCTAGACCTATTAGGAGAATCATGCATTATGGCGGAGGCATACCAGACGCCATAGCGACATTTCTAGTTTTCAAATGTTGGGTTTGTCATCTATAGCCAACATCTGATGAGCGTAAAGGGTGGATCATTCCACCCTTCAATGGGAACCCATGGTGGACAGCTCTTCTCAGCATCCTCCCAGCTCTCCTAGCAACCATCCTCATCTTTATGGATCAGCAAATCACAGCAGTCATTGTCAACAGAAAGGAAAACAAGTTCAAGGTCAGAAACTTCAAGCCGTCTTTTTAATAGTAATAATGATTATACATTACATTTGTAAGCACATATACAATGTTTCAATGTTTTCTTCCCTTTCTATCTGTTTTGTACAGTTTCATACATTGTAGAGGTTCCCTCATGTTGTTTGTAGAAGTTCAAATACAATTAAACAAGAAGCTTGCAGATGTAGGCTTGCAATTTATGCATAGGATAAACATCTTGAATCGACCAGACATATTGAACAGTGCCATTGTGCATCAAGTTTCAAACATGGTACATTGCATGTAAATGAACATTGCATGTGATGTAGTCATGTGACCAATACAAATTACACAAGAGTAGTGTTTAAAAAATTCTTGTGCAGGTGAATGCATATAGCATCGTCTTGTTGTAGTGTGACAAATTTGACACATTACACTTTGTCAAAGAAACAGAGCTTTAAGGAGCATGTGTTTTTTTGTTTGTATCTTGATTGATATAAGCTCAAACAAAACATAAAGATGCTATTGTGTACCTGTGACCTGAAAACATCCTGACTTAGCCTACAATGCAGGATCTTTAGGATTGACATATTGTCTACACCACACATTGTGCCAGTGTATTTCATGACTTGGGACCTGGAAGACAATTTCAGTGTTGGACTCCTGATCCAGAACTACAGAATTATCCTCCCATTACAAAAGAAGAACATTGAAATTTCATGAATATCAGTCAACCCATGAAATTTGCAAAGCATACTTTATATACAGTCGCTGTGTTTTCTTTGGAACAAAGAAAAGTAACAGAAAAATTGGGAAGTAGGACCTGGGGATAGAAAATTAGCTGTCACTTGAAATCTTCTGACCTTCACCTCATTAGAAAGGAGTTGGCTACCATCTTGACTTACTGGTAGTTGCCATCATGTTGGGTATCTGCTCCATCATGGGTCTGCCCTGGTTTGTGGCTGCTACAGTGCTTTCCATCAACCATGTCAACAGTCTGCGGGTGGAGTCAGAGTGCAAGGCTCCAGGCGAGCGTCCTAAGATTGTTGGATGCAGGTAAGGTAGACACTGAATTGACCTTGACCCTTGCAACCTGGGAATTTCCTTTTTTAAAACTGTTCAACTCATTTTCTATGGAAGTTGCAAATAGATTCTATTTGAAATGTGCAGTCAGTTTCAATGATTTCAAGGGTATCTCCTGTAAACATATTCAATTCCTTGAAGCAGTAAAAAGAAATATGTTTGTGGAATGATTTTCACACCCTAAAGTGAATGTTTGTACATGTATTTCTGAAAAGTGCATGATTCATTTATTGTCCATTTAGGACATTCTTCTTGTTGGCATATGGGCGTACACATATGAATATCTGCAATCATACATACATACATACATTCATGTACATGTACACATATAAATAAATGCAACTTTCAATATATACACAATCATGCAAGCATAATTTATACTCACAATACAGTAAACGCATACATCATTACAAATTTATAATTCATCACAATTCATTATATTTACCGATCAACAACAAAACAAGAGTTTAGAAAACGTGAAGCCCGTCCTTTCCGAGGGAGTGCATATTTTACGTAACCTTTGCACACCCACACACACACTCACTCGCACGTACTCCGAAGGATAACACTTCGCGTTGCGCCATTTATGACACATGTACATCACTGGATACATACAGGTGAAGGCAAACAAACGCATGCGCGCACTCAAAAACAAAACACAAATACACGTTCGCACACACACACACTGTTTGATCAGTCACACAATTACTACTACAATTCATGTTTTCAAAATGAAGCAGCATTTTTTTTTTTTTTAAATGATGAATTTTTCCTCGCCTGTAATATTGAGATGACCATTGTCTCACATCCGGCTATCATTCTTTGCCAACAGGGAACAAAGACTGACCGGCGTGATGGTCTTTGCCATGATCGGTCTAGCTACACTCATGACAAGAATCCTGGCTGTAAGTCTACTGTCGACTCTTCCCTGAAAGTTTCCTATACCGCATTAACATTGCCCAAATGCTAAGGTGTTTTATCCGTGTTGCACCATTATTTTATTGGGATGGATGGCAATGTGAAAGCTCACACTCCGTCACAGACTACAACATGTGATGCATCGCAGTACAGTCCCGTAACATTCTGTTATTAGTGTGCGTCCCGTTGCAACACCAGTATTCCACTGCGACAGATGGCAATGTGAATGCATCCCAGTACAACTCTGTTGCAAAAAGTTGGAAAGATCAAACACGCTACTTGTTTACAGTCTTGAAGGGGGCTGGTTGTTTTTTAGAAAAGACATTTTTGATATATTGGAACGTAGCTAACAATGTAATTAGTTTTTAAGTTAATTGAAAAAGACTGTTCATGTTTTTCGAGAAAAGTTTGACTATTCATATTAAGTAAAGTAGGCAATACATTGGATTAACTATTGCCATTAAAGAGATCATGAGCCTGTGATCCACGTCGGCCAAATTTTATTTATACCAACGTGCGTGCTGCATTCATGCATCTCAGAGGAGAGATCAATGATGTGCTGTGCTGAGAACTGCTGAACACAATTCACAAATCAGAATTGTGTGTATTCTACATTTTTATGCACGCATAGTTCCTCAACATTAATTTTTTGCAGAATTTTTTTGAAGTTGTATTTTTCGATTTTTAATTCTTTTTTTATTTTTAGGCAACGCCCCCACCATATATGAGGCATTGATTAAAACATGTGCTCTACTGTGGGATGAATGTTGGCGATGTGAATGTGCGATAACAGGAATGCACCGGAGTTGTTCTGAGAGAGCGCGAGCAATGTGAATGCCTTTGTTACAGGATGTTATGGTGTTGCACCAGGGCAATGTCCCGGTGCAACACTGGCAAATTTTTTTAGGCAATGTGAATGCTGTGCTAGAATAGCAAGTTTGAATTTTGAAAGTGAAAAAATGAATGTTATACAGTTTTAATTCACAAAGAAGGAGATAAAATCAGATTGTGTAACTCTGTGAAAGTTAGCATATCATCTGATGAGGCATTATGTTTGAACCCGTAATCATCTAGTCATCTAATCATCTAGAGAATGATATCTCAAAAGATACTGCCATTAGGAATTTATGTTGATTATGGATTTATTACATGTTGAGCAATTGTTTGCTGAGGTGTTTTTGCTTTTTTATTCCTTTTAGTTTTATGCAAGAAGTCATTACTGATAAAATCAAGTGTATGTAATCTTCTTGCCAATCCAAAGCCTGCAGTGTACATGTAGATATTCATTTCTTTAGGGGCAACTGAAGTTGAGATGTTCACTGCAAAAGAGACAGAATACACGACCAGCTAAATTGAAGTACGGTGTCAGAAACACACATGGTTTTTGATGAATTGAGCTTGATGTCCGTTAATAAAGCATTATTTACTACAATGAATAGAAATGGTCTAGTCCATGATGTAGACATTTTCATGCAATTTTCATGCCTCTTAATCAGTGCAACAACAACAACAAAAAAATGATGACTAGGACTACATTTGTATTAGAATTTTTGGAGAATAAGTTGTGTCTACCAGCTTCAAGTGAAGGTCACTAAAATTGGCTCAGCACCAAAAGAAGACAAAAATTGATTTCCTCAATCTTCTATCTCTCTTTTCCTGCCCTAGTATGTTCCAATGCCAGTACTGTATGGAGTTTTCCTCTTTATGGGTATCGCCTCACTGAAAGGAGTCCAGGTATGTCTCAATTTGGTCATGACTGACATATATCAAAAGTGATTTCTTGTTTTCTTTTCTTTTTTTGTAATTGCACACATGCCTTCATGTTCACTATTAAAGGAGTGAGTTGTGAGGACAGTTTTGATTAAGCAGGGAGTATGTAGCATTTGTACATAATACCTCTGTGGTTCAGTGGATAAGACTATGAATTTTCAATCATGAGGTCTCTGGTTCAAGTCCCATGGTTGCAGCAGTTGTGCCCCTCTGAAAGTCATTTGCTTACAGGTATTCATTCGGATTCCTTAGTGATTACTTGAAAAAAATAGATTCAAAATCAAATTAAATACTTAGTGAAAGCACTACATCTAACTTGCTTGTCACGTCTATTGCCATCAGAGGACTCTTGAAAAAGTTCATTGACCTGTACTTTGGCCTCTCTAGCAAAGCTTGTCTGTGCAAAATATTTGATGCAGTGCAATAAAGCAGTGCAAGATTCAAATTTTGAAGGCTGCTCTCTTTAAGAGCAATGGGAAAAGTATTTGATGCAGTGCAATAAAGCAGTGTAAGATTCAAATTTTGAAGGCTGCTGTCTTTAAGAGCAATGGGAAAAGTATTTGATGCAGTGCAATAAAGCAGTGTAAGATTCAAATTTTGAAGGCTGCTGTCTTTAAGAGCAATGGGAAAAGTATTTGATGCAGTGCAATAAAGCAGTGTAAGATTCAAATTTTGAAGGCTGCTCTCTTTAAGAGCAATGGGAAAAGTATTTGATGCAGTGCAATAAAGCAGTGTAAGATTCAAATTTTGAAGGCTGCTCTCTTTAAGAGCAATGGGAAAAGTATTTGATGCAGTGCAATAAAGCAGTGTAAGATTCAAATTTTGAAGGCTGCTGTCTTTAAGAGCAATGGGAAAAGTATTTGATGCAGTGCAATAAAGCAGTGTAAGATTCAAGTTTTGAAGGCTGCTGTCTTTAAGAGCAATGGGAAAAGTATTTGATGCAGTGCAATAAAGCAGTGTAAGATTCAAATTTTGAAGGCTGCTCTCTTTTAGAGCAATGGGAAAAGTATTTGATGCAGTGCAATAAAGCAGTGTAAGATTCAAATTTTGAAGGCTGCTGTCTTTCAGAGCAATGGGAAAAGTATTTGATGCAGTGCAATAAAGCAGTGTAAGATTCAAATTTTGAAGGCTGCTCTCTTTAAGAGCAATGGGAAAAGTATTTGATGCAGTGCAATAAAGCAGTGTAAGATTCAAATTTTGAAGGCTGCTCTCTTTAAGAGCAATGGGAAAAGTATTTGATGCAGTGCAATAAAGCAGTGTAAGATTCAAATTTTGAAGGCTGCTCTCTTTAAGAGCAATGTGAAAAGTATTTGATGCAGTGCAATAAAGCAGTGTAAGATTCAAATTTTGAAGGCTGCTGTCTTTAAGAGCAATGGGAAAAGTATTTGATGCAGTGCAATAAAGCAGTGTAAGATTCAAATTTTGAAGGCTGCTGTCTTTAAGAGCAATGGGAAAAGTATTTGATGCAGTGCAATAAAGCAGTGTAAGATTCAAGTTTTGAAGGCTGCTGTCTTTTAGAGCAATGGGAAAAGTATTTGATGCAGTGCAATAAAGCCCTGTAAGATTCAAGTTTTGAAGGCTGCTCTCTTTAAGAGCAATGGGAAAAGTATTTGATGCAGTGCAATAAAGCAGTGTAAGATTCAAATTTTGAAGGCTGCTCTCTTTCAGAGCAATGGGAAAAGTATTTGATGCAGTGCAATAAAGCAGTGTAAGATTCAAGTTTTGAAGGCTGCTCTCTTTCAGAACAATGGGAAAAGTATTCAAAGAAAATGATAGGAAGTTGAAGAAATACACAGATTCCTCAATACCGAGGTGTTCAAGAGTTTTTGCTGAATTCTGTGTCACTGTGTTCCGATACCAGACATTTTGTATAGATGTAGTTTACTTCATGGAAAGTGAGAAGAAGGTTGGTGTCTGTGATTATTAAAGTCGTTAGTGATGTGATTTTTTCCTTTTTTTCCTACAGTTTGTGGATCGCCTGGCCCTCTTCTTCATGCCTCTTAAGTACCAGCCAGATTACATCTACCTGAGACATGTCAGCATTCGAAGGGTCTACCTCTTCACAGCTATCCAGCTCATGTGTCTGGTGGTCCTATGGGTCATCAAGTCTACCATGGCAGCTCTCATCTTTCCCATTATGGTAAGTCTGTGGGATGGAGATAGGAACCAAGATGTTCGTCGATGGAGAGAGAGAGCAGGGCTGTGTTTCTGTGTTCTTTGTTTTTACAAACGCTAATGCAGTGCATCACAAACTCTGACATTGATTAGATTTGTGGGCTCAGAGAAATGAACACACATCTGTCCAGAAATGACACAAATGAGAAATGATTGTGATGAGATTGAAAACAAGTTAAGAAGTCGACTACGGTAAAAGTGATGATCAGTTTTAATATAATTACTTATAAAATGATCCGAAAGATGGTTGTGGTGGTTGTTTACTGGTCCTTACAACTGGTTCTGCACTTCTCTATGCCTGAAAACCATCCTACATATGACAAGTATTGAATATTTGGAAGGTGGATGATAAATGATAGATGATACTAAAAATAGTGATGACTACAACCTTCTCTGTTACATCTCCTTTGTCCAGGTGCTTGGAATGGTAGGAGTGAGGAAGGCAATGGACATGATCTTTACTCAGCAGGAACTAGAGATGATGGATGATGTAATGCCTGAGATGACCAAGAGAGCCAAACATGACCGCAAGAAGAAGGAGGAGCAGGAGAACGCTGCCTGTGAACAGGTTAGTGGGGTTATCTGGTTAGTGGGGCTATCTGGTTAGTGGGGTTGACAGGTTAGTGGAGTTATCTAGTTTTTTTTTCCCCTAATCAATGTCATGTGGCTTCTTGTTTTGTGCCCGTGACTGTGAATTGTGAATAACACCAGAATGTACACTAGCCTCTTTCCTTCAGAGAGTCTTGCCAAAGCCATTCAAGACATGGCAGAGATGGGCTGTGTGAATTTGCAGCCGCTTAAAGGACAAGTTCACCTTCATTAACATAAGGATTAAGAGAATGCAGCAATATTAGTAGAACACATCAGTGAAAGTTTGAGGAAAATTGGGCAATCGATGCGAAAGTTATGAATTTTTACAACTTTTGTGTTGGAACCGCTGGATGAGGAGACTACTAAGGCTGGTGATGTCATATGAGTACAACAGTGTAAAGAAAATATAAAGAAATTTCAACAAATTTTCACTTTTTTCGCATACTAAAAGAGCACTTGACTTGCCTCTTTCTAAAGGCAATGGGAATAATATTACCCATAACATATGTCAGTAACGAGTCAAGGGAATGTGTACTTTTTTCAAAAGATGAAATTTTGTGAAATTCTCTTTATATTTTCCTTATATTGTTGTACGCATGTGACATCATACACTGCAGTAGTCTTCTCATCCAGCGGTGACTGCACAGAAACTTCAAAAATTCATAACTTTTGAACGGAATGTCTGATTTTCCTCAAACTTTCAATGATGTGTTCTACTAATATTGCTACATTCTCTCAATCCTTATGTTAATGAAGGTGAACTTGTCCTTTAATGTAAAAAGGTACATTGACACTTTGTTAGAAGAATCATTTTACTTTTCATGTTTTATGTGTCTCATTTCAGTCAAAGATGTTTTTCCCTTTTTTCTTTTTCTTTCTTTCTTTTTTTTAATGATTGGATCTTACATACCTTAAGAGTTGGAAACTCAATATTGCAATATTACCCCAAGAGATCAGAAGACAATCCAGTCTTATAGAATAAATTGGACTGTTGTCAATGGTGTGAACACTTTATTGCATTTCTGCCTTTTCACATGTGGTAAGTACAGGTGAGTGTGTATGATGTGATAAAGTGTACAACTTCTTAATTGATAGTTGTGTAAGCAGGATGTGAGAGAAATGATTGTAGTGACTGCTGTGAATAGGACTATGTGACTGCTTTGGAAGAAAACCGTAAATCTGTTGAATGTGCATTCAATTTCTGTCTACCAATACACTTGTTCAACTGCATAGAAGCCTCTCCCATTACAAGTAGCAATGTGGAAAGTTGATGAGAATGGATCTCAAACAACGTTGGTAAGGAGGTTTCAGCAAAGAAGTTCAATTTCATTTCTTATTGTTTGGTTCTCTTTTATAACATCCATTTTTAATTAGTACTTGTGTTTTTGTTACACAGTTCTTGTCAGCAAATTTGTACATCTCCTTTGTGAACAATTCATTCTTTTTTTTTAAACCTTAATGTTTCTTCCACTACAGGTTTCATTTTCAAATCATAGATTTTACTGTTCTCATGAATTCTTTATTTTTAATTGAAGTTCTTGCAAAGAATGTTTCAATTTGTCTTGTTTTTGTGTGATTGTTCACATTATAACGGTAACCATAATTTACATTTCACCAAGACTCACCTGTTATTTTTCTTTTTCACTTTCAATTTTGTCTTGACATGATGAAGTTATATTGATATTATAGAATGGGTAGCGAGAATCCTGCGATCTGATTGGTCGAGAGCTATGTGTTCATTTTTACTGGCCGCACGCTGAGTCACAGTGGTAAACATGTTATCGCGCACTTAGCAAGAGTATGTGTACTTGTAACAAAGGTTCGCGCACTAAAGCAAGCATTCGCGCACTCAGCTTGGCCATGCATCCAGTAAAACTGATGCATGGCTGGCCATGCATCCAGTAAAAACGCCATGCATCCAGTAAAAACGGTAAGCACGGGTATGCATGCCCGTTTACGGCAAGCCAAAAGGAAATGCATCCAGTAATTTTGTCATCGGGTAACACGATAGAAAAATGGGGTTTTGACAAGAAAATTACCCATTCTATAAATCAGATGAAGCACATGTCTTTCGTGCGTCAGTCGGAATATAGTGTGCATGCGGTAACTATGGAATTTAGCCTAAACCCACTCGGCTTCGCCTCGTGGGTTAAGCATTCCATAGTTACCTTATGCACACAATTCCGACTGACGCACTCAGACCTGTGCGTCATTTGTATACTGTTCTTCCCTTCTTTATCATGTCAAAACATTAATTCATATTTTCTTCAATGTAGTTTAAGTCTGATATATCTCAGAATAAAGAAATTGGCTGTCCTAAGTTTGTGTTGAAAGGTTGTGAGGAATCATTCATAGATTTATAGTTTGGTCATTGGGAGGTTTTATTAGTTAAAGTGTACCAAAACCCTGGAAATCATACTTGTGTACAGCTAGAATATGCTAAAAAACACAGTCATAATTTATTTGTGATAGCCCCAGAAAGTATACAAATCATATCTCTATACTAATTTGGCACTTGTGCTCCGCACGTTTATGTTCTGGTCCATAAGCACCAGTACTGATCTGTGTGTGTTCCAGCTACTGTTTTCGCGTACGTTTTTAAGAATGATATTGAGATTCCATGTCGATCGGTCAGCCGATCGCATACATGTACATGCATTACATATCACTATTGTTTAAGACGTCTTTGGAAAGAAATATCGATAGTGCAATCGTTTGCTTAAAAGAATCTGGTGATCAACTAGTCTATTTCAAGTTGGGTTTTTTGTGTACTCTTTAAAATTTACAGTTACACCCCAATAAATAAAAATCGAAGTGACAAAAAAAAATCTAATATTTTGCAGAGGGCATGTCTCAAGTATATTCTACAAATATAGCAAACATAATACTTGGGGTATTGGTACGTGTACATGTACAACTTCATATTGTCTCATTCATAAATTGTGCTGTCACACATGCTGACTAAAAATAACATGTGACTTATTACCATGTACACCTAATATATTTGCAGAAAAATTATTTGCTCATATGTGAGGTTTTGAATTCTTCACACTCTAAAACTTTCAAGTAATATCCATCCAACTATTTAAATTTTATGAGGTAAGAAATGTGCAGTGTGGTGTGCAGAAGAAATGGTTGTACAATGTGATAACTTCACTAAAAACATCAGAGAAACATGCTTCATAAAACAGAAAAGTTTCTAATTCAAAGCATCATAGAATTGCAACCTAGTATGGAGGTACAATGTACAATTGTACATGTAGGTATGATAGATATCAATACTGATTTTGAGTGGAAGTCAAGTTTCTAATTTTCACTTAGTATCAACTCATGCGTGCAGTTTTCTCAGAATTATGGCAACAACTTTGTCAAGGTATAATGGAGACAGTTCAAATGTCCAGAAAGTTGTGTTACAAAGTTTGCAAGTTGACCTCATCTCTGTTGTGTTGTTTACTGTGTAGGCCCCGATGAGGGTAAAAACATGTGTATCACATTTTACTCAAATTTATATATTACAGTATATGAAGTGTAGTATTCATTTCCATGCACGAGTTATGAAATGACTTGATCTCATCGTGTGCAAGCCATGAAGTTAATAATTGGCAAATATTGAAGAAGTCAAATTTGTCAGGTACATGAACCAAGGACGGGCCCCTCATGTCAGTGAATTTATACAGTTTAAAACAAAGTTTAATACATGGGAACATAGACATGCTGGACTTTCAATTTCAGCCCAGACTGTATGCACATTTAGTTAACAGTTCTGTCCAGACAGAGTGTGGTATGGACAGAGGGGCCCTATTGTGTGGAGCATAGTCCACTTGAATGCAGAATGCAAATAACCAGAATGTGGGTGTTTTGGAAATACAAAATCAACATAATTTGTGACCATCCATCACCAAACCAACAAAAAGTCTCTAGACATGGGTTTTCAGATAAGAGCAGATTATGAAAGAGCAAACTTTAAGGTTTAAAATGATGTTTAACTCAATTCAAACAGTCTCCTAACCTATCTACAACTGTAAGTATTGGAAAGAAAGCACACACTCCTGAAAAGTGTGAACTGAGAAAAGGCTCTGAAGTACAGGGTCTATTCAAGTGCTTAATCTTTACCAAGCCGTGATAGCTGTGCGATGAATGGGGGAAAAAAAATACAGGATGTAAACCACTGGAGCAACAACAATGAAGGGATTATCAGATTAAGCTGAAATTGAGCATCCTTTATTAACACGTTCGGTCCATGATTAATGCCAACTTTCAAAGCAGAAGCATCATCCTTTCTAAAGTATTTAGAGTTGAAAGTGAAGAGTGTGTACAGGGTTTTTAAGAAATGAAATGGCGACTCCATAAGACATACCTAATCACACTATTCTACAAAAATAAAAAAAGTGTTCCAGAAAAGCTGCTAAAGATGCAATTTCCCATCCGCTTTATGATACCAAACTTTAGCATAATATAGAAGAAGACTTGCTCTTTTAGAAAATATGAAGAAAAAAAAAAACAACAACAACAAACCTCAAGGTTGGCTGGGTTGACCCATTTCATCTATTTTCAGTCCTCACACAAAATCAGTGACTTTTTGTTGGATTTATGATGCACAGTCACATGTAACAGCATTCATTTGTCTCTCAGTTATTGTTTGCTGCCATCTTGTGGTGGATGCATTATACATTGTAATACCATGGAGCTCTGTTAGTAGCTCCATGGTAATACTAAGTACTCAAATTCATGAAATTCTTCCGTCGAGCTGTCGGGCGAAAGCTCGGTGGTCTAGTGGAGATGACGCCTGTCCGATGATCAGGAGGTCGTAGGTTCGAATCCTGCTCGAGTATGTACGCCCATGATTTTTTATCATGGCTACTACTAAAACACTGATCAATTCAGTGCTTATTTACGTCGATGTGGGGCAATTTGTCAATCAGTTGCAATACTAAGTACTGTCGTGCACTCTGAAGACACTGCATTATGCATTGTAGAAGCACGTAGAACTAGTACACAAGAATATTGCACTCAAGCCAGCTGACAAGCAAAGAGACATGCTGCCCCCTAGTGGCAGTTTCAGGACAGTCGATGCTCACATTTTGCTACATTTTATACTGATATCCTTTCGCAAATTCTGTGTGTATTATAAATGTGGTTGTGTAGATTGTTTTTCATGTGTAGAGATTAGTGCATGACAGTTCATAATTTAACTTTTGCAGAATATTTTAGAACACTTTCTTATTCAGCGTGTACAGCCCTTACGTGGTTGTAATATGTCTGCATTCTGTCATTATTTCTCATAGTTTGTGTCTTTTTGTCTTGTTTCTTTTTTTTGAACAGTTCCCATTCTTAGCCAAATTAAAAAGCTTGGGCTGCGGTATAAAGTGGAAGTATAAAAAGGTGAAAAGCTATGCGCATGATAAAAGTCTGCCTGCTACTCCACCTCAGTGCTTGCTCCTAGAATTTTTATGGAAGACAAAGAAATGGTCAATAAAGAAACAAAGAATATTCAATAAAGCATAAAAAAGGAAAATTTACAAATTCAGTCCAATAAGATTTAGTTCGTGACAAGAGAGGTACCTTCTTAGTGTTTAACAGGGGAGTAGAAAATAACCTTGTTCATATTAGCATACTGAAGCTCAGTTTGATGTTACAGCCATTCATTGCAATGCAGGGTGCCTGAAAAAACTTCTATGAAGTGTTACTAGTTTAGATATCTTTTTCATCATGTCTTTTTAGCATGTGAAATTAAGGACATTTATCAAGAACTTTGGAACTGTAAAGGAAATGAATGATTTATTTCCTGACCACGTGCATGAGCTGCTGGTACATGTACTTGCATGCACTGCATGGAAAGATGAAAGCAAGCTCTTCTAACCGTCTTGGTTTGCATCCAGATTTTGTGAGCAGTTGCACATGCCGCAAAGACACAAAAGAAAAAGAAACAAATGGGACTAAAGACAAAGCAAAACAAAACTGAAAGTTATGTGCCTAATGCTTTCGTAAATCTCCTTCAGTCCATCCCCCAAATCATTCATTAACCAAGTACTAATTCAGTTGAAAATTACAAAAAGGAAAATTGATATATCCCAAAACTGGAGAGAAAAAAACAAAACGAAACATAAGAAAACAAAAGAAAAATGATTACTAGCAAGGGTCAGCCAGAGTGCAAATTAGAAAGATTAATGTTTGAAATACAACTTTCAACTCAAACCCCCAAAAAGGTCAACAATGTTTGGCACCATTTGATCATAAGGAAGCGTACATTTTTTTGTGTGTGAAAATTTAATTTTGAAAATGCATAAACATTTTGTACCTCTCATATTAAATTTTTGTAGTGATGAAAACGTGAATTATACTAAAAAGTACAAATTTGCACACCAAGATGGTTAAGAATCAAGGCTCATTCCTCCGATTGGTGCAATGAGCTGATTATGTTTTTTAATTGCTTGCTCTGTAATTGACTGTTACTGCCCTTGCCAAAACAGACTGAAGCAATATGGAACCATTTTGTTGTTCAAACAGGGGAGAAAGCGTTCGGACACATTTCAGCTTTTACAACGGGCCTCTGCCATGGCGACACAAGATCAATGCAAAGTGGTACTAGACGTAGAACTGAGCAGAGAGCAGATGAGACTGGTTTTTGTGCATGTTCCCCTTCCCTCCCCCTTGGTCCTATGAGTTCTAGGAATATGACAGTGTACCATGCCATTTGACCAATTACAGTATATCAGATTTTACTCCATTTGTCATTTTGTTTTTGTTGAAAAATGCTAGCTAAACAGACCCAAGAAAAGTGATACATGAAACAACCCTAGTCTGTAATTGATTATGACACGAGAGAAAGAGACTGAGGCAAAGAACTTGATGTATCACTTCTGTTTTATCTAGTAAATGCCAAAAGAAACCAAACAAACAAATAACCAAACAAGCAAAGCCTTGATTTCAGCATTTATGAATGGAAATTTTCTAAAAGATGGATTTTGATGGCAAGGCCAAGGTTTCACATTGAAGCACATTTGGCAATGGAAATGTACTAAATTTTACTGTATTATCCAACTATTTTGGCAGTGTTCCCACAAACTGACTCAAATCCACAAGAACCACTAACCTGCTCTTTGTGATGTGGGGAGATCACGGCATGATTAGTATTGTATAATACATGGCATGATGATGCATTCAGCTTTGCATGTTGGCTATACATATGTAGGATGCCTTCACCAAAAGACCCCTGCCCAGTTTAGCACTCATGCCTTTTTCTCCTGTACTCACACAGGCTGTCTCAAGAATATATCATGTTAATGTGAACACAAGAGTTCTTCTCAGATTTCAAGATTATAATGTTCATTAATGAGCTCATCCTGACTTCTAGTAGGATGGGGTGTTTTGCTTTATGACTACGGAATTCTTTCTTGTCACTTTCTTTGCCTCTTCTTGCTCCTCCTCCAAATTCTCTTCTTTTTCTTTTTTTTTTTCTCATTTTAGCATTTCCCAAATTCAGTGTGAAAACAAGAGAAAAAACAGTGTGCATGGAAGTGCTTGTATTGTAATGTCAAGATTGAAGCTTGCAAATTAAAGTTTGAGATGTTGCCTGTGATTACCAACTTTTATTCCATTGGGTAGTTTTTTTAAAAAAAGAAAGAAAAGATGTGTGTTGACATTTGTCTTTGGTTTGTTTCAATCAATTTTGATGTGGTTAACACAAATCTGAGTATTATGTAGGATTAAGTTTCAGGTCATTAGCAAACAAAACTACAGAAAGTGGCAGTACTGATGCAAGTTTGGTTTGTGAACCAAGGTCAAATAAATTTGAGGAATTGTTTTCTGTGGAAGGAAGTTCAAAAATATTAAATTTGTGTTGCTTTCTTTTTATTGGTTCTGTATATGTGGGGACCCTTTAATGGCATTTGCATTTGAATGCCAGTATATCATACTGTACAGCAAACCAACAATTCAGATAGCCATTTTAGTCACATACAAAGTGTTTGTAGCTGAGTGTCCCTTACTCTGTACCTCTTGTGTACACAAAATTCTTAAACATGCGGCAAGGCATTGATAGCCTCAGGCTATCTTGCAATAAGTGTGAGACCACTACATACATCTTTACTGCAGTAATCTTTCTTCTTCTAAGAACATTTGTTTATTTGTCAGGTTTTTTTTTTTTTTTTTTTTTTTTTTTTTTGGGGGGGGGGGGGGTTTGGTAACATATTTCTTTTTTTTTTTCCAGAACAGAAGACAAACAATGTAGGTACAGTCCAAACATGGTAGCTCTTGTGACAAAGTGACTTAAAGATTGTAGAGATGTTAGGACATTTGAGATGTTGGTCAGACTTTGTTAAAAGTACAACTTAGCTGTTGCCTTCTGTGCCCTGCTTCTATACACAGTTAAGAGTCCCAAGAGGTACATTCCCCCAGGAGCCTGAATCAACACAAGTTTTAATTTTCAACTTCCTGTTTCTACTTCCCTCAAACCCTCTTGGTCTAGAATCCAAAAAAAAAATAATAATAATAATGATTTAATCTCTGACGTGTTCATCCAAAGCATGGCAGGCATGCACAATCAGTTTTCTCTGTTGCACAGTCTCCCTGCTTGCTCTCCCATCCCACTCTGTGTTTTAATCCTTCAACCAGTCTATTCTTCTCATCAATCTATTCTCCACTGCCTAAACAATCTGCATCTTGACTATTAACATTGGGAATGAAAAGTGAAGTTCAGGAATTGAGTCACAGAAGTGATACAGGTATCTATCATAAAGTGCATTCAAACCTCCATGTAGCAACCTGTCAGGGGAAATGTGAAAGTTAGTGTGTGTGGAGAGGGTGATGGCCAAATTGATTAGATCACTTAATATCTGCAATAAATGGCACGTGCATGTCTTTTGCAGATGTACATGTACGGATACAAGAGATAATAACCTAAATGTAACATAAGTAGACTTGTTTCAGAAATAAAGGAGGGCAAAAAAGCAGAATTTTATTTTTAGTTTTGTAGGTTTGCAATTGAATTGGAAGTATCAAGACACACCAAGATGTTACATGAGATGCTGAAAATAAAAAATGAGAATTTATTACATGGACGGAGTACAAGTTGCAGCTGTACATTTTGAAAACCTGCCTTTTGGAGGCAAATAAGGTGGCCAGTAACAGATGGCCACTACGATATATATGCAGGATCTTAAAACATGATTTTCTCTACAGATCTAGTGTCATGGCTGCACTAAAAAACTGATTACCACAGGTATCAAAAGTGTCACAGCCAACATCCCCAAAGTGGGCACAAAGAAAGAAAGGACTGAAAGGTATAGCAATGATAATACAAGAAATCTTAATTATGACAATAAAACAGTTGACTATCTACAACACACTGTATGACAAAGCTCTTACCATTATCAACTCACTGTTTTTTGAATTAGAAATGAATGCTGTCAAAACAGTCATACTTCTCAACTTGGTGATGCACTGGAAAGAACACACCAATCTTACTGCTGTATGCTACAGAAGTACTGGGGATCTTCAGTCTAGGAATTCACAGGCTTGTATACTGTGTATGGCAATAAATCAGTTTCCACTTTATGTGTACATGTCAAGTCGTATGCAAATCATTTTGTACAAGCAGTTTTCGCTTGAGGGCTGGTATTTCAGTAATGTAACAATGTCAATGTCTTCTGACATGTGTTGTGATGGGACAAAAACGAGGAAGACAAATGAACAGCTAAACTATGCAAGGATGGGAGGCAACCTTGACTTATCCTCACTTACAATTTGAGGGTGTGGTATAGTGCTTGTTGGAATGATTGTTGTAAAATGTGTGGGTACCTGTGGTAGGGGGATAAACCTGCATCTGCTGTACACTAACAATATGCTTCACTTCATCAAGTTTGTAAGTTGCATGGCCTGTGCATTTCTTTGATTGCTTGATAAAAAGAAAAAGAATGGCTTGAGAAAGAAGAAGTGCTGTGTTACATTGTAAACTCTGGTATTGTCTCTTTCTTGTGCATTGGTGCACATACCTAATAATGCACACATACACACACACACACACACTATTTAAACAGGCGACTGCGAATGGAGACACAGGCAGAGAAAGGCTAGGAGTGGCAGAGGGAGAAGCAGAGGGGGTAAGGCAGGGGCAGTCCTCCCCTACCTCCCCAACTTGGTCTGGAGAAAACGGCAACAATTCTGCAAGCACTGAGAGAAACGGATCGGTACAGACCTTGTTTAGATGCATGCCGGATGCTACAGCACGAACCCTTTGTTTCATTCCTTCTTTTTTTTTTGGGGGGGGGGGGGATGGAGATTTGGGATGGCTAGATGGGAGCCAATCAGGAGCATGCTGTAAGATATGATGTCAAGAAATTAGGGCCCTTTTGATTAGGAGATTTGCAGTTATTGTAAAGTGCAATGATTGCTATGGTAGCAGCAGGGAAATAACAGTTCAGCTGCTACTTCATTCTTGCTATGATAACTACTACAGCAGACAATGATGGCAAACTTCTTGTGTGCAATAGGCCAATGTCCAGCATTTACTGTCATGCCAACTCCTTCCTTTACTAGCTAGACAAAGGAGAACGATTTTTTCTTTACTCCAGTCTGGCACACCCGCAGGTAATAGCAAACCACTTCTCTGCCTGTAGCACCAAACTTCTTGGAAAAACATGGCATGTAGCATGAATTAATGGTTGCACAGTAAAGGAGTTATGAGGATGAACAAATTGGATGTAAAGTATGTTAAAGAGAACACTCCCTTCTCTTGAAAAAAAAACATAATAAAGTAGAGAAAACTCTGAAGTCTGCTAGACAGCCAAATCAGACCAGGGTTGAATGCACAGAACTACTTTGGTCTTCTGTGTTCTGCAGAATGCCTTGTTCTAAATATTGACTTCAAACCAAACCAGTGCAGTGCATGTGAGTAATGTGCAAGCTAGTCTTGTTAAAGGGAAGGTAAACCCAAAGAGCAATGTGGATTGAGTGAAAGCAGCAACATTAGTAGAACACATCAGTGAAAGTTTGAGAAAAATCGGACAATCGATGCAAAAGTTATGAATTCTTAAAGTTTTGGTGTTGGAACCGCTGGATGAGGAGACTACTAGAGGATATGACGTATGAGTGGACAACAATACAAAGAAAATATAAAGGATATTCAACAAAAATTCACTTTTCTAGAATTATGAAAGAGCAGTGGATCAACCGCTTTCAGAAAGCAGGGGGAATAATTGCTACCCTTAACATATGTCAATATCAAGTTGATGGAATTTGTAATTTTCATGAAAAATGGATTTTTGTAGTATTTTCTTTATATTTTCTTGATATTGTAGTCCACTCATACGTCATAACCTCTAGTAGTCTCCTCATCCAGCGGTTCCAACACCAAAACTTTAAAAATTCATAACTTTTGCATCGATTGTCCGATTTTCTTCAAACTTTCACTGATGTGTTCTACTAATGTTGCTGCTTTCACTCAATCCACATTGTTCCTGGGGTTTATCTTCCCTTTAACTAATTTGTAGTATGAAATAGACTTTGTCTAAAGACAAGAGGAAGAAAGTGAGAGAGAAAATTTCCTGCACATCAGATTTCTGTGTGTGAATCAAAATCTCTTTTATATATATTAAAAAAAAAGACTGACCACATGAAATAATCTTGAGCTGTCGTGTTTTATAGCAAAATTTTACAGTGCACTTAAAAATTATCAAAACACTATGCAATATTACATTGCATGACTAAAGCATGACGCTTACACAATGTATATTACAATGAAATATGGCGAGGAAAAAAAAAAACAAGATGCTTACTCTGCAGATAAAACACAATTTTGCATGATTTGCCTTTGAATTGCACCCAGGGATGTGCAAGCAGCCACAAATTCTGTTCTTTTGACAAGGTAAAATTAATAGATACAGTGTACATATATCTGGCAAGGTCAAGCTAGGCAAATTTCATACTTGTTAAAAGTTTGCTGTCTGTTGACAAAGTACCAATACTGCATTGCAGTATAAGACCCAGTTTACAGTGCGGGGCTGGGCCGAGCCGCGGCCGAGCCGCGGCCGAGCCCAGCCTCAATTGCGAGCCCGAGCCCCGCAATTTTGTCCATTTACACTGCCAGGCTCGGCCGCGCTTTTAATTCAAACCATTCAATATTTTGTCATAGTGGCGCTCTGTTGGTAAACAAACGCAATTTGGTATAGTCTGCTTTTCAGACCCTTTGCCAACTGAATTCTGTGGCGACAAAGTCGCCGTTCGGGCAAAGGCCTTTGCCGAAGGAAAAATCCTTTGCAGGACAAAACCACCTTAAACTATACTAGTTTTCGACATTGAGGGGGTTAGTATCCTGAATAGCGAAATAGTACGGGCAGAGGGTTTGGAAGCCAGACTAAAATTGGCCGCGCATTTGGCCTCGCTCTGGAGGTGGTCTCGGCCATGGCCCTGCGAGGCCAATTTTGGCCCCACATTTGGCCTTTTGCGCATTTACACCGAAATGAAGGCAGCTCAGCCGCGGCCGAGCCTTGCACTGTAAACGGGGTCTAAGTCCATATGGACAAAACATAGAAAAGGCTGCATTTTCATATACGTATTTTGGTGAGTGTTGCATCATATGCAATGCAGATTTGTTTGAAGGCATGGAATGTTCCTCATTAATGGTAATATCCCATGATAAAGGGAAGTGCTGTTGTAGTAAAAATACACTTGCTGATAGTGGCAGGTAGACCTATGCTACCACACACTTGGCTACACTATAGCATAAAGACTGGTCTATGAGCCAGCTCAAAATTGAGGTACAGCTGTATAATGTATAAAGAGAAGCATAGGGAGAGAGAGAGAGTAAGTGTGTGTGAGTAAGGTTATTGATGTTTGACTAGTCATTTCATTTATACTTGTCAGAGTAATGATTGGTAAAAGTTGTTATTTTTACACTTGTCTCTCTTGTTTAGTGTCACATTGCATTTGTTTGCTTGTTTTTTTCATCATCTGCATACAAATCAAGAAATGAGTCTTAATGACTGTACTAAGTTAAGGCATCATTCTCAATCAAATCTGAGCCATTTTCATACCTTCCTTCTGACAATGTGAAACCAACTGTCAGTATGACAAGTACCAAGTGCTATTAAGTTGTGCATGTACAATGTAGCTGTGTAATCTTCCTACTTCTTTTTATTTGCAACAATTTCAGAGCTAATCTGATCAGTTGCAGCTTCATTTCTTGGTATCTAGCAACACGTAACATAACACAAAAATTCCAAAACAGAAAGAGTAGGTTACATTCATATCAAAATTTTAGGTACTGTGTATACAGACCATAATCTCTTAGATATAAATTTAGTTAAAATTAATTCTGTCAGCTTAACCCTATTCTAACTGGGCTATTTGAGACCAAGTTTTTACTGGGGGGGGGGGGGGGGGGGGGGGGGGGGGGGGGGGGGGTCAATTTGACCCCCCCTTCAGATCTCGGCCGCCAATCGCGCGATCGCTGCAAAATTTTGCCTGAACATAGAGCCGGATGTCAACTACAAGATCACATGGTCATACAATAGAAAAATTTTGATTTCATAATTTTTAATAAATTAATTATGCAAATTAACGCATGAAATCATGTTTTCACCTATAACTCCATCAAAAAGACTGAAGGATTATTAAATTTTTGTGTCAGAGTTCCTCAAGACACATCAAACAATTTTCTAGCAAAAAAATAGTGCAATCAAAATCATTTTCTTTTGTTTTTTGTTGTTTTGTTAATTTCTTATGTATTTTATTGTTTTTTCGATCTTTTGTTTTCTATTGTTTTTTGCCAAAATTTGTTGGAGGCACTTTTTCAAGCTTATCTACATTAGAATTGATTTATTTCAATGGTTAAAAGTTGAAATAATCTAATTTATATCAATTAAACAAAAAAACACAGTTTGCATTGGATTTGCACACGAAATCATGAATTCGAGCGTTTTTCGGGTTGACATGCATATACTAAACATTGCATAACTTCAGAACGGTGTACCCGGACGTCGCAAATTTGGTCTCAAAATATGCGCGAGACTCGAATGAAAAAAGTCATGAAACGACGTGGCAAAATCTTTGTGCGTTGCGGAATCATTGCGCGAAACGTCAAGGGGGGGGTCAATTTGACCCCCCCCCCCCCCAGTTAGAATAGGGTTAACAAACCCATCTGTTATGACTTCCTCCTACAGCAGAAGCTGTAAATTTGCAAGGGTTTAATTTCTTGCAGAAATCGTGACTTCTGTTGGACCAGGAATTTAACAAGACACAAAAATGTCACCATGCACTAGGGCAATAATGCCCTTAAGATAGTCTTGGTGTCAATTTGCAAAAGTGGCATCTCACAAAAATGTCTGTGATCTCTCATTTGTGAAAGTATCTGTATGCAAAAATCACAGCATATACACATGTACAGTATATGACACTAGGGTAGAGGGAACAGCTGCTTATAAGAGATGACTGCATAACATTTTTTTTTTTTGTACCAATTCAGCACACCTCAATGTCAAGCTGTGTTGCACTGTACCTATTAAAGAAAGCTGGATACACTTTAATGTTGGAGTAGTTTCCAGCTTTGCACAGTGTCAAACACACGTTCCTAGACAGGTATCCTCATATTTGATAACAGTATGATACCTTAAATTTTACCCATTTTTATATTCCACACCCATAGGACACAAAAAAGCATGGTGTAAAGTGGCATGGCATGACAACAGAAATACAAATATGTCTCCTGATTGCCTGAAGGGGTTTTGGCAAGGGTTTCATACTTAAAACAGACAAAGTTCCAATGCATTTCACTTGCTTGACATTGAGTTTCACTTGCCCTGGACAAGCAAGGTTTGTAGCACCATGGATACATTGTAGGTGAATACATGGGCAAAGATATTCTTAAGTACATTTATGTTGTTGTTGGGTTGATGGTTTTTTTTTTTTGTTTTTTTTTTTTGTTGTTGTTTTTTTTTGGGGGGGGTGAGGGATTTCCACATCTCATCACAGAGAGATGGAAATTCTTTTCATTGTCCCCCCCCCCCCCACTGTTTTTTCATGTGCTGCATAATATATATAAATTATTTGCAATTACCTTATACTGAGGAAAACAGTATTATTTTGTAAGAAATGAAGAGGAAGCTAAAAGCACAAGTGAATGGGAACTGTCATCTGTAATTGATAGAAGACATACTGATATTCCTAAAACATGCATTCACCCCAGCCTAAGAATACTTGGTCTTCAATGGGTTATACTACTCTCAAATTACAACTACATCATGTTACTTATAAATGAGTACTTGCAAATACATACAGTAGCCACTATTAGGAGCAGGTATTATACCACCTACAGTGTATGAAGCAAAAAAAGGAATAGGAACAGACATTAGATATGCCATCATGTGCGCAGAAGAAATATTATACCTTTAAGATGTTTGAATATTGAATGCATTTTGTGTCAATTATGAGAACATTTTTGTCTGTGAGATGACAGGTTTTTGTCTGAACTGTGAGAGTGTGTTACTACATGTATCTAACATAACACTTCTTTTATTACTTTTCTTCACTGTTAAAATTGAGATACGTTATGTTTGATATTTATGAATTTGATAATCTTTCACGTGTAATGTTCAGTCAGTCTACTAGAGTATGTAACTTTCTTTATCTACTAATTGTTTCCTTCCTACCAAATTCATCACAGTCAAATCTTACTATGAAGGTTTTGTGCATTCAGTAATAAGATGACTTGCACAAACCTGTGATGATGAGTAGGAAGTGAACCTGATGTGGATTCAATGCTTGATTTCATGATTTATTCTTTTCAGTGAATGAACTCTAATATTGTGTTCAATTTGTTTTGTCATTACCAGAACAGGCTCAGAAATATGTTCTGTAACACTGTAGTTGTCTTGTGTAAGCTCATAGAATTCTACTTTAAAAAGAGCAGACACCTGTCTGAGAAGCAATTTAAATTGCATTTGGCTTGACTTTGGAAAGTTTAAGCGTTATTTTTAAAAGTTCATGGTAGTTTCTCATACTGCTCAAGACATCTGCTTGTTGCCGAAAGATTTTCGATCCTTTCCACTTGAATTATCAAAGTAATAACTGCCTACAAAGTCACGTTGATTTGATTGTAATATGCCTCGCACAAGCATGTTATGAACAGTATGAATTGGAGAAGGGAAGTTTGTGTGAAACCATGTGTACAATGTATGTAGTCCTTAAGAGTAGGTGCAATGTATTGTGGAACATCTCAGTCCAGATTGTCACCTGAATTATACGTCATCTCTTCATTGAGCAATTGACTTGATCCACTATCCCCCTCCCGTCTCTCCTCCTCCTCACAGATCAAGAACATCCCAGGGCGTGTCCAGCTACCACTCTCCGACGGCAACATGTTGAGCATCCCAGTAGACAAGGTGGAGTTCCACCCTGAAGTGGCCACTATTAATATCCCAGAGGACATGGCAAAAACTGGCGTCTGGAAGGCTCTGGCCAAGAATGCAGAGGGTGGACATGTGGTACACAGGAAGGCCAGTGGAAAAGAGTGAGTCTACAGTTCTCTGTTTCCAAAGAATTGTGATGATAATAATGATAAGATATGTGGATAATGTCTAGAGAAAGAATTCAATAACAACATGATATATGATAATTTCCACAGAGCTGTAGGATGTTTAATATCATTAATCATGAAACAAATGTAAAGAAGATTGCATTGGTTTGAGCTTCAAGGTTACTTTTGCTTTTAATTCAGTGATTACGTGCAGTTTTGCAAGTGCAATGGCAGTGAGGAATGATATTGTAAATACTGTAATTATCACTGATATTATAGAGTCCTGATCCAAAGTAATGAAACAATGAAGTCTAGGGTCTTGTTACCATTGGTGTAAGAGACAAGTGCTATCAAGAAGGTTTGTGGCATGGACACACAAGAAAATCATAAGCCAAAATTGAATGTCCCCAGGAACTGCCACCATTTCAAGTCTGCTAATGTACAGCAATGTCTCTATCAACATTAGCGAGCAACAAGTTCAAGATTCATTTTGTTACACATGATCTATCCTTGTATCGTGAATTATACTTTCTGTGGAACCTTAAAAAAGAAATGCTACTGACTGAGGATATTCCAAAATGTGACTTCAGAAGGATTGGTGAGGAAATACTTCCCCCCTGTCCACAAATTGTCTGCAGGTGCAAATACTCTAGGCATTTCAGTCTGCTGATCTAAGTTGAAATGAAATGGTAGATGTCTACAATATAGATTCCATGCTCAGCCTCTGTTCTAAAAACTTGATAAGGAATGAGAAGGGTATAGGTAGGGTGTGGAGGGTTACCACATTACCTGGCCCTCAGATGTAGAACAATTGGATACAGTCCAAGAGTCAGGCAAGGGTGCCCCATTTGGACTGGTTCCAAAACTAATTCCACCTGATTCTACCTCTCTTTCTCTCACATGGAAGAAAACGTGAGTGCCCTTGACTTCAACCCTCTCTTGGGATGATGTCATTAATCACAAAGGAGAAAATCCCCTCAAATTGTTTGCTCTGCAGTGATAAGAAGTGAAAATGATGATTGTCAGGATCAGTCAAAGTCAAATTTAAATGAGTGTGGAGAGAGGTGTTATTTTCATGGGTATGGGTAGATTCCTCACAGAGAGTTGGTAATGTGTTCAAGTTTCAAATTGCCTTTATTGACTTTTTCTCAGGTAGAGAAAAAAAAATCAAACATCTAATAGACTTCTTACTGCAACTGTCACAGTACAAAACCACAACAAAACGTATGTGAGATATTTCGCCATATATTTTTTTAGAATTGATCGCTTGTGTCAATTTAACTTTCCTGTAAAATTCTTTTATTAGACTGTTGAATAGATTTATGCCATGACAAAAATAAAGAAAAAGAAGCGTCCCAAAGTGGCACTGGATGCTACCAGCTTAATATAAATATTGATTGATCAAAATGTGATATGATTGGTTTATCATTAAATGTTTAAGAGAACACTTAAAGCTATTTCCATCAACCTCTGATATGAATGTGATGTACATGTAAATGCTGTACAGACTGAAAGACACTTACCATCAGAAATTGCAAAGTGATGAATTTCAGATGAATTAAAGAATATAGCTTCAGAACATGGAAGGGATTCATTTTATATGTATGTTTAACTACAATATATATGATTGATCTTGTAAAGGCACGTATTCAATATTGAAATAAAAAGGCAATTCTGTACTGAGTCAACATTTATCATGTTAGCGTTATGCTCAAGTAGATTCATTGGGTATTGGTTGATCAAGGTACAAGCATTTGGTACATACATGTACAAAATATGAGCACATTGAATAGACCCAGGTTGTACACTCCAGAGTAGAGGATGGAAAAATTGCCGCTTTATCACCATCATGAAACGTTTTGTGAAATGATAAATGTATAAGCCATAAGTGTTTGATTTCAAAAGTACATATTAGCGTTTGTCTTTGTTTCTTTTTTCTTTTTCTCTGTTTTAGGCAAATAGTTATTGAAGAACCCTTTTAGTTGGACTTCAGTTTATTATCCTGTGCAATAATAATGCCCTGTAAATTACTTATTCTGTCAGTTTATTACAACACTATATGAAACAACTGCCTGTCTTTTATGAGCAGATGGATTGTGCCAGAAATGATAGAAACAAAGCGTACCCTCCCAATGTTGTAACTTGCCTTCTAGTGTGTCCTGAGTGAAATAGATGCTTCATGCATGCACTGCAAACAGCATCAGAGCATTTAATATGTGGTAGTATCAATCACTTAATGCATCATTTCATTTCACTGACCAAAATGAGTTAGATAATTAAATTTGGCCAATAATAGCGAGGGCTGCACAACTGTAAAAAGGAGAAATAGCAAAGCAACAATTGCTGTGTGGGGATTAGTTTTATGGTGTTGAAGGGAAGTGCCACTTTATAATCATGGTGACTAAGACAAGTGGACTGAAAACTAATTGTCAGGGAGGTGGATATTTCATACAAGTTAGAGGCATTAAAAAAAATTCTTAAGTTTCATTAATTTCACTAATTATAAGAAGTAATCCTCACCACATTTAATGTTGTAAAATTAAGCTAATTGTTAAAATAAATCATTTCAGAGTAAAAAGTAATTCTCACTAACTTGAGGCTG
Source organism: Diadema setosum (assembly GCA_033980235.1). Taxonomy (NCBI): domain Eukaryota; kingdom Metazoa; phylum Echinodermata; class Echinoidea; order Diadematoida; family Diadematidae; genus Diadema; species Diadema setosum. Next base: position 303,583 of record CM067080.1, read on the forward strand.
TAAACTCAACTATTATTTGTCAAAATCATTCATTTTTATATGAATGGTAATTCTCGTTGTAGAATTGATCAGTCTGGTTGCAGCTGTTCACCCAAAATGTTAATAGGCTTCTTCTTCCTCTCTCCAATATGATATGGGGATAGGTTTCATTTCTGTCTACTTTCTCTAGAAACTTTTAGAGTGGTAAAGTCCATTCATGTTATTAATCTATGTTTGTGGTATCCCGCTGCAGGAAATCTGGTCCCACCCTGGACCTACCCACCATTCCAGGCAGTCCCAGGGAGTCTACCTACGTAGACCAGCATCGAGGCAGCATCCAGGAGGTTCGCATTGAGGTCCCCCAGCAGTTCCGTTACTCTGGTGGTAGCTCATCATCACCTCCACCCCCATACCCGGACAACGAGACCTCTGTCTAACTGGTACTCCATCTCATCCTCCTGGTCCCTTGGCAACTCTGGGAATGCATCACTCCTGAACCATCTATTTGGGATGCATGGAGACAAGATGGAAGTGTCCTGTGTTGCTTCTCTCTCTATCCATCTATCCATCCATCTATCCGTCTATCTATCTGTTTTCAATGGAAAGATGGAATGAGGAATCAGAGTCTATTTTATGGGAGTTATTGTCTCCTGTACACGGCATATAATCAGAGTTGTTTTTTTGTCACCAGAGGTAATAGTGAAGTTTTTGATGGATTTTCACATTTTATCTTCTTCCACAGAGGATGGATGGAAGTCATGAGAGACAAAGTTTACTTAAGATGTTATTTGCTCCCTGAATGTGGGACCGCTGGTACACAGTGATGACTAGAAAGAGATGCATCTCTAACGTTTAGACGGAATGATGATTTCATGTCACAGCAATCTTTATGACAGGATTTTCTGGGGAAAAAACAAGATTAGGTAATTACAATAATTCTATATATTTAGATATCACTCAGATGTGGAATGCTGTTTTAATTTTTGTATGAGTATCATCAATGAAGCATAATGAGTGTTTAATGAATATGTATTATTTATTCTTGAGATTATGAGACAATAGATATTACAATAATTTACTCAGTCTGTTTCTCCTGCCTCACTTTCTATCATCCAGCAGGCCATTACAAAATAGTTTCAGTCATACAGGGTATAATTAAGCAGAGCTTTTCCAACCCTTGTTATATAAGGTAGACAAAGAAATTGTGTAGCAAAACAGACTCATTCATACTTTTGTCTTCTTGTGTTAAATTTTCATTTATTTCAATGCACATTTCATTACTAGTATTTGGAATTACAACTATATTCTTTATGAAGATAACATACGTTTATTTTTATGCTCCACATTGAATCTCACAGACATGTTTCTGCTTCCCCTTATGTTGATTGAAAGCAAATTATTGCTCTGTGGTAGCGACTGGATGTAAATTGAAATAATGCAAGGAATAGAACCCTGGATGGTATAGGATAGAGAAGAGGCAGTTAGTTTGGGCCCTGTGGGCCGAGGTGGTGTACTTTGTAGCTTTATAGAGCAAAGTATGGCATTCATTGCGTTGAGATGGCTACTTTAATCATTTAATGTGAATGAGAGCATTGTTGAATTAGGTGAGTTTGTGGAGGTTATCACATTTTTACTTATAAAAATACCAGTCTGAAGGGGTGTTTTTGTTTTCTTTTGTTTTCCAGAAAATCTTCTGTTCTTCTTGTGTAGTGGCCTCATTGCAAGTCTTTATCTTTTTTGTTGTTATTGCTTACTACATGTATTTCTGTAAGGATCATATGAATATTTATGATGGGGACTATGTCTGATTTGTAAGATAATTTGATGTGACGCGCTGAATCAACTCCCTCCATTCCATTCTCTGTACATAGTATACACAAGATTTAACAGTGACATAGAGATGTATACAGAGTTTGACGTGATTATACAATAGATATCACACTTTATTACTCAAGCAGGGATTTGATCTACCAAACATAGAATAAAATAGTGGATTGAAGTAGGAACTTTGTCAATAAAAATCTAGATTTGAGTAAGATTAAATCAGCAGATTGATGATGTCTTTATTTTTTGGCAGTGATTACACTCAGATTAATTGTTTTCATCTTAGAACAGTGTGATATGTACCTTACTGCATACCTTGTATGATACTCCAAATATGCAATACATGACAATCAACATGTGTGGATTTATGGTAATAATGCTTGGATTTATTGTAAGTGTGATATTGCCACATTTGGCCCAGCTAGGGGATCCTAATTGTAGGCTGAGACACAGCCAGTAGGTTAGTTTGAAAGAAACTGTGTCTATTAGCATAGTGTAAAAAGAGAGGAGAAGTTTTGGAATAGAAAAATAAAGAAGTGAAGCCAAATTTTGTTGATGTGAATTGATGTTAAAAGCACTTCCATATAAGAAAACCTAATACTTGTAAAGATATATATTTTGTTCACCATATTATGCAACTTTCTATCTGAAGTGTGTTTATTGTGTGCTGTACTATTAATAAATCCACCTCTTTCTATGTGAACTCTCAGCACATTATCAAGAACAGACACATAGAGGGATAGAACACAACATGTGATTTTAATGCACAAAATTTGATAGAGACACTCTTACCCTAGCTAAGCAGTCTTCAAGTGGTTGCATGACTTTTGAGCACTGCACAAATTTGATAGCTATGAAGACTGTGTGTGAATTGGAGGTGCTAAGAGCCACATACTGAAGTAGATTTACATTTTTTTAATGGTACATGTTCAGTATGATATCTTCTTCTTCTTTTCTTTTTTTTTTTTTTTGGTAGGCATTGTAATCTGTTAATAACAGTAAAAACATGAGTAGGTTGTGCACAGAAAAATCAACAAGTATATTTTTAATCATTGTCTTTGATTACTAGTGATGCTTTAATTCTACTGCCACCCAATTGAATTTCTGGTGGAAAATTTTGTGACGTGCTTAGGGAAAAATCAAAAAAATAAGATGAATTGGCAGGATAGATTGGAGGGAAGTAAGTGTACATCATTATACATTCACACAGAGCTGGCAAGATGTGAAAATCAGAGCTGTACACAGCAACAGCTAACCCCAGTTAGGATGTTCACAGTGCGATTTTTCTGTTATATTGAATATGGAGATATCTATTTTATATTGTCTCAGATTCATTGGTGATGCATTTATCAATTATAAGATTAATTGAATAGATTCTGCATAAAACAAAAGTTTAACAAAAGTAACTGTCTTTTGTGTATATACATATCATTCAAGTAAAAATGATGATGTTATGATAGTACATTGTACTTGATATAAATCTTAGTTGAGGGAAGACTTTATATCGTTTGTGTGTCAGCTTTGTATAATTTTGCACACAGGTAGTGTACATGTACAGGCAAAAAGCATACATAATATGAAAAAGATGGAAATATTCAATTTATCAAGAATTTTCTTCAGGTGTAAGTCTGTCTACATAAATTTCATTTACTCCTTTCTGTCTGCTTTGATTATCAATACAGTAGATGGTACAAAATGTATTTTTGAATGAATTATTTGGGCTCATTGATAATTAGTTTTTGGGAGTTTCCTTCTGTGTGAGTTATGGAAAAAAATGAAATACTATTCTTTAGCTCTCCCACACTGTACTCACATAATACAACTAGCATTACATGGGTCCTATAACTACTTTGTTAGTTGTCATAAACTCTAACTTAATTCCCCTTTAGATCTACACTGTAGACTTAAATCACTGTCAGTGGCATGTATCATTCACACATTCACATGTACCTGTAAGTCCACCCATACAACCCCCCCCCCCCCACACACACACATGTATGTTCGTAGATGTCAGTCAATATATCACTGTCTACTAATAGATCATATATTAGGTAACACTGTAAAAGTGGACATTTTTGCTTCAGTGATTTTTTTTTTTTTTTTTGTTAGCCAGGTAAGATGGGTTTGGCATGGTTTTAATTAAAAAACATAACAATTGAGTGAACACTTCAAACAGCTCACTGCTACCATGACAGTTAAAGGCTTTGGCAGCAGCAGTAAATACATGAAAAGGTAAATAGTCTGTATTATGACAGCAAATTAACTCACCTTACAGGATTAGCGAATGTGAAGAAAAGTGCAGATAACAGTAGTTGTTACCCTACAATATACCTACATACATGTATATACCTTGAGATCAAGATTTGAAATGGTATTGCATTTATAACAAGCAAAAAGATGTGCGTTTGTTTTGTTTTGGTTTTGATTTTTTTTTATTTTTGTTGGGGGGGGGGAGCTAGGTTTATATGGCATGAAATGCACAAAAATTGTCATTTTTGCAGTAATAGTTATAGTGGTAACTAACAGCCAAATGGGCATGAGGAGGGAGGACAGTGTTACCTGTAGTCCCATCTCACTGTCTGTTTCTAATACTCCAATCAAGAGTAGACTAATAGTTGCTCATTATTTCCCACTGCAAAGTAGTGACAATTCTTGTATTGTAAATATCCCTACCTCAAGTTGTCAACTTTGAGTGTTACAAGTAGCATGTTGTCCCTTACACAACCAGTATGAGTAGTGTCCACACATTGTAGTGCTTGCTTGTTTAAAGCAAAATAGGCAAGATTTAGACAGAAAGGGTAGTAGAAAAGTCATAATACACAATTAAAGTTGTGCTTGGTTTGCATTAAACAAAAAGATGAATTTTATGTGAAAATTGCTCAAGGGAAATACAATGTAAATATGAAACCTTAAAAAAAAAAACAGAATCTTGGCATCGTCATGAAGGAATGCAGTGCTTCAGTGTAAATGTCACCCATGCAAAGAAATCCTATAAAGAATACAATTTATAAATGCATATAACTGTTTTTAGAAGTGCATATACCTGGTATAACTAATGTGTAAGGTACATTTACAATTCTTTGTGTCAAGCTTCAGTAGGCTCGTGTGCTCTTTTAAAGAAACCATACTCATCATTAAGTGTGTCAATGTTTCCCAAATAATTCTATGTCTGAGGGATTGCAAGATTGAATCTTGTTTTCTGTGTCATTTTCTTTGTTTTTGTTTCTTTTATCAAACACAGTACGAGAAAATAGGGTGACTGTAATTATGAAGGATGACATTGACATAAATGAGCAGGTATTTTCTCATAGGATTGCACCTGAAAGTTGGTATAACTTGTTCAGTGTGCATTGGCAGTGGAATGGAATAGTGAGAAGATTTTGAATTCTGTGATGTGGTGTGAATTTGTTGGTTCTTTTTTATTATTTCTCTTCAATCACAGAGAATTCTTTGAGCAGATATTTTAATTCTATATTGCATGCTGCTTGAAGTTGGTTCAAGTTGAGTTATTGTGTGGTATTAGGGGAATTCTGCAGCCTCTAGTGTAATATTTCTCTCTCATGTTTGTCACAAGATATTTCATCAAGGGATGAAATTAATGTAGATTGCTTTACACACAGTCTCTCACTACCCTATGTGAGAATTTCCAAGTTTTTGGTGCCAACTTCTTGCAACATATTCATAAGTCATGGTCTCCCAGACAACCAAGTCAATTTTTATGATTTCGCAAATGTGGATAAGATACTGTTGTCATGTAATGGCTTCATATTGATTTGGAGTCAAAAGTTTGTATCGTTTCAGTTTTCTTTTTTCTTTTTAGAGTGGGAGAGAATTGCTGGCTTTATTACCTAGGAGACATTGGATCACATGCTGATCAAATGATCATGAATGAGTAATAAAGAGATCACAAAATGTTTAACTATTTGCTGTGAATTCATCTTCTACAATCTAAAGAGACTAATGAGTGCAAAGGTACTTTAACTATATTTGAGAGAAGATTAAGAACACTGATGGAAACATTACATCAGAGGCTGAAAATCTCCCTCTATACTCATTCTTTCCAGACATGGTTTTGATTTATGATATGCTGCAAATGATTAAAAGGCATGCATGTACACTGGACAGTAGGAAGGAAATGTTGGTTGTCATGCATGTTGTGGGGGTGTCCAAGAGAAAGCTATAACCACAGTGGATTTTTCTTTTTTAATTTAACCACTCTATGGTGCCGCATCTCACCTCATTTTAAGCATCAGAAACAGTGCCAATGGGAGACAGAGATAGACAAGTACTGTGTGAGTAGGAATTATTCAAAGCAGTGGATCAGTATTACAATGTACATTTTCATCTGTCATGTCCCTGCCTCCTTTTGGGTCCTGAGGCAATATTTTGTTAGATTAAAATGTTTTCTTCAAATTTATTTGCATTATCAACAAGACGGTTGTTTCCTTCAAATGGATAGCTCTTTGGATTTACTCTTACTTGTACATGTATTTTGAAATTTATCAATTTGATTTTGTGTTTTACTGATGTGAAGTGAATTATTCACAGGGCATATGAGAGCATTCATGTAAGGGATCCAATGTCAGATAGCTCATGGCTTGAGTAAACAGTGTGCTTTCGGTTTTTTTTTCATTTTGAGTTTTGTACCAAGGGTTGTGGTACAGTGGACTCCCGTTATAAAAAAGTCCTCCGGACCCGCACTTTTCTTTCGTTATATCATTTTAAGCAAACAAATTAACCATAAAAGAACATAGAGTGGATAATGTTTCAGCCTGAATTTTTACTCTGTTGTAACCAGAATTTCATTATAACCATGTTTGTTATAACGGGAGTGCACTGTACAGAGAAATGAAAAAATCCATTTTTAGGTTTTATTTAACCACCAAAAAAAAAAAATAATAAACTTGAAAAAGAGAGACTTGGCTCAAGACAGATGAAGTTGTCCTGCTATAGGGCTTTGATATGATACCTCATCTTTTACAATGTATGCTTCATTTATGATGCTGATATATTTTACTTTTTCATTTTATGTTGAGAGTCAGTTTAAATCCATTGGAACAGAAGTGTAGCATGGTTTGGATATTGCGTAGTAATGTTTAGAAGTCACATGTAAGCACAGTTGAGGACGTTCAAAGAATTTTCAAAGCTTGCCTGACTGCAATTTGTCTAAATCTCACTACTTCATTATCATGGGAGTAGTGAGCAGTGAGTATCAGTATTTTCACAGATTTCATTACATACAGATGGTGCACTAGCTGTAGATATCAGATTAATTAAGTTTATGAAATAACAGCAATATAATGAAATGTTTGTTATCTGAATGCAATGTTTGTTTTACCTGAAGATATAAGTTCTGTAAAAGAAATGTCATGCAGAATAGTAACATACTGTAAAAGTGGATATTTTCATGTGACTAATTTTTCACACTTTGCCGGGCAAGAAGAGTTTCACGTTTTTTAATTCAGCGGAATCAAGACATCATGCATAGAAACATATGGCAAGCAAAAATATTTGCCTGCTTATATTTTCGCGCTCGTATCTGGTTGCTGGAAATGCGCTAAAATTTCAATAATGGGAAAATTTTCACTTTTACAGTAATCAGATTTGCTGCTTTTTGGCTGTTCCATTTGCATGTCAGGAAATCACTCTTCAATCTTATCTCTTCTCTTTCTCACCTTTCTTCCACTTTCTGCTTTCTTTTCATCATCCTGGCTGTTTTTGCTTTATATTCATTGTCCTTACTAGTTTTGCCTTGAACTTTTAGTGCAAATTTGCCTTTTCCTTTCATACATGTGTAATATTGTATACACTGTTCATGGTAATTTGTTTTTTCTGTGGATGTTTTATTGTACAAGGGACTTCCCTCATGGTCACATCAGAACCTTCATAATCATAGGATGTTTTCCCTGCACACAATTCAAGTAAAATGTAGAGTAGTTCTAATCCTATACAACAAGGGGGCAAACATAGGAAAGGATGAAGAATTTTAATTTTCATTTACATGATAATGATTTTGATCTCTTCTTTGCAACTGCCATTACTGAACATAAGTCTTGCAATTGAAGTCAAGTTCATTAAATATCAGTAGGTTGAATGTATGTTTCTTCTCCAAATTAACAGTAATTTAAAATAATTCACTAGTTCTCTGCCCTGTTCTACAATACCTGTAATATCAACCATTGAAAGCTCCCCAAGGAAATAAGAAACAAATAAAGCAGTTTCAACAGGTAGCCAATAGACAAGTTTTATGTTTGTAAAACAAAGCATTCAAGCCAAATGTGGGTTTATGGGTTTAAAATACAACAACAACGGACAAAGTAGAGATTAGTTACATAATAGAGCACCTGATATTCTATAGTATCAGACTTCATAAAAATGGTCTCAAGTTACAAAGATAGTTTTCAGCATGATGATTTGTTTGTACAAAAGGAGGAAATATGAAATTGCTATCAATTTAAATTTTCTTCAAGGTCTCTTGATACATTGTTTCTTAGTCGTATCATGTACAGGAATGATGTAGTTTAAAATGTGGACATGATGTCTCATCAAAAGAGTATTCCCTATATTACATTTTTGTAATGCAGTATTTGACTGATAATGAGTTCGGATTATTATGACAGTATTTTTATTTCCTGAATTGTTGCACCATTTCCATATCTGTATGTATTATTTGTAGTAGTAGCATAGAGCACAGAGGTTTAACAGATATTTCTTGGAATATGAGCCCATTTCTTGTTTGCCTCATGATAGTGCAGATGGATTTTACTTCTTTAAAAATGGTGGCAGTGGTACTTTTTTTTTTCCTGTAAAGTATTATTTCGAAAACTGGAATGTTAAATTACTTTGTGAATATATTGTATTGTGTTTAATGTTGTTACAAGAATGTTTGATGGTGATTTCACTATTGATAAAAAGCAACCTTCTTTTTCCACATATTATTTTCCTTCTTTAACACTTTCTATATTCTTGTGAAAACATTCTTGTATTTACTTTTGCTTACATCGCTTGCACTGTCAGATTTTTTTTAGCTTGCATAACATGTGTAGAGACTTATTTTGATTTGCTTTTTAAGTGTATGATATGCAAGCTACAAAAGGTTTAGTTGTATTATGGTATCCATACACAAACCTGTGGTGTCTGCATGTTAGATGGGACCAAAGATAATTTCACATAGGTTTTGTTATGGGAAAAGTTAGAATAAGGGAGAAAGAGAGAGAGTGAGAGTGAAAAAGGAGTGTTCACTTGCATGTCTTAAAAAGAGTTTCATAGAAGGTTTAATGTAAGCGGAAGTGCTGATAGTCAATGCCTACTGGAAATGGGGAGAAAGGAGATTTAGGAGAGTTCCATTCATTTCTTTACATTATTTTTGTTTTTGTTGAATGAAAGTTGAATCAGGATGGTTTTGTTTTCAGCTGTGTGCAGTCTTACAGATGATGACGTCAGGATGAAGAAGGGGTAACTTATGATTATTTTTATGAATACCAATGCTGAAGAAATGGAATATATTTGACTGACCTGTCACTATAGTGTGTACTTATGTGCTCAATGGTTTTGTTTTAAATGACAAAAATTAAAATACCTTGGACGATGTGGTAAATGACCGAACTAAAGCATGTGAGATGTGTCGTTTTTTGTGTCCTTTGGTTCATTTATTTGTGTGTTTTGTGTATGTGTGTGTCTGTGTTTAGGAGGGTGGTTGATGTGTCATTGAGTGTGTTTCATACAAGCTACGAGAATTGGACATACATGTACTTGTTATGTGTGCATTGGGAAAGGGTGGGTGTTTTTAGCTCAAAGGACCTATTACAATCATTCATCGTCCCGTGTTCGTAGTCCGTCTTGCGTGAAATTTTCATTTTCATCTTCATAAAAACTCCATGACGGATTTTTACCGAACTAGGCAGGTAGCATCCCTTGGGAATTAGGAACTCAATTTGTTCAAACGGGCAAGCCCCTCAAACTTCAGGAATCATAAAAAAATAAAAAAACAAAAACAAAAATGAAACAAGAGATGGAGCTTAAGTTAGTGCAATGAGAAAGTACATTGGTGACGGTTGCGGTTTGTTATGCCGAAGGTTCGTTAATCCGAAAAGGAAAAAGAAAAAAAAAAAAACAGTTCATTGTTCCGAAGGTTAGTTAATTCGGAATTGAATGAAGGTTTGTAATTCCGAAGGTATGTTCGGAAGCACCTTTTCATTTTCCAATTGTATTTACGAACTCTATGACATTTTCGGACTAAGTTAGCTTCGGAACAACGAAGCTTACTTCATTTTCGGATGAACGAACCTTCGGAACCCCCCCCCCCCCCAAAAAAAAGTAAGCTTTTTGCAGGCACAGACCTTTGTCGGTCGTAAAGAAGTGTGTGTCAAGGCATCTTCATATTCCCTCCACCCTCATCAATATGAGTTTATGAGTCAACCTTTTCTTTGGTGGTGAGCATATGCTTGACGCTTAATGAATAATAAAAAAAAATTAAAAAAAAAAGATAACGCAAAATCCAAAATGTCTCCGTTACCCTTATGAGTGATGTGTTCTTCGGGCTTCCAATATTATGATGGTCAAGGTTTTTGAGGTTTTAGGTCATCTGACCCGTGTGGCTCAAGAGAGCTGTTGCGATGGGTTTTTATCGGTCATTCATCTCCTCATGTCCGTTGTTCGTCCTGCGTGTTACTTATGTCGTTCATTCTCTCATCATGTTCTGGGGTAATTTCGCAGCAGAAATTAGCTGGTACTCATTCAACTAACTTTTAGTTTTACTCTGCCCCCCCCCCCCCCCTGTATCGGAGAATGGCTAGATTGAAGTACATTATACACTCATATAACTCTGACCAAAATCAGAAATCCACGTTTATGTTGTTTGTTTGTTGTTGAGTTTTTTGTTTGTTTGTTTGTTTGTTTTCAAGTCAGTTTGAGAGCAAAGCAGTTGGATCCAGTATGACCTAAAAAGGAAACACTCCTGCATTCAGCATTTGAGACACTACTGAAAATTGTGTAACCATACTATTAACGGTTATATTACATGAATTATAAAGGCCCTGTGCTTGTTACGCCTCCCCACGGTGTGTCGCCGGGTTTTCGGGTAGTCCATCCATTCGTGAACGATTTTGTTGACGACATAACTTAGGACTTATCTGAGGCATCAAAATGAAATTTGGCTACATGTAGACATGAGTGAACGGAGCTGCACCTCTGAACTTGTGGGCTCTGAAGGTCAAAGGTCATAGCTGAAGGTCAAAGTTTAAATGTTCCTTTTTCCATCGTATAATACATGTATCTCTACAATACCTTAAGGTATTTTCATGAACTTTGTGTTACATGCAATTCCATATTAAGATTCTATTCTGTCTAAATTCCTTGGATTGAGATGAGGGACAAATCCAAAATGAGATTGGAAATCTCAATAATTGATTTAGAAGTCAATCTATTTTCTCAGTCTAATTTTGGATTTGTCTCTAACCACAATCTTGTAGAGTGATTTCCAATCTAATGAATAGCTATCTAGAGAGTAGGGAATGTTTTTTTTACCATGGGGTCAAAAGACAAGAGAAAATGCTTTTTTTTTCTCCGTATCTCCGTATCTCCGTATTCATTTATTGAAAGTAATGAGTCATAGCCACTATGCCACAGTCTCTGTGCCCGCCCCGTGTATTTCTGGAAACATTACCAACGTTGATTAGTGTTTTGAATGAGGTATCCTTGTGAAGGGAGAATCACGTACACAGACCTATAAGGCACATAAGCTATGCCAATAACCATTGCCATACTGCCTAAAGTTCTATAATACTGATAAGACAAGTTTCGTTTCCTGTATTAAACCCGGAATAAAAGTTGTAACACAATGAAATGTCATGTTCCTACATGTCATCAATTCTCAAAACATGGCAACACATGCAACAAATAAACCACAGTTCGCCGCCGTGTCATTAAATAAAAAACATAATGTACACATTTTGACCATGATCACAGTACGTTCTCCATATTCTCTATTGTTACATCAAGAGATCATTGTGTGATCAAAGTCATAGAAAAATTGAAGTGAGTCACATAACATAAGCGATTTTATCTCGTGTATTAACAGACACTGATAATTTTGGAAACGTAAGCAAATAAAGTGAACACATGTTAATCACCCCTCTACAAAGATTCTAAGCACGCAGAACACGAGACAGTCAATATTAGCTCAAAGCTGCCTCATGTGGGTCAAACTTTGGGCAGTGCTGTCGTTAACCAAGGGAACTGTGACACCCCGCGGTTCGCGGTAGAAAGGGTCTCTTTTTAGGTTCGGTTTTCTTGGTCCTTGGTTTCACCCCTCACGAGACAGGACCAAGACCTCCTCAAAGAACTCATCGAGTCTTACTTAAATTGTTTCTATAATGTTCTTGTGCACCTCCATGATGTGTGTTGATGCATTAGAGCGTCTAATTCTCGCCCTGCTTTTTGTTTCTTTTGGAGTGAAATCAGTGAGAACGGATTTAAATGATTTTACCTAAAGGTTATTTGTCTTTCATTTCTTGTCATTGTTTTCAATGTTCACCTAAAATATCACACTAGTCGAAGACCCAATTCTATACGTCCATTCTTCTAAAAGCCCTCTTGAATATCACACTAGTCGAAGACCCAATTCTATACGTCCATTCTTCTAAAAGCCCTCTTGAATATCACACTAGTCGAAGACCCAATTCTATACGTCCATTCTTCTAAAAGCCCTCTTGAATATCACACTAGTCGAAGACCCAATTCTATACGTCCATTCTTCTAAAAGCCCTCTTGAATATCACACTAGTCAAAGACCCAATTCTATACGTCCATTCTTCTAAAAGCCCTCTTGAATATCACACTAGTCGAAGACCCAATTCTATACGTCCATTCTTCTAAAAGCCCTCTTGAATATCACACTAGTCGAAGACCCAATTCTATACGTCCATTCTTCTAAAAGCCCTCTTGAATATCACACTAGTCGAAGACCCAATTCTATACGTCCATTCTTCTAAAAGCCCTCTTGAATATCACACTAGTCGAAGACCCAATTCTATACGTCCATTCTTCTAAAAGCCCTCTTGAATATCACACTAGTCGAAGACCCAATTCTATACGTCCATTCTTCTAAAAGCCCTCTTGAATATCACACTAGTCGAAGACCCAATTCTATACGTCCATTCTTCTAAAAGCCCTCTTGAATATCACACTAGTCGAAGACCCAATTCTATACGTCCATTCTTCTAAAAGCCCTCTTGAATATCACACTAGTCGAAGACCCAATTCTATACGTCCATTCTTCTAAAAGCCCTCTTGAATATCACACTAGTCGAAGACCCAATTCTATACGTCCATTCTTCTAAAAGCCCTCTTGAATATCACACTAGTCGAAGACCCAATTCTATACGTCCATTCTTCTAAAAGCCCTCTTGAATATCACACTAGTCGAAGACCCAATTCTATACGTCCATTCTTCTAAAAGCCCTCTTGAATATCACACTAGTCGAAGACCCAATTCTATACGTCCATTCTTCTAAAAGCCCTCTTGAATATCACACTAGTCGAAGACCCAATTCTATACGTCCATTCTTCTAAAAGCCCTCTTGAATATCACACTAGTCGAAGACCCAATTCTATACGTCCATTCTTCTAAAAGCCCTCTTGAATATCACACTAGTCGAAGACCCAATTCTATACGTCCATTCTTCTAAAAGCCCTCTTGAATATCACACTAGTCGAAGACCCAATTCTATACGTCCATTCTTCTAAAAGCCCTCTTGAATATCACACTAGTCGAAGACCCAATTCTATACGTCCATTCTTCTAAAAGCCCTCTTGAATATCACACTAGTCGAAGACCCAATTCTATACGTCCATTCTTCTAAAAGCCCTCTTGAATATCACACTAGTCGAAGACCCAATTCTATACGTCCATTCTTCTAAAAGCCCTCTTGAATATCACACTAGTCGAAGACCCAATTCTATACGTCCATTCTTCTAAAAGCCCTCTTGAATATCACACTAGTCGAAGACCCAATTCTATACGTCCATTCTTCTAAAAGCCCTCTTGAATATCACACTAGTCGAAGACCCAATTCTATACGTCCATTCTTCTAAAAGCCCTCTTGAATATCACACTAGTCGAAGACCCAATTCTATACGTCCATTCTTCTAAAAGCCCTCTTGAAATTGTTTTGGAATTTGTCTTGACATTATCGAAAACTAGCATCGCCATTTTGATTGTTTCAATCATCGTTATTTCGATTTCGAATGTTTGTTTAGGTTTTTTTCAGAATATGATGTAATCAATACCATCTCTGCGAGCTTTTTCCAAGGTTTAATACAGCATCAAATACATGGCAGTATAATTATGACGTCATATGACAGGTGGATTGAATGATAATAGAAGTTCATATCTTAGAACTGTGTGCACCTTTATATAGACGAGCTTAGAAAAACTTAACAAAAAAATACGCTTTATCCCTTATCATTAATCGCCATTATATCTAAGCTTTACTTGAATTTGTAGATATCAAATACGAAACTTTCCATGATTGTACCATGTAGCTGCATGCATTTGTCTTCATGCATTTCTAAAAAAAAAAAAAAAAAAAAAAAAAAAAATGGGAAGATAATTTGACCAGAGATCATTTCTTTGTCATGTTTGTCCGTGTTCTTAATTCCGAAGGTTATCTTTTCATTTTTCGGTAATTAACCATCTTTAATTTGAATCCGGGTCAACGAACCTTTGGAATAACACCACTAAAAAACGAAATGTTCAAACTAACGAACTCTTTTTCTTTTTCGGATTAAGAAATTTCCAGGTATTGGGTATTTGTGTGTTTCGGAATAACGAACCTTCGGAGTAACGAACATCACCCAAATTCATTACAATCATTAACATTGCTGACGTGAAAATGGCGATTACGGTTACCTGAGTTAATCTTATTTTTCCTCAATGCAATGTCTGGGTACCGGGTTAAGTTGCTTTACTCAACAGCCAGTGACAAACTACAAGTCCTGGCTGTCTTGTGACACAAATTATTCAATGGACATCACAACAGAAGTCAGTTGCATGCCTAATGTACCCTGGGCACGACTTGTATTCCTTCAAGCTCCAATCTTTAAGCACGCCTTCAAACATGGCAAACGTCTTCTTGAACAGCTTTCACTTTATTAAAAAAAAAAAAAAAAAAATATTCGAATATTAGTGCTTCGCTGGACTTGATATCGAACCTGTTTTGTACTAAGCAAAATAGATAAAACGTGGATGGGCCATAAATTACAGCATGTATTATACATAACGTTAATAGAAGTTTATGCTATTAAAAACCTGTTGCTCGCAGGGGGCCGTAACCCTGGTAACACGAACACAACTTACATACACGTAAAGATTGTAAAGTTAGGAGTACACAACTTGCTTACACTGAAAACAGCCAAGAGCTCAAGCACTTGTATTGACATCACAATAAAGAAAACAATAAAACAGTGAAAATAACGATGGGTATCATTGACCTTTGACCCCAGCCTTCAGCCTCCTCCCCCACTAACAACCGCTACCGGCTCCACGGTCAGTAGCAGTATACTAGTAAAAGTAGTAGTAGTAGTAGTAGTAGTAGTAGTAGTAGTAGTAGTGGTAGCAGTATACTAGTTAGTAGTGGTAGTAGTAGTAGTAGTAGTAGTAGTAGTAGCAGTATACTAGTTAGTAGTGGTAGTAGTAGTAGTAGTAGTAGTAGTAGTAGTAGTAGTAGTAGTAGTAGTAGGCCTAGTAGTAGTAGCTGTAGTAGTAGTAAAGTAGTACAAGTAGTAGTTGTAATAGCAGTGTAGTAGTAGTGTAGTAGTAGTAGCAGTATAGTAGTAGTAGTAGCTGTAGTAGTAGTAGTAGTATAGTAGTAGAAGTAGTAGTAGTAGCAGTATAGTAGTACAAGTAGTAGTTGTAATAGCAGTGTAGTAGTAGTAGTAGTATGTAGTAGCAGTATACTAGTAGTAGTAGTAGTAGTAGTAGTAGTAGTAGTAGCAGTATATTAGTAGTAGTAGTAGTAGTAGTAGTAGTAGTAGTAGTAGCAGTATATTAGTAGTAGTAGTAGTAGTAGTAGTAGTAGCAGTATATTAGTAGTAGTAGTAGTAGTAGTAGTAGTAGCAGTATATTATTATTATTATTAGTAGTAGTAGTAGTAGTAGTAGTAGTAGTAGTAGTAGTAGTAGTAGTAGCAGTATAGTAGTAGTAGTAGTAGTAGTAGGTATTTCGTTACATTACAGAAGAAAGCTTTTTAATTGATATACATTACTGTTCAAAACCCCTTTTTAATTGCAATTAAGCATGGTTGGGATTGTTGATATTCTGCTACATACCAATTGTCGACTAACATGGCATGTCAAAAACAAAAAACCGATGTAAAGGATCACTCAAGTATAATCGAACTGTATTCCATTCCATGTTTAAGTTGACCGATGGAAGAAGACAGTAGAGATTTCATAGAATTCGCTACCTCAAAGCAAATTCATATTTAATTTAAAGAGATAGTATAGCACTGGTGGGGAGGAAGATTAAGCTTTTAACTTTTGTAAGATACTGAGAAACCACTTATGAAATGTTAAAGAGATTACTATTCTAAGAGAATTTAAAGTTTATTTGATGAAAATCGGTTTTGCAATGGCTGAGATATTCAAATACAAAGTAAAATAAAGAGATGCTAGTATAAGGTGTGTCCCACCTTTTATAAGTATCGCTTGTTTTGGATATCATCAAATAAACATTGAATTCCTGTTGGAATTACATGCTTTTTCATGTTTCATAAGAGGTTTCTCATTAACTCACCAAAAAAGTTAGAAACCTGAAGCCATGTCTTAACCAAAAACTATACCATCCCTTTAATTTGTCAAAAGCAAGGTTCAAGGGTTATTGTATTCTACTCCATATTCAGGTAAACTCTGATAAAAATGACCAAACTACAAAGAATTTCATTAATATCGGAACACCCCCCCCCCCCGGAAAAAAAAAATGAGCACACCCACACACGCACAAACACACCCAAAGATAGATAGGGAGATTTTCTCCTATAGTTTCCCAGACGAGAGCAACACCGATCACCAGGTCACATCAATGGTATCAACGATGTAATAGACTGGCATAACCGTTTATGACAGGGAAAGTTTAGTCTCTTAGACATGACTTCAAGGAGAATGTTCCAGAATTTAAATGATTTAGCAAGAATGACATTTAGACGGGTATAAAGGAAGTATTTTGCGGGTACTTAGAAGAGATGCGAGGCGTATGACCCATGCATGATAAAATATTGTGTCCTACGTCACTGTCTCATGAAAAAAGATTCTGTAACTTTTTTCTTTTTTTTTTCTGAGTTGATAAATCATTCAATATTTTGTTTTGACCTTGTTACAGTCAATTTGAACAAAGATTCGAGTTTCCCTGTAAATAATGACAAGTCGACTAAAGAAATCAGCCAACCAGACCGCTCAGAAGTAACACTTGTTAAAAGCGTGGTGATATTGTGTTTTTAATTCAAAGAGTCGCAGACAAACTTACAAGGACCTTTGGTCGAGACTTTTATTACCATAGAACAATAACAGTATTCAACGTCTGGGCGATCTTAGTAAATGTTGTAAATCATTTGAATTACGGTTAAACTGGGTTAATACGTTCTGCTTATTGGTCATATCAATAAATTTGTAGAGTTCAGTTCACAGTTCAAAGGGAACTTTGACCAGCATCAAAGTGAATGGCATGAGAGCATAAAAGGGCGAATAGTCCATTCACACGAAGCGTGACCAACTTATGCAGAACCATCCAATGAGGAGAGAGAAATTTTAGATACAATTTTCACCGTCCACAATGTTGGTTCTAACTTGCCTTGATGTCGTCCTGGTATCACAAAGCCTTCAGGTGGCATAGAATGCCGTCTTTGTAACTTTGAAGTGATAATCGATACAAATAAAAACAGTTTTCACCACCCACGGGTATCCACTTCAATGAGTAATAGATTCTCTTCTAACAGATCGACAGCATTATAAACATGACTGAATTAAGAAAGTAGGATCTACTGAGCACTTCATATTAAAAGTACGCATGCTTAACAATGCTTAATATTATGTTATGATCCCCTATAAAAACATGTAAATAGGTAAATATAGTAATTCTTCTGTGAATATTGTAAATACGTTATATCATAATCTATATAATTGAAAGGACTGGCCTCGACTAGCCTGCACGCTATTGCCAGTTCTTTTTTGCCAATCTATATTTCAGCTATTGATTGTTGTGACTTTGTTGACGATGTTTGTTTGTTCGGTAAATAAATTTCACATACAAATTTCATGTACGATATATTGTATTAGATTTCTGCCAGTATTTAGTACCTCAATGGTTCTGAAGCAGTTGTACTGCTAACGCACATAGAGAAGATGATATTTTCAAACCGTATCGTTCAAGGAACGAAGGCCACCGAACAAAAGTCTAGTCTCTGTTTGGATATAAATCAAGGAGATATTTCTCTTTCTGATGAATTGCTCCAGTTGGCAAAGTCTGAATGTCGAGATTCGACGAAACATGATCGAATAGGGGAAGTTAGGTCGCGTCTGCTACTATACGACCAAGGCACCTTATAACGGGACCGGACTTCTTACTCATTGAAGTATTCCTCGCTAATTCCCAAATTACATCAAATCTAATCTGTAAATGACACCACGCGTCGACACAGCATGTGCTAACTTAAAGGTCGCCTCGTCTTTCCTAAATGGTCATTAAAGGAAACCAGTCAGCTTCCCCTACAACGGATGGAAATAACTTGTTGGTTTATATTTAGAGCTGCACTTTCTCTCTGTTAACTCGATAATTGTATCGGTCATAATTACCACTTTATTCCCTTCGCTGCATTTCGATTTCACTGAAAGGGAAGACAATCTCATTATTTAATATAAAATCATCAAAGTGATGATAATGAATTAATTATGATATGGACAAAATTCAGGAAGAGAGTTGAAAATGGGTTTGCTCGTATAAGAAGTACAGACGCAAACAATATCTAGACTTAACTTGAACATACTGAAAAATGGCATCACACACATTCATAGTTAAACAAACCAATATCAGTGTTTATAGCTGGTAGACAAAATCGACGTGAGACGTGGCTGAGTCACAAAATTCTATATAAACTTTAGGATGAACTGTATTTTACGCTTTGTTTTGTTTTTGTTTTTTCATACGAACTTTAAGTTTTTGAATCACACTAGCAGAACAAGTCTGTTCTGGTGACTCAAAATAGTTTTACCGGGCGACTATGTAGGTGGCCAGTGGCGAGTTGGCGGAATGACATTTTGGCATAATCAATTTTCACGATAACCAGATAGTGACTATCACCGCTGAAAAGTGCTACATCTTTAGCTGGGAAATCAAGCATTTTGATATAGCCTTGTATAAATACGATATTATATATGTATATCATTCCAGCTTGTTCTGAGCCATGGCTATAATTATAATGCTACGTGTCAGACGTGCGATAATGAAAGTTCCGCAAGACATTTTGAACTAAGGTTTGTCGTCGCTACTAACTTAACTTGAAACCACAACGCTTCTCTTAGACCAAGAAGAGTCAATGTACAGCACATTACGTAAGATAAGGAAGAGCCTGGCACCGCGTACTGCTCTCACTTTGTTTACCGCCGTGTCCCGGATAAGTTCTAATTGTTATTCACGTGTCCTGGTTATTACGTCATTTTCAAATTTAAATGCAATTCTTTATTTGATTGATAACACGTATGGATAATGGCCGGCGGGACCGGCATGATGGGGCCCATTTTGGCACAACATATAGGAATACATAGGGGAGTAACTACTTTGCCCCCCCCTTTTTTTTTTTCTTTCTTTGATTGTTAGCAGATGAAACCCAGCAGTGGCACCAGAAATATAAACTGCTCCCTCCCCCCCCCCCCCCCATTTTTAAAAACATGGCGTCAGCCGTGTGGATTACTCTGGATTTTAGTTTTTACATTCACAGAGTGTAAGCAAGGTGACATTCGAGAGAAATACCCACAATTTTGTGCGATACTGTTTTAATTTCTGTATCTCTTTGTTATGAAAGCTAAATACTTTTCTTGTTCATTGTTTGCCTCGGTGATGTCAAGGATTTTCAAGGGAGAACTGGGTTTACACCGCTGATCAAGGATATGCCATTGCACCTATGAACACGAGTATAATGTAGGTAAATTATGAACACGCCCTACTCACAAAGGGGGAGAGAGATGTGTGTTTGTATGTATGGTGTATCAAATCCATCACTTTACCTATCTATCTATCTATCTCTCTATCTATAATCTATCTATCTATCTCTCTATCTATCTATCTTCCATCTACTCCTCATTTGCCATCTTATAAAGTTCACCATCGACCTTTATCCCAAGGCACCATTTTTTTTTGTCCTTTTTCCCCGTTTTTGTGGGCTCGCCATGTTTTTTCCTCCTCCGCGTATTACCGAATTTAGAAAATTGAGGGCAGCGGAAAGAAGCATGTGGTGGATAAATATAGTTCACTAATTACGGGCTAGGTGTCCCGATGATGATGAGTGTTAGAATGAGTCACCTTAAAAGGAAGGAACATGAACGAGTACCTGCCATCATACGCTATGGATTCAGTCCAAACTCCTCCGACCAGCCACACTTGATGAGATGTCCTTTATCAAGGTGGCCCAAAGCACTGATCTCTATAGGGAATATCCTATAGAAATCAGTGGTCAAATCCTATAGAAATCAGTGGCCAAATCCTATAGAAATCAGTGGTCAAATCCTATAGAAATCAGTGGTCAAATCCTATAGAAATCAGTGGTAAAATCCTATAGAAATCAGTGGTCAAATGTCCGACCGGGAGTCCAAGTCGAACCTCTTTCCCGTCTAGCCTTACTGTAAAACATTTGCCCTGATCGCTTACATCATTTATTTTTATTATTTCACACGACTCTAGTATAGGCGTTTTTTCAAGAGGACTATAGCTTGACTCAAGAATTATGTAATTGCTTGTTGAACTGGCTAGATCATTTAGGGGTAGCTACCTGACGCCATAATGTTAATAATCATAATCGTCTTTTCATATTCCATTCTTTTCATGTCCATAAGACTCTCCCCCCCCCCTCTCTCTCTCTCTCTCTCTCTCTCTCTCTCTCTCTCCAGCACTACATCTTGTGGTGGATATTTGAGCTTCAGAGAGAGAAGCAAACCAAAAAGTAAGGCATCATTTTATGATATCAAAATATAATACGTCGTAAAACGGAATAATTTTGCAGTGTTTGCTAGAATACATTTTTCTGCTTATGAATCTGTAATCCGACAGTGTTCATGAATAAATTGATATTCAACATAATTTCTTGGTGGTAATGTCACCGTAACTAAATTCTGTTTTAACGGACAGCACATAACAAGCAAATATCAGCTAATGTCTGAACTCTAGGCAACAAGATAAATCCAAAAAGTAGTAGTTTTGTATTGTTTCTGTTTCTCTCTCTTTCTTTTTTTTTTCTCGATGTCTTTCTTCCATCTTAATTTCTCTCAAGGTCACATTACAATGACTACAGATGACTGAATCCTAGTTTTGTGAATGTTTCCACCTGAAAGACAAATGTTCTATATTCAGACCTGAACTTTGCGGTGACCGAGTTGGAGGCTGGGGGTGTATAGCACGAGGTGATTCAGCCCACGAGAGATGGCCACGCTTCCACCTCCGTGTCGCTAGAACAGCTGATGTACGTGTGAGGCTATGGAGGAAGAGAGGGAAACGTGCTGACTACAGTGTGTGATGTCTGAAAAACTCGAACCCGTTCGTTTACATCATTTTAGTCAATGAGTTAAGATGTGAAAACATTTTTCTGGCTTGCTGAGAATTGGGATCAACGTTACACAGCAAACTGGTCGGGCTGTTGTTGGTAACAGATGTTGTCACGAGAAGACGAGGCATTTTGAACAGAGAGTCTATGCAGTCTACCATGTACGACTTCGGAGACGTGTTTGTATGTTATACACGTTTCCGTAGCATGAAGTTATGCACTACGTATGTTCATACATTCATAGCGTTATCATTGACTAACATTTAGATTTCAATATGTCGACATGAACACACACACACACAAATCATTTATATCATGAAGTAAACCACTTTACCGTTTATCCGGCCAGCACACGATGATAACAGTTGTTCTAGCAGAGACTGCCCAATGGCATATATACTACCAACCACCTGTTACTATGGTACAAGTGTAATTGCAAATTTACATGCAGTACTTCTGAAGTTAATAAGAACTATAT
The DNA here is from genome assembly GCA_033980235.1 of Diadema setosum. Lineage (NCBI taxonomy): Eukaryota > Metazoa > Echinodermata > Echinoidea > Diadematoida > Diadematidae > Diadema > Diadema setosum. Next base: position 325,666 of record CM067080.1, read on the forward strand.
TGTTTTTTTCTTAGCAGTTGTCACCAACTCGGCTGGGAGGTTTCCTCCAAATTCATCGTTCAACTCTCTTCTTCCTTCTCCTTTTCCTCCTTTTTCTTTGCTTCTTTTTTTTTCCCTTCTTTTTCTTCGTCATCTTCTTCTCCTTCTCCCCTTTTATTCTTTCCCGCCATCCTGCAAATATTTCTTTCAGATAAGTTCGTCTTATGTATTCATTTTTATCATATGCAAAGTTATAGCCAATGTTTCTTCGTATCGGTTGCAAAAGACTGCCATTAATATCCTCCTCTACAGAATGCGTGTGTGAATGATAACGCACAATATGAGTATTTTCAATGGAGCAAATCAAGGACAGTTATATTCATGTATTTCTGCCTTCAATGACATCAAGTACACTGTCAGCTGAAAGCCAGTTGGGAAGGGTGGTGAGGAGAGGATCAAAGTGACGCCTACAATTTTTATTTGCTGCATATTAAAAGACTTTGCGGATGGGATGTAGATAAGGAATAAAATATCAAAGGTAAGCAGGAAAGGCCAATCAGGTTGAGTAGCAGATGTCAAAGTTACAGTGAAGAGGAAGACATTTCAAGATATATAGCGTGGGTGGATGTGAGTAGAGGCTAAAAGGGGAGTCTTACGTCACAGCGAGTAGGTTGGGCTAAGATTGTAGGAATATGCACATCCCGTGGTACGGTAACAATGGGTCAACTCCATAACCACAGTATCAAGATTAACAGGCAAGACAGTACGAAACCACACAAGACACGAATGAAGAATAATGTTGATGTAATTTTGCTAACGAACATTACAACAAAAACAACCAGAAAGTTTTCTTTCAACCTGACATGCCTTAGATGTCTAGGTTCATAATGGTGAGAGGCGTAGGAAAATATTTGCTGTGACTACATACATTCGCATTAACAGAATATTGAGAGTTGTTTCACCTTTCCACGTTGTCGTCATTGTAAGTTGCAGTTTGACATAAGAAACAGAGTCGAAGAAGACACCCGCAAGAGATAGTTGTAACACGCTAAAGAGAATAAGATGTAAGACCAAGTAAATCAAAGCGCTTGATAGTTGCTGTATTCACATCAAGTTTTAAATTCTTGCACCGGTATTTGATGTTATGTGATTATAACGCACTCTAAGGCCCCCCCCCCCCCCCTAGCCCCACCGCTGGTACGGGACTAAGCAAAAATTTGCGAGTGTAAAAAACCCTTTAGAAATCAATGATGAGAAAGAGAGAAAATGGTTCATTCCAACAGGACAAGGGAATACAGAGAGATCACATGAAATCCGCGGGATTGACAATAAACTGATTGACACAATGTGAACATGATCTAGTATAATTGGATTTGTAGAAGTATGAAGACATACCAGTCTCAAAGGAAACAGCCACATACGAGACGCATTTAGATCATGGACGCTGTGTGTGTGTCAAGGCGGATGACGCTAATTGCGGAAAACATATCATGGACTTTAAAAGAACAATCGGGATATGACAGACTTGTGATTTTGTTTGTACAGAAAAAACAAGTCAGCACAGTTTTCTACATCCATACTTGTAATGTGAAGAAGGACAGAATGTAAATGCAACCGCTTCTTAATACACATGTAATTTAGAAGCATCTCGCGTAGTAGTCCTGAAAAAAGAGGTCTCAGTCTTCACTCGAGGAGTCTTCCGGCGCCTAGACCGGGAGGTCAGTTAGAGGTGACAGTCAACTGCACAGAAGACGGGCTGAACTTAGCCAGGAGACACAGAAGACGGGCTGAACCTAGCCAGGAGATACAAGCCGAACGGAGGTCACGTGACATGAGTCATGTTCATGGGGGAAGGCAAACACTTGATCTCCTAAAATAGATGAAAGGGAGAGAAGTTTGAATAGTTTCCCCCTCATCCGCATTTAGAGGCCCCTCCATCCTTTCCATAACCCCTCCCTAGATACCCACACTCTCCACCCCTCACACTCCTCTTTTCGGGAAAGAGTGACGATGAGAGAAAGCCGATCGTCGATCAGGCTTGATCCTCTGTCTGGGAACGATCTCCAACTTGTCTCTTCATGAATTTGTCGAAAGACGACTCAAAATGTTGGAAAATAAAACAAAAGTGCAATAGATGCGAAATTGCCGATCGAATGAGATCGTATCCTGTGTCAGAGACAGTAAAGTACACATTATTGAAAGGGGAATGACGAGGATTGCAATTTTTCATTTAGAAAATGTACTACTGGTACAATGAAAGAAGACTACTGTCAAACAACAAGGACAAAGAAAAAGGTCTGACGTTCGCTTTATGATCAAGGTGAATAAACGATGTAGCTTTACATTTAAAAGGAAATCTACGTCAATGAATGTTGAAGCTACCACAGTAATAGATAAAGCTTTCACAAGAGCTGTGAGAAGCGCGTGATAATAAACACCTTTCCTAAACGCAAGCCTTCAACGACGTCAACGCAACCATTATTCAGGCTCGTAACTAGGATTTCTACGGGGGTCAGAATAAGACAAAGTGGACCTTTTTAGTTCAAGTTTATGTTCAATTCCATTATTTTACACATACAGAGCAATATCAAGGAGTAAAGGGGGGGGGGGTCCCGCGGAACCCCCTGAACACCCCCTCCCCCCCCCCCCCCCCCCCGTTACGGGCCTGTTATTAGAGTGTAGACTCGAGTGTCACATTATCAGATATTACTACAAAACAATACTGAGTACTGTGATAACATCCTAAGTGGGACTTACAGAATGTTCTCCATAAGAAGATTGAAGAACTTTCAGTAATTTCTTAATCAAGTTTTGTCAAATAACATTTGATTAAGATTCCTTTCAGCTGTTCAGTTGTTGAATATATTCAACACATTCAAATCTTCACATAAAGGCATCTCATGGTAGTGAAATACAAATATTGCATATTCACTGACCCCGACTAATATCTCAAATGATTCCTGCTGAATACTTTCAGGACATGTTGCAAATCATCCCTGTCGTCTGCGGCAAATTCTCTTTAGAACACTTTCTATAATCGCTGAACTTTCATTGTCTGTACTAGTAGCACTGTTTGGCGGGAAAGCGGAAGTGGAATGAGAAAGCCTAGAAAAAAAAAGCCAAGTTCAGAGACACCCCCTCCTTACTATGCACAGGGTAAAAAGAAAGAGAGGGGAAAGCGGTTGTCCTTATTTGTTCATTATTTTGCTCTCCGGCAGGATTAACTCGGCATCTAGAGATGACGGCGCTGAATTTGAGAATGCTGAGACAGAGAGAAAAGGTCGTATAGTGACTCGGATAGTCATCGCCTCTCCGAGGAACTCGGTACGATTTTGTTCCAGGAGCAAAAAGGGATGAGAATTCTGTCGTCAGGGAGCTACCTCAGAGACTGAAACTGACAGAAGTCCGGTGAGAAGATGAAATGGAGAATGAGAAATCATGTAGTAATATACCGAAGGAGGCACATTCATGGCAGTAAAACTATCATGTACAAAAGATATCCTAAAGGTTTTTGTTTTTCACTTCGGCAGTATTATTGAGATAAAACTTATTGTGGGCTAAAATAGTAAACAAAGGGTATAGATAGATAGATAGATAGATAGATAGATAGATAGATAGATAGATAGATAGATCATACATTTGTAACTGGGTAATTTGCTCCATATATTTATGTGTAATGATACCTGAATTGGTTATACAGTAAAAATCCACAAAAGGGGGAAATAGTCTTGGAGGCGTTTGAAACTATTTGGGCTGTTATGTTCCAAGCGACTGGAACAAGGACACATCAATATCAACGTCTACTACATTATTACTTTATCTTTCTTTTTATGTGTAGGACTTATGTGTGTCTGTGTGTGTGCGCTCGCGAATGTGCGCCGGTGGGAGGGGGTTGTGCATCAATCCGCCCGTAGCCCAGCCTACCGACTATCACAACTCGATGACGAGTTCCCCGGGAAGTCGCTTGCCCTAAGGGAGGAACGGCTCACTTCCACCTTACAACTCGACCTGAACAGAATCGGCCGCGACCACGTGACAAACAAACTCTTCTTATCTATCGATCACGCCTTGGGTAATCTGAAAATACAAAAATAGAACAACTTGTGGGGAAAAAAAAAACACGATTCCTCATTTGAAAATAAAAAGAATATGATTCATATGGACACATTTTTAGTATATTTTGATGGCGACAAACTGCCGATCTTTTCATTGGTTTTCACTAAAGTTACACACAAATCGTTAATTGAAGTGGCAATATTCTAAAATCATGTTAGAAATCTTCATACAAGACAACCACAGCAAGGTTATCGAGGAAAGTTCACATATTTTTGTTTTTTTGCCTTTTAATATAATCAATGGCAAAATGTTGTCATCGCGTGTCCCGACAGTTATATACTGTATAATAACAACATTTAGAAATCAAGCTTTGGCTATCAACATGCAATACTTTCATTCAGCAACGTCCCATTCCCATCGATTAATGCGTTATAGGTGGTAGTCATGGTAACAGTGTTGACTCTGTGAGTTTTATGATGTCACACAACAAAACCCTCAATGATAAGCACTTCGTTAGAATGTGACTTTTACTATTACTGTTTGACGTTCTCGCCTAGTTTTGAGCACATCCGGGTTGTTTGGAATCAATTGAAGAGCAGATCGTACCATCAGCCGTTATTTTTATGGCAGTGACATCACATGTTGCATCATCTAATGTTTCGACGTTCTTTATGCTCTTGTATTCAAACAACTTGATTGTGCTGTATAATGTCAGAGTTACCTGACGCCTGAAATCAGTTACGACACACTCCAAGACACTAGTTAAAAATTGCCATCAAAACTATGTTATTGATATTTATTTAAGTAACTAGGTTTTGTGTATTTCCCTCCTACTTTGCTGCATCTCAGTACTTTCAGACAGAAAATGTACTTTACATTAATTTTATTGTCCCAAAGTTCCACAGGTCTTGAAGATAAGTGAAAAACAATGACTCTGCTTCATTACCCTTACTAATGCCATTGGTTTGACCTGATAAGAGTGGAATCAAATTACACTACAGTTGCCAAAGTCATTATCCAAACGTTTACCCCCACAATAACGCTTTTGATCATTTCACAGCCTTTCTTGTTGAACGATAAAAATGCTGTACATTATTAGACGCACTGTGCCTTTCGAAAAAGTCATAAAGCAATCGTAAAAACGATTAAGCTTCGTTGGTTTTCTCTAACCGACGGTATATCCTGACCGTAGCAACAGCGGCCAACAGAAAGCAAGAGAACACGCAATGGCGTGTACAGAATGCCCTCCATAGCAAGCTAGTCACAGAATGAGAACCAAAGCAAGAGCATTTGATATTAAAGCTAATTCTGCGGTAAGCCACACTCTCTACGCAACTAGGTATATGACTTGCGAAAAGAACTACATCCAAAAAAAAAGAAAAGAAATAGCAACAGCAACAACACATGACAGCGATGGATATTTGTGTGATCTGCGTGTCATGGCGTTTGGAAAGGTTGACGATAATTGTATATTCTCTGTTCATTTTCATTTGTTTGTTTATTATTACTTTTTTTTTTTCATTTTCATTTTCATTTTCATTGTTTTTTTCATTTTCATTTTTTTTCATTTTCATTTTCATTTGTTTGTTTATTATTTTTTTAATTAGATCTTGTGCGTGGGTCCGTTTGGTATGATCGTTTGTGTTTTATGTATGTTAAACTGCACCATAGTCATATATACACACACACGCACGCACACACACACACACACACACACATGCAATTACACATACAAACGCTTTCATATACACACACGTGCACATACACAATTGTATACCATTGCACTAATACAGATGCCCAGAGAAAGTTTTAACGCAAGGCATAAGCAGAACACCGAAAAAAGAAATAAAGCTATATTATACCATAGGCAACAAGGCCTTGATCGAATATTCTTTTGTCTCCCTCTTCAAAGCCTGAGATGTTGAATCATATACACAAATTCCTACATGGTAAAATTGGGTTCAGTAAAACATTATGGAGGTACACGCCTTTTTCAAATAAAAGACCCAGTTTTCTTTCTAAAAATAATCAAAAAACAAACAAATAAGGTCGGGCTATAATCTGGTAAAACCCTGGATGTCCAGGTGTAGCATATACGCTCCAAGCCGTTATCTCCATTTAGCGTACAGATCTAAGTCCACAAATTCGTACCAGACAGTCCCCGTCAATTTTAAGTCTTTATAGCTGTTTACTTTCACGCAATATCGTCACATAAAATCAATCTTTTTCCATAATCCCCCAGAGAAAACAAAATGCTAACGTTCTTGCATATCAGTCACGTGACATTTATAGTACCAGATATGAAATAAACTAAAAATAGAATGTTAAACTTCACGGGTTGATATTATGCAAAATGACCTTAATACGTGATTGATTTATATCGCCTAGAGAAAACAGTCTTTCTCTGTTACAGAAGGTATCATAAATAGATATTACGAGATAAACACTTAATCATCATTTATCCACTTTAAAGTCGTTGAATATAGTGTATTTTTGTGTAAGGTCGTCGGAAAGTTTCTGAATAGATATGAAATTATAATTTTTAAGTAGATCTCCGCTGTAACATTCAGGTTCTATCCTTGTTGGTTAAAAAGAGCACTTTCTCTGTTAAACAATTAGCGTTAACATTGTATTTCTGTGGTGTGCATAGATTTTATTTTGAAAGACAGTAAGATGGCGAGAGTTCTAGATTTAATGAGGTAGAAAACTTGCAGTAAAACCTCTCCAACAGATATAATGAAGAACAAGAGAAAACAGAATCAGGAATCACCATCATACTTTCCAGATGATTAAATCGGGCTTAGCAGGTCAAGCTTACAAGTGGATTGGTGATGGAATAGTTAGGTGTAATGTACTTCAGTGACTGTACCGATGTATCTGGCCAGACTCCTGCTAATGAACCATAATAAACCCATGCAATTTTTCCTCTTAATTCTACTTTCAATCTGCATACATTGGTGTTACAACGGTCACGTCTACTTCCTCTTCAATATACATTTTGTATAATAATTTGATATACATGTATGTTTGTATGTATGTGTGTCGGTGTGTGTTTTAGTTTGTATGTATTAGTGTGTGTTCTGTGTGTGCGTTTGAGTGTGTGTTAAAGTCTCTAGGTGACTTTAAAAAAAAAGACATGAAGAAGAGGACGATAGGACGGTATAGAGTGATATATTGAGTGACATACAGAGTATAGACTGTCACACGTTCTCCATGAGTCGCTGTCACGAGGAAGGGAAGGACCATAACAAGTGATTAGGAACGGGAACTCACCCGCCCTACAAACACCGCGGGATGTAGTCATCACGTACGATGACATGTGAATCGCAGGGGGTGGGACCCAGACATAGAAACAGATGTAGATGTATGAAACTAACACGATGAGGAAAAATGGAGCAAAGGAAAGCGAAAAGGAATAATGAAGAGGATGCAATCCGCACACACTCAAATCTACATAAAATAAGATATATTTTTCTATCACCATCTTCTGTTCTCTCTACCTAATGGGAATTGGTCAATGCGGTTGTATTGTATTTTATTTAAGAGGTTTGTTTTCAATTAGCAGGAAGCATGATGTAATACAATCTGTATAATCCATGTAATCGCATATTGTTGAGGAAGCATGGCCATAATATGCATATGTATATATATATATATATATATATATATATATATGTATGTATATGTAATTGTTTCAATTTCAAATTTATTTAAACATTTCTCAATGGAATACGCATGAGATTAACAAAATAATAATAATGATACATAATGTCCAGCTTGGATTTACAATAAAAGAAATAATAACATAGAAGAACATGACGATCGAAGTGTCAAAGTTTTGATTAGAATATCAGAGATGGTATAGTATTGGTGGAGATGAAGCTACTTATGAAATAGTACATAGCAGTCTAAGAGAAATTCAAAGCTTATGTGATGAAAATTAGTTTTGGAATGGCTGAGACATCCAACACAAAGTAAAACAAAGCGATTCTAATAAAAGGTGCATGGGTCCCACCTTTTATTAGGAATGCTCTGTTCTGGATATCTCGGCCATTTCAAAACCGAGTTTCGTCAAATAAACGTTGAATTCCTTTTGGAATTACATGCTCTTTCATATTTCATAAGAGGTTTGTCATTATTTCACCAAAAAAAAGAAATGTTAGAAACCTGAAGATGGGTCTCGACCAAAACTATACGATCCCTTTAATGCTAAAGAGAAAAACGATGAAACTTACTTAAACGCCAGCTTAAACAGCTCCTAGTGAGAAGAACAAGATAGAAACACGGATACAACTTAAGACCAAACTAAGGGGGAAAAAGACCATTAATACTGAGGGTACAGAAGATTCTTCTCAAATACAATCATAGAACAGATAACCACATGCTGCACACAAATTAGCGGTCAGTAGTGGCTGAGATGTAACAATATGATTGCAACATAAACTATGCATTAAAGTGTTGAAAATCCCCTAATCTTATATGAAGGAATTAGATCATAGTCGTTGCGTATTATTAACGTCCAACGACGTCTTCTGTATAGGGTTACACACAATCCTCTGTATACTGGAATCAACACGTGGACCAAATTCCTCATCTCATATCCATCTAAATATCCCCAATACAGCGGTTTTGCATACAATGACACTTTTGTAAACTATGCATATACCAGAAGAGAAGGCTAGAATAAGAGAACATTCATAGAAGAACAAAGAGAGGAAAAAAGACCAGTACTAAGTATGCCGTATGAAATGTCAAATGAAGGGGAGTTAGGGAGGAATAAGTGAATGTGGAGGGAACTAGCTAAGTACTCCTACAAAGTATACTTTTAGTACGAAAGGCAGAAGGCACGGCGTTGCAGCTCAACTCGCTGATCCCTCGGCTGCCACGAGGGGAAAGGTAATAGAGAGATAAGCTCCTATTGTGACGTGTCTGAAGATTAGTGGAGTGATATTCATTCTCCAGTCACCTTCAATCACTTGATGTCTTACGCCACAAAAGCATGACGGTTTGTTCACCACGCCCAGTAGCCCCACCGGAGATCAAAAGCCCGCTAATTAATTCGGACAAACTCATCCAACTATACGCCTGCGCACTGTGCATCAGGGACAAACGTACATCATTTCATTGTATCGCTGAGTAAAATAGAAAAACCCATACCAAGGATTAAGAAATATTTTTAACCCACACAAGCATTTCCTAATGACGTCATAATTAGCGTGTTCACCCTTTAAGATTATGTTCATGACGTCAGAGGGAACTTGTGCATTTCCACAGTAGAGTGAGTAACAGTCATTATCATTGTCTTTCGGTCCTACCTCTAATATGTCCAGGACAGTTAGAAATACTGCTTACAAATTTAAGAACAGTAACCTTTCTTTAGCTTTCAACAGTGTCACGTGTTTATTATGAACCTTGTAGTCGCAGAATAGCGAGAAGTCGTTGCTGATGTCACTAGGGCTATGAGGAGTTGCTACTACAAACAAAAGGGAGTATATTACTGAGAAGCGGCTCTCATTTTTACTTTGGGTGAAACTCACTTCTACCTCTTTGAATATATCTCACTCTTTTGCTATCATCACTGTTCTTCTTCTTCTCCTCCTCCTCCTCCTCCCATCTTCTTTTTTCGTAAGTCTTGTTATTATCATTATCATTACTACTGTTATCATCATTATTGTTATCAATATCATTATGATTATTATTACTATTATCAAAATTGATATCATTATGATTACCATCACACGTAAGTATAACCTTATTCTTTTCATAGCAAGTATATCAATAATAGCCCATCATCATTACTTCTATTACTGCTACTACTACTACTACTACTACTACGACTACTACTACTACTACCAATAATGATGATGATGATGATGATGATAATATAGGTTTTCCAGGTCAAATATCCGCAATATCAGATCAAGCGTCACATTAGGTAATTCAAATGTCAATAGGGAAATCAAATGTCCACTTAGCAAACCAATATCCTGTAAGGTAAGTAAGATGTCCATATAGCCATGTCAAATATCCACACAATGTAAATTTTCGTGTCACCTCAGGTCAATGAGAGCATATCACGACATTCATAGGTGATTCAGATGCCAGGTAAGTAATTTTGACATCAGTTGCTCCAAAACACAGCAAAGAGAATTATCTTTCTCAAGAATATGAAATCCTGATGAATATTATCAGGTGCAGACAACTGCGTTTTCATTCACAGACAATCTGTCATGACTTTATTAAAACAAAGCGAGTCTCTCTCATTTTTTTTTCTTTTTCTGAAGAACACGGTTTTTATCTTTATCCAGGGAATTCAAAAGAGTGATGATACATAAATATAGAAATTTGAAACTGGAGAAGCAATTTTGCATTTGCAGTAAAATGGCAGCAAAATATCTATGAACTGCAAGAAAATGAACAAAAGAAGTATCACATATTCATGGTGTGAAGCAAAAGAGTTGTATCACATATTCATGGTGTGAAGCAAAAGAGTTAAGAATCGTTATCACAAAGAGTGACGTCCTATTTTTTATTCTGACCAAAGAAGTAAATAGTCCGACCTTGGAAAATTCTATGCTTAAAAAATAACGATATTCGATGTAATTCCTATAATATAATAAGATTCACAAATATATTTTCTTTTTCGGTTATTATTTGTATGTGTGCAAAGATTTCAATAAATTTCATATTTCTTTTTACCGTAGTCTGGCATTTGATGTTGTTTGCTCTGCAGGCACAAGAACATAAAATTGTAGGCTATCTGAATCAAATTCATTAGCGAAGCAAGTATGATATAGTCATTCCAATGCCATTACGGAAATCAAATGTCCAAATAGGTATATAAGCAGTCCATAGTCAAGTCAAATGTCCACACAAAAGAAATTCTTTCGTCATCTCGGGTCAATGAGAGTATCATGTCGGTCATAGGGAATTCAAATGTTACATAGGTAATTCAAATATCCTTTGACTCGAAAACACGATGATAAGTATTGCCTATGGAGACTATGCCAACATTATGCAACACAATTAAAGTGACATCACCGAAATAACTTCGTTTCTCTTGTTGATTCTCAATTTCCTATCTAAAAAACAAGAAAACAAAACTTGGGGTTTTTTCAGGTAATACAAAAGCAGGACCTTCAAAATGAATGGCAAGGTATGCATTGTACCACTTTTTAACCGAAAAAAAAAAGAAAAAGGAGAGAGAAAAATGGGGAAGAGAAATGAGAGGATGGCGGGAGAAGAAAAGAGTTAGAAAAAAGACAAGAAGATAAAAATGGTGATAAATGATAATTGGTTATAGCCCCAATTGAAACCGTCCAACTTTCAAATTTCGTTCGACAAGCCGGACAGGAAACGTTCTTTAGAAAACCGAAACTTAAGAATTGACATCAAAATGACAGGTTTACATTATTTGTATCTGAGCTACAGCACAATCGTATTAGGGGACATACAAGAATGGCCGTTCTGTATATATATAAACTATTTCTTTCTATGTATGGGATGATGCAAAATATCACCAAAAAAAAAGTGAAATAAGACACTGAAGAAAATGAGTTCCTTTATGTTTTAGACAATAAAAGTCTCATGCCAGAAATCTTCATTCTTTCGTATGAAATAATAAATTAATAATAATAATGCTATCATGAGATCAATGTTAGTTTAGCCCTACTGATTTTGTTTGTATGCATTTTTTTAAAAGTTTCAATAATAATATGTTTTATCTTGACACCGTATGGACCTGTGTTTGTGTATTTAGCAAGTACATGAAAGACTAATTACTGAGGAATGCGTTTATGCATGTAAGGTTACGATTTATATGGTTTGAATAAGCAGTTTTTAAGACAATGGACATTTGAAATCACTATTTCACATTCGATCTCCCTTATGGGACATTGCTGCAGTCATTTGGATACTTATTTGGCTATGCGGCATTTAAACTGCCGAGTCTGATATTTGACATGTGCTACATGGACATTCCATACCTACATGGACATTTGAACTGCCTATATAGGCAGTTCAAATGTTCATTTATCACCATTTTTATCTTCTTGTTTTTTTTTTCTAACTCTGTTCTTCTCCCTCCATGCTCTCATTTCTCTTCCCCATTTTTCTCTCTCCCTTTTTCTTTTTTTTTTTTCGGTTAAAAAGTGGTACAATGCATACCTTGCCATTCATTTTGAAGGTCCTGCTTTTGTATTACCTGAAAAAAAAAACAATTTTGTTTTCTTGCTTTTTAGATAGGAAATTGAGAATCAACAAGAGAAACAAAGTTATTTCGGTGATGTCATTTTATTTGTGTTGCAAAATGTTGGCATAGTCTCCATAGGCAATACTTATCATCGTGTTTTCGAGTCAAAGGATATTTGAATTACCTATGTAACATTTGAATTCCCTATGACCGACATGATACTCTCATTGACCTGAGATGACGAAAAAAATTCTTTTGTGTGGACATTTGACTTGACTATGGACTGCTTATATACCTATTTGGACATTTGATTTCCGTAATGGCATTGGAATGACTATATCATACTTGCTTCGCTAACGTGGCTAATGAATTTGATTCAGATAGCCTACAATTTTATGTTCTTGTGCCTGCAGAGCAAACAACATCAAATGCCAGACTACGGTAAAAAGAAATATGAAATTTATTGGAATCTTTGCACACATACAAATAATAACCGAAAAAGAAAATATATTTGTGAATCTTATTATATTATAGGAATTTCATCGAATATCTTTATTTTTTAAGCATATGATTTTCCAAGGTCGGACTATTTACTTCTTTGGTCAGAATAAAAAATTGGACGTCACTCTTTGTGATAATGATTCTTAACTCTTTTGCTTCACACCATGAATATGTGATACTTCTTTTGTTCATTTTCTTGCAGTTCATAGATATTTTGCTGCCATTTTACTGCAAATGCAAAATTGCTTCTCCAGTTTCAAATTTCTATATTTATGTATCATCACTCTTTTGAATTCCCTGGATAAAGATAAAAACCGTGTTCTTCAGAAAAAGAAAAAAAAAATGAGAGAGACTCGCTTTGTTTTAATAAAGTCATGACAGATTGTCTGTGAATGAAAACGCAGTTGTCTGCACCTGATAATATTCATCAGGATTTCATATTCTTGAGAAAGATAATTCTCTTTGCTGTGTTTTGGAGCAACTGATGTCAAAATTACTTACCTGGCATCTGAATCACCTATGAATGTCGTGATATGCTCTCATTGACCTGAGGTGACACGAAAATTTACATTGTGTGGATATTTGACATGGCTATATGGACATCTTACTTACCTTACAGGATATTGGTTTGCTAAGTGGACATTTGATTTCCCTATTGACATCTGAATTACCTAATGTGACGCTTGATCTGATATTGCGGATATTTGACCTGGAAAACCTATAGTAATAGTAATAATAATAATATAATAATAATAATAATAATAATAATAATAATAATAATAATAATAATAATAATAGTAATACCAGTTTCAAATTGTACAATGTCTACTTTCATTATATCAGTTGTGTGTTTGTTTGTTTGTTTGTTTGTTTGTTTGTTTGTTTGTTTGTTTGTTTGTTTGTTTGTTTTGGTGTGTTTTGTGTGTGTGTGTGTGAGTGGGGGGGGGGGGGGGCTTACATTTCACCAACTTCTATGGCTACTCTAACTGCTATTGTTGGTGCTACTTCTGCTGCATTTTCAACGAGTATTGCTAAAATTGTTATCACTCTGATTAGTAATACCAGAGCTTCAAATTGCATAATGTCCACTTCTATTATATCAGTTTTTTTTTTTGGTTTTTTTTTTTTTTTTTTTGGTGCATTTGGTGCGGGGGAGGTTTTACATTTCACCAACTTCTACGGCAACTCTAACTGCTATTGTTGGTGCTACTTCTGCTGCATTTTCAACGAGTATTGCTAAAATTGTAATCACTCTTGGTTGGTATTGGCGTTGACGACTTGAATAAAATGTTCTTGTTCTTTTAGAAATAAAATGTTCATAAGTCTAGTTCGGCACCATATTGTCTCCAATGTCTCAAAACTACAAAGCAAAATACCTTTCAATAAAAACACCGGCTACTAAAAAGCGTACAGTTCACTGAGAAGCGGTCACGCTGTTAGAGAGAAATGGGTCACATTTGTAGGTAAGTTTTTGGGTAACACACACAGACACACACACAGACACACACATACACACACACACACATACACACACACACACACACACACACACACACACGCACGCACATTCTTGCCTGCATCACACGGCAATGTGGTCGCCACATACCTGCAGCTTGACTACAATGTATTTGGAATCATTTTCTCGCCCCATGTCGTGCTAGCAAACGATGTGTGCCTGTACAATGACTGAGTGCGTACGGCGTGTGTGACTGTGTATTAAACTACCGGGTAATATGTCATTCAGAGTCCATGAAATAAACGAAATGTCATTTAAGTCTAAGCTTTGGAGACTGAAGTGTTAGAGTGAGAAAGTTTTGCCGTTCCGTCATACGAGGCGTTCGTTTGATCATCGAGGACAAAAATACTGTACATGCCCGCCTGGTAAGGAAGATGCGTTGTACATCACAAACCTTTACCCTGGTCATGCTGGTCGTTAGGGGATCGTCATTTATAAAGATATTTGTTATTATTTTCGGACACTTTGGGAGTCCCTGTTATGACGACAAACTAGTGATGATGATATAGTTTTCTTCCCTCCCCCCCCCCCCCCACCTCAGTAGCCAAAAATTCTGTCAGCAGAGTCTGGACAATCCATCACATTACGTCATTTCGGCCATGTTCAAGTCACGCCGAAAGATGCTGATTTTGTTTGCAACTGATTGACAAATTGCCCTACATCGACATAAATAAGCACTGAATTGATCAGTGTTTTAGTAGTAGCCATTATGGGCGTACGTACTCAGGCAGGATTCGAACCCATGACCTCCTGATCTGGGGACAGGCGTAGTGAAGTAGTCCCAGGTACTCAAAACTGGACCCCATAAAGGACCATAATTATAGTGCAGGTGAATAATTATGGGCTTTCGAGCCGTCTTGGCAGATCGAAAATGAAAGCAAACAGGCCGAAAAGTGTTACTACTAAGTGTTACAAATTATGCATCAAAATTTGGGATTAAAAAAAATAAAAACACTGCTCGTGTTGGATATCAAAGTGTCTTTTATCACCTACAGTTCGCATAAGTCAGCTGGTTTTCATTCTATTTCTGTTTAGATTTGTTCCAATTCTGTTTATTTCTTTCATTTCGTTCTTTCGTTTCGCTATCTTTTCTGTTGTCATTATAATCCTTTTCTGTCTTCCTCTTCATCATCATCATCATCATCATCATCTTTTCTTAGGCTTTGCCTTTCTTCTATTAAATTTTCTTCTACAAACATGTATTTGAGACAATTCTGAGCAATCAAAACTAGTTTATGTTGATTTTAAGACATCAGAAAAACACGTGATCTCCTAAAAATAGATGGTCATTTAATCTCCATAATTGGCGCCATGTTCGAGACAGTCATTTGCAAGTGACTAAGTGGATATTCAATCTTCCTGAAAATGAGAGCTAAAGTGAAAGGGATGAAGTGGAGAGGGTAGGGGGTAAGATGGGACACATGGGGAGTGGGGAGGTGGGATAGGGGGGCATGATGGGACACAGGGGGAGTGGGGAGGTATAGGGGTAGGGGGTAAGATGGGACACATGGGGAGTGGGGAGGTAGGGGGAGGGGTAAGATGGGAGACAGGGGGAGTGGGGAGGTAGAGGGTAAGATAGGACACAGGGGGAGTGGGGAGGTGGAGGTAGGGGGTAAGATGGGAGACAGGGGGAGTGGGGAGGTGGGGGTGGGGGTAAGATGGGAGACAGGGGGAGTGGGGAGGTAGAGGGTAAGATAGGACACAGGGGGAGTGGGGAGGTAGGGAGTAAGATGGGACACAGGGGGAGTGGGGAGGTGAGGTCGGGGGTAAGATGGGAGACAGTGGGAGTGGGGTGGTAGGGGCTAGGGGTTAGATGGGAGACAGGGGGAGTGGGGAGGTAGGGAGTAAGATGGGACACAGGGGGAGTGGGGAGGTGGGGGTAGGGGATAAGATGGAAGACAGGGGGAGTGGGGTGGTAGGGGCTAGGGGTTAGATGGGAGACAGGGGGAGTGGGGAGGTAGGGGGTAAGATGGGACACATGGGGAGTGGGGAGGTGGGGGTATGGGGTAAGATGGGAGACAGGGGAGTGGGGAGGTAGGGGGTAAGATGGGAGACAGGGGGAGTGGGGAGGTAGGAGTAGGGGGTAAGATGGGAGACAGGGGGAGTTGGGAGGTAGGGGTTAAGATGGGACACAGGGTGAGTGGGAAGTTGGGGGTAGGGGGTAAGATGGGAAACAGGGGGAGTGGGGAGGTGGGGGTATGGGTAAGATGGGAGACAGGGGAGTGGGGAGGTAGGGAGGTGAGATGGGACACAGGGGGAGTGGGGAGGTGGGGGTAGGGGGTAAGATGGGAGACAGGGGGAGTGGGGAGGAGGGGTAGGGCTAAGATGGGAGACAGGGGGAGTGGGGAGGTAGTGGGTAGGGGTACGTAAGATGGGAGACAGGGGAGTGGGGAGGTAGGGAGGTGAGATGGGACACAGGGGGTGGGAAGGGTAGGTAGCTAAGATGGGATCACAAGGGGAGTAGGAAGAGTATGTGGGGTAAGATAGGATCACAGGAGATGAGGGGGTAGGGAGATAAGATAGAATCACAGGCGTGGGTAAGGTATATAGGAAGCTATAATGGTATCACAGGAGGTGGGGATATAGGGGAGGGAGCTAAAATGAGATCATAAGGGGAGTAGGGAGGGTGGGGTAAGATGGGATCACAGGAGGAGTAGGGAGGGTAAAGAACTCAGATGGGATCACAGACGGAGGGGAGCAAATTAAGTGAGGATCATCATTTTATTGATGCCAAGTTTCATGACTCTTAGTCCCTGGATCTTGCTACCGTTCCTCAAGGCTTGGATTGATTCTACAGTTAGAAACTGCCACATCCGATTGAAATGATCTCCGAATTCCTCCGCTGAAGAGTCACTCAGACCTGTCTTCGCAGAATAGCTGGCTGGCAGATCCAAATTGAGTTCCGAATTAAAAAAGATAGAACAGAAATAGATATGATTTTCTAATTATAGAGACAGACGAAATAGTATCAGGTGTGTGACAAGAAGGGCTGCCAGGATTCTTCCCGTGCTGGGAAGACTGCGGCTTGGCCTAGTCACCAGACAGATTTGACAACTGCCCTTTTGTCTAATTATTACATCGTGAACTATAGAGCTCCTTATTTTGCTGAGGTGAATAATTTTTGGGAAGAGAACCTCGGCATGATATCTGTATTTATGTTTGCAACCGAAGGATCTTAACACGAATCGAATTTGTTGTCACATCGGGATCACGATGGTGAAATCATAGTTCTGTCTGTTACCATGATCACAACATTCCTTCAGTAACGATTGGTATCTTAGCAACGCTCTATTTTATCAACAAACAAAAGAGAGGATTATGTTTGGGAAAAGAAACACATACCGTGTCCAATGACTGGGAGAAACAAACATTACGAAATCAACAAGCGAGCAGCATTCAACAACATAGACCCTGAACATCACAAGAATCTCGAAACGATAGTCTCTGTTGTGGGAAATCACTGACGAAAAATTAAACATCGAAATTAAATGAAATCTAATTTAGTTGAATATAATAAATTACCCTTATCTCACAGAGCTTCACTGAAATATGAGTTACCGGAAATAGAAGTTGTCTCATGATGAGAACAAAATAAATAATTAAAGTCACGATCTTGCTCAGATACACATTAGAACTGTAATATTATTTCCTCAGGGTGACTTTGAGAAGAAAATAATATAGTCTATATCATTTCAGGGGAAAAAAGATGACGGAAAGTTTACAGGAAATATGAAACAAAAAGCAGCGAATAACAGAGAGATGAGAAGGAGAAGAGATGGTGAAATGAAAAGGAAAAATGTCAGAAATCCCACTCACAGTCCAATCAATAATTACTACCAGAATATGACGTCTTTGTATCGACGTCAAAGAGAGAGATAAGTGAAATGAAAAGGAAAAATGTCAGAAATCCCACTCACAGTCCAATCAATAATTACTACCAGAATATGACGTCTTTGTATCGACGTCAAAGAGAGAGCAGATTATCACTTAGGAAAGGTTGGCACAATGACGAATCGTTTTCCTTATATCAAATGGAAGTGAAGTCAGAATGTTGGAAAGGAATGTTTGACGTGGGAATATCATCCACGTCTTTTCTCTGTCGTTTGTTTGTTTCAGAATTTCTCTCCATAATAGCAGTAAGGGCGTGGTGTAGCACATATCAGTGTAACAGTAAGAACGACGAAGTTTTGATCTTAAAGATCTAAAAAATCAAACTTATTTAGAGAGGAGTGTGCTTTATCCTTGTTGTTCACGTATGAATCCCGGTATATCATTATGTACATGAAGTTTTAGAATTTGCATCCTCCCAGCACACGTCTTTAAAAAAAAAAACAACAGAATTGGATTATAGAACTTTGAATATAAGGGCTCAGGGGACATTGGTAAAATGGCAAGTCATTGATTCTTGAACAAATTCATTCGATGTCGTCAAATTATATCCACATGGTCTCGTCGGGCTGAGGGGACGTTTAGCACATAAGAAAAAAAAAAACCACTCAGAGTGCATTCCGAAAAGTTTTAGGAGGACTGCCATCACCAGGTAAAAGATTAATGGACCACAGTGGGCCACAGTGGGCCTCAATGGGCCTTAACGGGCCCATTAAAGAGATAAAGAATGATACTACCTGCACGTACAGATAAAAAAAGAACAATGCCTCCAGGTATACACTCGTGCCTTGTTTTGAACTTTATACATCCTTTTGAAGATTACACGTTGTTCACATGTGACCACAACCAGTATAATATCAATTTGGAGGCTTCAACTAGACTACAGGTTGTCAACGACAGTTCATGTATTGACATAATATTCCTTTTGCGTATACATCGACTGCATTTGTAAAAACTTTTGATCAGACTTTCAGGACAAAGGTTCGCTGTTATAGACACGCTTATCCAGACTGGTGGAAAGAGGTTTGAGGGCACTTGGTACGTTTGTTCAGGAGTTGAGCAAAGGTTACTTGCGGGCATTACGTCTGGCCTCACAGCTTAAGAAGTGGAAAGAGAGATTGAAGAGTCGACTGGAAATACACATCCATCATCATCATTATTGTATTTTGGTAGTATTCATCATCATCTTCTTCTATTCCTCCTCCTCCTCCTTTTTTCTCAGGATTATTATTATTATCTTTCTTATCATCATCATCATCATCATTAGTATTATTATAGTTATTATTATTATTATTATTATTAGTAGTAGTAGTAGTAGTAGTAGTAGTAGTAGTAGTATTATTATTATTATTATTATTATTATTATAAATCAAATTATAAAGCGCAAAACATATAGACATATATTCTTCTGCGCTGCAAAAGCTTAATGTGCTTAATGATAATGAACAGTTAAATGAAAAGATATTATCATTATTATTGTAGTAGTAGTAGTGGTAGTAGCAGCAGCAGTAGTAGTAATAGTAGTAGTACTAGTATAGCAGCAGCAGCAGTAGTAATAATAGTAGTAGTACTAGTATAGCAGCAGCAGCAGTAGTAGTAGTAGTAGCCTAGTATCATTATCATTTCATTATCATTACTACTATCATCATTAAATTCATTTCATCAAAACTATAATTGTCATCACCATCATCAATCGTAATATCATACTTGTTTGGTAGTAGCAAAACGACAAGAAAAGCTAACTGAGACAATAATAAAGGCAGCGCTTCATTGTGAATTGACTGAAAATTGCATATTGGATGTTACATAATACCATTGAAAAAATAATTTCTTATACAAAGACTTTGACTTGAATTGTTGGATACATGATTGTTTTACGAAAGCAAGCAAACAGTGACTTGTGTTCATAAATGTTTTTTTTTTGAACGTCAGTTAAAGGCCAACAGCCGTTTGTTTTGGCTGCTTTTTACTTTGTCTTCATTTGCTTTTTGTCCCCATATTCATTCGTAGTTGTTGGTAATATGAATTGGGGACTAAAATGACACAACAGACTGAAGGGTACAAGGTTTCGCGTGCAGTTCCCATGCCAGATGAAGATTGGTTCATATTTATTAGTCAGCGAAAATCTCTCACTGACCAAAGGGCATTTGCGGATCATAATTGTATGAAGATGACCAGAATCACGTGATGCAGCTCCCCGCAGTGTGCGGCACTATGTCTTTCTCATGTTACTTACCCAGAAAAGCCACTGACATTAATTCCAATAATATAATTATGTCAGCCATTTGCAGCTTTTAGCTTTGCTGGATAACGAACACTTATGCAAAACTTTTGCTCTAGTCTTTGCGACGAGTCTCTAAAGTTTGGATAAAAAAAAAAAAATTGAACATCATGATGTTTGCTCTTTCATCGTCTGATAGCTGTGGTTGCCTCTGAAAAACTCATAAGCGCACATTCAATGGCAGTGCAACCTAAAGTTCAGTGTAACTGGCCAATGAGGAAGAACACATTCCATTGAATATCTGGATATTGACTATTGAATTGTAAATTAAAATCTAACGCAAGACAAATGGCATTTTAAACACGAATAGTATCCACCCGCACAGACATCACACAAATTAGCACATGCGTACAAATCAACACAGAGACACATACAAACACCAGGGAAGTATCACGTCTCACCTCCCTGCAGACAGGGACATGGTGTCAGACAAAGACTGATCAATGTTAAAATGTGTGAATGAAGATGACTTGACTCAGTATGAGACTCCAGCTTCCTTTTCAATCTCCGTTACATCATCTATGACTAACCAAACAGATGGAGGTGGAGACTGTAACGTGAGGTTAATACTGAAATACCATCATATTTTTACCACAATTAGTTGACATCAGTCGCCCTGACCCTCAAAATAGACTTTTCTTTTATAGATCCCGTCATCTCTGTCAGATGTCTGTTTCTTGAGGCTGTTGTTGAGAAAATTACTCATCATTCGAGGATCATTATATTTGGCTCCCTATTCATGGACGAAACCCAACATTTATTTTTCTCTTTTTGCGTAGATCTAACCCTTAAATTTTGATACAAAGGTCCTTCTGTTTTGAGTTTGTCTGTTTAGCTCTCCAAAACTTTTACATATAATCAACCCTCTCAGGCACCTCATATTACCACTAAAATTCCATGTAAACAATGTATCGATAGTATCAGTAGTAATACAGTTAAAGTAATGAACTGTAAGACTTGTAGTATAAAGTAAGCGTAAATATTTTGTAAGTCAGTGTCATACCCTTGACATCGGTGATTCTCCTTCCGGTTCATGACCCTTCAGCCTTCACCTTTGGTCAAGACGATAATTACAACCAGAAGGCTGCATTTTGACATAGTCCTTGAATAACGTGCAGACAGAGGAGCGTGACTCTATTCTTTGAATCTCTTTCAGGTTCGTAAATATTTTGATCATCAAAGAATGTTACAGACATCTGTGACTCTTCTTCCGGTTCATGACCCCTCAGCCTTTACCCTTCAGCTTTGATCGTATCCGTTATCATACTCCGAAGGCTATGTTGTGACCCCTATCCTAAACTATGTCTACATCTAAGGGCATGTCCCCGTTCTATCAATCTGCTTCCGGTTCATGACTATTTGCAACCTTCATTGTTTGCCATGTCACGTTTTGTACGACAGCTTCGTCAGGATTGTGACCTTGTGATTGAACTGTTATCTGGGTTGCTTCTCATCCCGATGAGTATGCTTGGGGTTTATGACTCTCGTAACCTGAAGTATTCGTCATTTCTTTCTCATCAAACATCGAAACCACCCTTCTTCGCCCCCACCCCCCCCCAAAAAAAAAAGAGAGAATTCCTTCAGCTCATGACATATAAATCATGGAGTGGAAAACCAACTCTTCGTTGATATTAATATTTATTTAAAAGAACAGAGCAATCAACGTTTCACTACCATTGAACAAAAACAAGAAAGTTTTTAATTCATGTCGAAGTTAAGCTCGTGTGGAAATTGTGCGGGAGATGACATTATCATCTCACAACTTTCCGATTGCTTTGTACATAGAATGTTATCTGTTTATTCTTATGTCAATAATCTATTAAATGTATACACCTTCCTCTTTAATAAAGTTTTCATTGTGCAGTCGTTTCACCTCTATTAGAACTGATGCGAAGAATATGAAATCATCTTTTTGAATTCATTGTCATGAGGGAAATTAAAATGTGACTTGTATGCTGGCAAAAATAGAAATCACCACCCCAGTGATCAAGACTATAGACATGTGATGTGTCTGTGATTCATTATCACTATTCTAGAAAGAAACATATTGAACTTTAACCATCATGCCTTCTGCACTGCTTTTCTACACAATTTGTTTGTAACTGAGAAGATTAATTCACCATCTCTATAACAGGCACACACTTTGAGGGTCGTAGTGGTATATTGACACTGATAGTCAGTACAATCGATAATTTCTTTCTTCATGTTTTCACACACACACACACACACACACACACACACACACACACACACACACACAAACAAACAGATACGTGCTGTCGGGCGAAAGCTCGGTGGTCTATGTGGAGATGACGCCTGTCCGGAGATCAGGAGGTTGCAGGTTCGAATCCTGCTCGAGTATGTACGCGCATGATTTCTTTTATCATGGCTACTACTAAAACACTGATCAATGCAGTGTTTTTTACGTCGATGAAGGACAATTTGTCAATCAGTTGCGATGAAAATATCTCTGCGGAAGAATTTCATGAATTTGAAAAACAAACAGATACCTTAGTAATTACGAACTCAATGAAAAATATACAACTGCCTTCAGAAAGATAATCTTAAGCAGCAACAAGACATGTCCAGGGACTCGTCTGAATGCGCAACAGAAGACGAGGAAAGGCAATGTCTATAGCTATTGGAAATAACTCTCAAAAAGCAGATGTCGTAAATAGTGCGTTAGAGCGAAAACATTTATGACTACGCATATGGTAGTGAACTGATTTAGCACTCATGTGGAACTGCATGACATTCACTTAAAAGTCAACCGAATCATTTGCAAATCATTTCATTGTGTTCCTCCATATCCCTTTCAAGGAGGAGCAGAGATAATGATGTTTTAAATTCAGTGAAGACGGTAAAGAAGAAAACACTGTGACATTCGAAAATAAACCATCGCATCACAGTGGCAAGTCGACATCACTAGAAGTTAACTATGGTAAAACTGCGCTTGCCCATTACAGTACTCCCTCTTGGAATGATATATTTTCAACAAAGTAACAGAGGAAAATCCCTCCCCCTCCCCCTCTCTAAATAGTAACTTTGGATGATCTAATCAACAGAAGGATTGCTACCTGGGAATATATCACGGTCATCGACAAAGATCGTTATGAGATGTACTAACTTTCAAGCAGCCTTTCACTTTCATAGATTTCATCTGTCGATGAAAACTTATTATTGTATTATTTGCGTTTTAACTGCTTCTACTCTGAGAGTTTGAAGGAATTCCTGACTGAAGTTTTCCTTTGTAATTATATAGTATCATGATCATTCGGAAATTAGCATTATTACCCGAGATTTATCACTGTTGTTATCGTCATTATCATAAGTATTATTTCCATCATAATCACAGTCGGATTTTGAACTTCCGGAATCAGAGAAACAAAAAAAAAATTATATCATAGAGAGTAAATGACATAAATGACGATTAATTATGAACTGATAAAAAAGAGAAAAGGTTATAAACTGATGATTAACATGAATGAATCGTGTGAGCCTGAATTAAAGAGAGTAAGCATCATCTTTGAATATCATCTTCACCTGAGATTAGTTTAGTCGCGTCGTTCAGAATGATGTATATCAGAGTCTGAAAACAGTACTCACCCCTATCCTCAACGGCCGAGAATATCACGAATCTGAGAGGTTGGACACAATGAGGTGTGACCACGAGTGCAAGTTTCCTACAGTGTCAACAGGAAAACCGTAATATTTTTCTGCAAGCTCATCAGATCAAATCGCTCTCTAAGGACAGCGGTCTTCAATCTCTCAAGGGATCAAGCTTTACGAGCCCGACTTGGCATTTCGATGACTTCCGATAGGTGACGTCACTCGCGTCAAAAATAGCCATCAAAAGGCAAACATACGTTTCCAATGATGACTGTCGCTACAAATGAACATAAGTAATACAGTGAGTTTATTTTAGCCCATCAGCAAGCAAATACTTCAGTCGCTTGCCAGAAGCTGAAATTTATGTTTGGTGCTTTGTAAGGCAGAATCTTATTATTGTTATTATCTTTTTTTTTATCTGGTTCAACTCTGAGAGGATTCCAATCATATAGATATTATTTGCTAACAACTTTCTTACACTCAAAGGGCACTACATACCTTGAAGTGTGTTCTGATTTACTGAATTTGAGAGATAATTCGACATTCAACGAATTACAAGTACTTGCAGTCATTTTCTCTATCTACAGAAGACCTGTAAATAGCAAATCAAAATTCTCCTTGTTCTTTCGAATAATAGTTCGTTGTTTGTTGTATACGTAAATCAAAAGTGTGTAAATTAAAGCTGTTCGACTAGACTTTCTTGTGAAAATCACGGTATATGCGTAAATTCTTTCATATGTATGCATATGAGCCACCCACAAACAAACTCTCACACACGTACATACATACGTACACACACCACACATATACATACACACACACACACACACACACACTTATATATCATTTTTATATTAATTAATGAATGTGAATAAGTTAAATGGAAATAAATTTTCGTGACTTTTTAGACGTATATAGTGGTAAATTGATTTATACAGATTGTGCCTTCAGTTACGCTAAAGCAAACAAAAGTAAAGATTTCATATCCTGTGTTCACGTATCTACCTTAGATACCAATAGCAATCGGCGTCATGGTGTTTTCTACAAGTTTTGTTGTTTCTATGTTTCTTGTTTTAAATCATATCACTATTAATCACATAACATGCTGTGCTGTACTAGGACAAAATAACGAAGTACACGAAGCAGTTAGGGCAAAAACACCGGTGTGTCTAGAAGTATGATTATGTTTTAGATGATATCGCTACACCTGTATCTCAATATGTGTAAATTGATATGACATGGAGCTGCTACATGTCGACTACAGGTTAAGATATTATGTCTTCGTCTGGGGGAAAAGAAGCGCGATATACCAAGAATGTCCTTGGCGACCTCCTTGGGTCATACAAGGGAGGTGAAAAGATCTCTTCCATCTCTTTGGTACGTTATACCTTGAAGCTCCTTGGTACTTCTATTCCTCGTTCTCGACATCCGTCATTGATATCTACTGTAAAGGAGACGTGTTTCTGATGCGTTGCTATGTAAATCCCACACATCTCCTATCCCAGCCTATAATACTTATTGTAAACTGTCCGATACAATTACTTAATCCTTCTCGATTGAAAATTAGCTCAGTCAGGGTCATCGAAGAGGGAAGTGTTATATGGCATTACCCCAATGAAAACAAGGAGAAGGGTGAATGGCTCACCTGCACACTAGGATAATTCCGATCCGCTAGACAATGAGCGGTTTTGCAACCGTTAAAGCTTCCTCGTTCAATGTCGTTATCTCGCGATTTTACGACGGCAAATAATATTCGGAGTTCAGAAAGGGTAAAGTGAGGGTAACGACGTCTGAATACTGACGGCAGTAAACATTGGCAACAAAAGAAAGGTAGAAATTCAGTTTATAGATATCTCCCTATACATATAAATAAATATATATTTTATATATGAAATGTGCAAATTGTATGTGCCAGGATCATGTGCATCTTACTAATAAAGGATTAAACACGTGTTTATACACAAAATATGAAATCGCATAATGTACGGATATAACAAACGTGC
Organism: Diadema setosum; assembly: GCA_033980235.1. Lineage (NCBI taxonomy): Eukaryota > Metazoa > Echinodermata > Echinoidea > Diadematoida > Diadematidae > Diadema > Diadema setosum. Next base: position 351,690 of record CM067080.1, read on the forward strand.
AGAGAGAGTAAGATGTACTGTAATAGATTGCCCACGTTATTTTATTATAGCCATGGTGTGTTTGGATTTATTTAAATTCATTTTTATTCCCCTTAGTCTGCTATAAGCTCTGACCGACTGTGAATTGTGATCAAGTATCATCTTGCTCTCACCTTAATCTGGGGGGCATTTCATGAAGCGTTTTGGTCGGATATTTTTCTGACAAACTGTTACAAGCTATTGAAATCCTTGCATCTGATTGGCTGAGAGCAAATTTGTCCGACAACTTTGTCGGACAAAATGCTTCATGAAATGCCCCCCTGGTGTCCTTCATTGCATATACATTGTACCGGTACACCCCTTCTTTACTTACACACCCTCTGTGTTCATTTATTGATCTATCTATCTATCTATCTATCTATCTATCTATCTATCTATCTATCTATCTATCTATCTATCTATCTATCTATCTATCTACCTACTATACTTACCTATCTATATATCTATCTATCTATCTATCTATCTATCTATCTATCTATCTATCTATCTATCTATCTACCTACCTACTATACTTACCTATCTATCTATCTATCTATCTATCTATCTATCTATCTATCTATCTATCTATCTATTTATCTATCTATCTATCTATCCCAGCAACTTATCCAAGTAAAGTCATGACAACAGCATGATTCCTCCAAAGTTTGAAGCGAGGAAGTTGCCAAAAGTTCATACAACAGGTGTACGACGAAACAATGATAAAAGAAAGAAAACATCCCGATGGTGGGACAAAGTTGTATTATTGAGGTTTCGCTTTTTTCAGTCTATTTAGGATGCGTGCAGTTCTCATACTCATCGATTATGTTGTTTTTCTCTCATTTAACTCACAAAGCGGTGTCCATGGTTACTGGTAGTGATGGTAACTCCATGACAGCAAAACGCGGAGGATCATTGTTCGTTCCAAAGGGTAATGAGAGTGATGAACGTTTATCGTTATTGCTATTATTTTACAGGCAATCATAATACTTTCAAAGACGTAGATAATGGACTAGAGAAAAACAGAATTGATTAGAAAGTATTATTATCATCCGATCTTAGTAGCAACAACAAGATATGTCATGGTACAAGGCGTGTAATCCGAATCAAAACAACAACAATATTCTCTTTTAGCTCGTCTTGAGAAAAAAACGAGCAAGCAAAGAAAAACAAACAAACAAACAGACCGCGATATACATTGTAGTTTTATCATGATCTGTGTCTTCTTCCTCTCGATCAGTGGGAACATTTTTTTGGCAACTTGTTAACGTGCATTATGAACCAAATAACAAGAAATAGGAAGAGATCGAAGAAAACAGGGAAGAGGAAGAACCAACAACAACATCAGAAACCACGTAAGAGGGAATTAAGGCCGTGCATTCTTAAACAATTCAAAGCAGCACAGTATTACCATACAAGATTCTATAAAACAATGCAATATTAAATCAAGGGAATATGTAAGCAGATAGCAAAAGCTGGGAGAAAAGTAATTCCATGAAAGTTGCGCCACAGCAAATCACTATACAATATAAGACGGGTCTCAGAGATGTTTGTTTCTTGGTTCTGGCTTTCACGCAAAATGTCGTCTTATGATCAGTGCAGTGAATGAAAAATGTGCTTTTTAAAAGGCTGTACTGTTGCATCACGTAAAAGAGACTCCATTTCTTGTCGAAAGCCGAATATTCTCACTGATTGTCGGTTCAGATTGGAACCGTGGCAAAATCGATGAACACCTCGTTTACTTCTGCAGCATATCATCGAGAAATGCATGCATCGATTTACTGAGTATATTTGACACTATATTTTCAAACACAGAACTCTCAACACGTTAGAGTTCTGTGTTCAAACAACTCTCATCTTGTCGATGGTCTATTCAGGGAGCAGGTGAGAGATCACGCTAGAGTGGACGAGAGCTGTGAAAATGAAACAAAAGCGAATTAAACCTGACTCCACTGTTGAGTCGCCTTATCATGCACACACAATGAAAGCGACCATGATTACCTGGGCACCAGCGAGCACATTCAAATGATTCTCATTCGGGACAACGCGGACAATGGGCGATGCTTACGTCCAAGAAAGTTTTGCGGACAATGCAACCCCATGGTAACCCCAAACTGTAGGGATTAGGTTTGCATTTAGGGTGGGGGACAGTCCAGTGAACAAGAACATAATACGGTTCAAGTTTAGTTAGGGACATTGAGGAGAAGGCGGATGGAGTTAGCAGTGGAAAAGAGTTATCGAGTAAAGAAAATCGATTTTTCATCACTGATCTTTGGTCTTGATTTGTTACCCTCAGTTGGTAGCTTGACCAGCGTAGACTGAACAAGGTACAACTTACAGTCCAAGGCCGTCTGTTGGGGATCCAGGATAAACATTCTTATACATGATTTCAACACTTACCTTTTTGGGCTTGTAACGGTTCCGAAATTTAAGACTCCGAGAATTTTCGCTTCACCGTTTTTTTTTTCTATGGCTTCTCCAAACTCATCGACATCGACACCCATCGACAACATCTCATCGACAATAAATTCAACTTCTCCAGAAACTGTTTTGTCATAGTGTCAGAATCACTTTATCCAAATAAGGGAGATTTTCCAGTCTGCGTGGTTCCCCTCACAGCTCTTACTGAAGTTGCATGAAGATTGGAACGTCGTCAATCTAACAAGCACCCTAACTCGGAGAAAACAAAAAGCCACCGTCATGGACCAGTGAGGTAAAGGTCTCCTTGAAATTTGAATCACGACGCCTCCTGTCATCCTGACCATCAGGAACAATCCTGTACCAAGGTGAGCGACTTAAAACTCTTTCTGTTTAATCTGCACTGAAAACCGCAATTATCACGTATGTATAAATATAAAATGATATAAATGAAAGTTAACAAAGTACATATCGGACCAAAAAATATTTGGTTCGCAGGATTCAGAAGCAAATCTCCAGTTGATTTTACCAGATGCTGTATCTGGATCCTTTAGACGAAAGAAAAAAAAAACATATGAAGGCATCAAATTGGAGATAACAATTAGAGACTAAAAACTACATGTATATGAAGTCTGGTGTAAAAATCTAGCTTCGGTTTTATCTCATTTTGTATGCCTTGCGGCGTCTATGTTGGACCAACACATAGTCGATTCGACTGCATGAAGTTCAAGGTTCTTGTTCTTGTAACTACGGGCCCCCCCCCCCCCCCATCCGCTGTTTTAAAAAAAAAGTAAACTGCTTTTGAAATCGACATGAAAGGATGATCAAGAAACAAGATATTTTTCTAAGATTTCTTTTAACCATATGAAAAAAGAGGTATATAGTGTGAAACATTGTTCAAAGAGCCCGCAGCCGACAAAAGATTGTGATTCAGCGTGATTCCTGGTTGCCATTCTGAATATAAGCAGGATGTGAGCAGTGTACTCAGAACATACGAACGGCAAAAAGAGTCGCTGCAATGTTGCGCAATGTGATGTAGAATGTACACCTTTGTACCTTACGCTTCGTTATATCAAAGCTAGATCATTCATTTTGCAGCGTTGCTTTACATACTAGTCTATATTAAAATGCCTTGCATTGCCAATAATAAAATTTGACCTGGGCTATTTCCTAACTTTTCCATGTATTTAAAACACACACACACACACACACACACACACACACACACACACACACACAAACAAACACAAAAAATTAGGGGATGCTCTAAAGTGCAGATTTTGGACATCTCTCCCCCGCATGGTCACTTCGACCATGGACGCTTCGACGCAGTTTTTTGACTGTAAAATTTTCAAGCTCGCTCGCTTGCATTTAATTGTTATGCCATTCTCCTGATGCTGCTGCCAGTAATTGCCAGCAGTTGCGCCCGGTACTCCCCCCCCCCCCCCCCTTAATTTCCAAAGCGAAAAGATATGGTTAGAAAAAACTGCAGTTTTTGGACTGTAAAATGTCAAAATTTTGAAGCTCGCTCGCTTCCCTCGCTCGCATTTAATCGGTATGCCATTCTCCTGATGTTACTGCCAGCAATTGCTGGCAGTTGCACCCGGTGCGCCCCCCTTATTTTCAAAAGCGAAAAAATATAGCTACAAACGGCAGTTTGGGGACTGTAAAATGTAAACATTTTCAAGCTCAATAATTAATTTTTTTAGTACTTGCCAGCAGTTGCGCCCGGTGCGCCCCCTTAAATTTCAGAGCGAAAAATATAGCTAAAAACGGCAGTTTTGGGACTGTAAAATGTCAAAATTTTCAAGCTCTCTCGCTCGCATTTAATTGTTATGCAATTCTCCTGATGTTGCTGCCAGTAATTTGTCGTTTCACACCGTCATTCCATAATCCATGTAAGGAAAACTTAAAATGTTGCTCAATGACTGCGCTGTGGAATGTATCACATTCCGTTATGTATTGTAGTCCCCATTAAGTTTGCAGACTGACAGCGCACGCACACACACATACACACGCACGCACGCACAAGCATACACACCCTCAAAATTACTTTTCCACGAGGTGCCCCCCAATGTCTTGACCCACGGTACGCCACTGACCGACAACTTCGATGATTGGTTCTGATAATCATGCACATTAACATTACATTTTTATCATTATTATTTACCGTTGACGGTACATATTGTATTCATTAACGTCACCACGTTCTCAGTGATGATTTTTATCACCTTAATTACCAACCATCATCATTACCAATACTATTATCATTTTGAACGGCGCTGTCACCATTGACCGTTCAAAACTGTTTTTAACCGCATAATCCTAGAAAACTATACTTTTCGGAAAATTTTACCGTCTGTTTTGACGGAGTAATACACGTCGCTTCAATATTATTTAGTAACATTACAAAACTTGGACAATCATATTGGTAGCATCGAGTACGTCTCTTACATCAACTCTGCAGTAATTGTTTGATCCACTCACGGACAAGCTTAGAATAAAGTGACCAAGCAAGGACTGATCACTCTAATCACTATTCATACAAATAGACCAGATAATCCCTAACCCCCTTTAACCCTTTTCCTTAATTCTTACGGTAATGTCTATCAATCGACTCATTTGATGTCGGGAACACGTTAAGAATTTTTATATGTGTCTATAACTCCTATATCCTGTACACAGCAATAAACATTTAAATATATGAGAGGTGGGTAAACCGGAAAACTGACAAACTGATTATGTTGAATGTAACCAATGAGCTTGGGTCCGTCAAACGGTCTCTGCTGATTTGTTATCTTAGCAGATGCTTCAAACGCATCAAACACATGCGGCTACTTAAAGCACAGTAAGATAGGATATATTATTCACCCGATTTTGTTAAGTTTCATCTTGCTTTCATAGAAAGGTAAGTGTAAAGTAACAATAGTTGAGCATTTATGATGTCAATGAATAGGAATCAGAACTATATCTAGAACGAAACATCCATGCCTTACAGCGTGGAACTATAGAAGGATTAGTCCTCGTTCTTAAAAGAAAATAAACATGACGAAGTCCCGTGGAGAATAGTCACACAGACAAAACAAGTACAATTGTATTCGGGATATTCTTTACATCTGAATTCAGGTTTAATGTATCTTTTCGTTTATTTACTTTGGTACCCGATAGCATCTATATACTGTAGGTGGTCTGTAAGTATAATGCAACGCTAAAAATGAGAAATTCATTCGTTAAAATTATGCAAATATAAAACACACACACACGCTGATATGAAAAAAAAAAACATACTGATGGACGGAGGCGACCATTTTTGTTGTCGTTGATATACCATGGGATTTCTAAGTTGTGTCGTCGAATGGCTTAGCTCCAAAGCACGAATGTGACCTCCACGGACACGCCCATCCATTTCCATCACCCCATCTGATCTCTATGTAGAGAGATCAGTGTCTTCCCCTCCTCTTGACCTCCATGGACACGCTCATCCATTCCCTCCTCCCCCTAACCTCTACGGACACACCCATCCACCCCTTCCACCTCCCCCCCCCCCCACCCCTCCCCCGAGAAATTCGCCTAGTGTTCGGTAAGGCTGGTATTAAAACTTGCCCAATGCACACCTGGCTCGAATGATTGTGATGCTGCGTCAGAGGTAGCGGCTGCTAGGCGATTTTGTTCTACATTCATTCTCACCACTTTTGCTAATTAAACCCCTCTCTCCCTTCAATGCCCGCCCCTTTCTCAATGCTTATGTTAAGTCGAAGCCTTTGACCGCTAAATCCCTATCTATAGGATCAAATACCGAGGTCTTGTGTCGTCGTCACATTTGTTTTGTTCCTTTCATGTACACAATTACGAATAAAAGGTAGTCCGACAGGACAAGCAGTGAATTCAAGACTGCATCTAGGATACTTTCAGGTTTTCCCCTCCTGCACCACTCAGTTAGCATTCATAGTCGCCATCTTTAGCGCATTGTACGCTCTTTTTTTTCTAAAGATTGGAATTATCAGATATCGAAGGTAGACGTAAACAAAGAAAGAAAATGAAAATAAGAAGAAGGGGAAAAAGAGAGAAAAAGAGCACGAAAAAGAAGAGAAGAGTGGAAAGAGAGAAGGCATGAGAAAGGAGAACATGACAAAGAATAAGATGCCGACCAGAAGAGAGGCTAGACAAAAAATGAAATGTATTCAATGACAAACTAGAGGGAGCATGTGCGTACGTAAAAGAATGATGCATGAAGTGTCTGTATGTGTGTATTTGCTTGTCTTTCTATCTATTTGTGTGTGCTTTGTCTGTTTTTGCATTGTCGTTGCATTGTCTCCAATGAGCACCATTCTGTATCATGTGTATTGTTATTATTGCATCGCGTTCACATGGGTTGTCATGACTGCTCTAAAATAAAACCAATTATAAATGTAATTCAACATTGACTAGTAAGTGTCTAATCATTATAAGATGTATCTCTGACCCCGAGAGATTCGCTAACCTATGTTTAATATCATTTTGCATCTCGTAATTTATTCACCTGTTTTGTACCTTCTATTCATTATTTTGCACCATTCAGAACTACAGCCTTATTCGTCTCCCCGCGGTGGTCATTAGGGGGGAATGTCTCACTACCTGAAGAAGTCAGAATCAGCGACACAAGCAAATGTAAGACACTCTGTTCTTTTCTTGCCATTTACCAAGCCTATTCAATCTAAAAATCTTTTCCAAGTGGTTACTATTTCACGGCTAGTAACTTCTTTCCTAAATCCTCCCCCCTTTTTTTCCTCTCCACACTCCTTCTCTGTCGTAATAATTAATACAAGTGTGATATGCGTCAACCGTTTAAAACTAGAGTAAGATAAAACAAAACAAAGCACCACCAATCAAGAAATGGAACCAACAGAAGGAGGAGAAAGGAAGAGTTCACGTCATTCACCGTACTTCTGAACAGTGCGAACAGGTGTGGAGGTTTGGCTATTGGCTGTGACTTTTTGGCAAGCCTTGCCTTGTGGACCGTTCTCTGGTTCATCGTACCAAGGAGGTACTAGGCGAGCCTAGTACCTCCTTGATCGTACTCATCTGTGCCAAATATTTCGGGGGAAGAAACTGAAAACCTAAACACTGAATGACTAGAGAGCCAAGTCTTCTACTGGCATTATCGGTGATTCTCTTTCAAAGGCTTTGTTAGTTGTTAATACTCAGTACATGGTTTATGATATTTTTGCATACGTGCAAATTTCCCTTTAACAACCTTGTCGACACAATAATACATGTAGAGCAAGTTGTCTTGATCTCAATCTATTGGACTGGTCCTTGCAAACATGATTTGTTGCTAGGTCAGGCAAGCCTACAAAAGCCTTCTCAGTTGACACGGTTGATATGTGCTAATGAAATATGTATAGAATCTTAATGTGTTTCGAATCAGTTTGTTCAAACACGTGACTAAAGGAATCCGAAGGTGGATTGACACGTCATCACATCATTCCATTACGATCTCACTCCTCATGGCGCTCTTACGTTTGTTTTGATTCTAAAAAACGTATTACAGCAGACAAAGAGGGATAAGATTTCTTTCTGCTCATCTTTCCTTAACTCGTACAATGTCAAGGTTAGTTTGCTCGGCCGACTGAAAACACGAGGAAGAACAACAGTGAGCATTTTGGCACATCTCAACACTGTCATTGATCGAAAAGACGCACATCAATGCCGCATCGCCTTCTTAACTACATTGGAAAAAAGAATTCCATTTGTGATATCGATGTTTACTGTATAAATGACAATGTGCTTGCGTGTGTTTTTGTTCGTCGGTTTTTGCTCATGGAGTGTATGCATTCAGTACTGCACAGAGTCCCATTTCTCAAAGACCTATATACACTGCTCTCTAGAAAGAATGACATGGCATTGTCAAGTTTGTTGACTCTTTTAAGGACAGTTATTGAAATTAGGAAGTAAAGATGTGATTCCAAATGGCACAGTTATGTAATGAGTCATGGGAATATCCATCTGGTATCAAATGCAGACAAATTTGTATCGACCCGGTGCTCGTGAATTCTACGCACAATTCAATTTAATCCAATTCAGTTCATTGAACTTATTCACGAAACTAACATCAGCTAGAGGCTCTTTTTCTGCGAGTCCGTGCCAAGAAAACTCAACATACACGTATATGCAAGATACAAAATCTTACATAAAACTACTGATATTAAAAGATTCACAAATATTACTTAAAAATACATAATCATTGAGAGTAGTCTTGAAAGCGTTAACTGATGTTGCCTCGACAGTATCAGTACAAAGGTTATTCCCAGAATGCAATGCGACACATTCCTTTATACAACTTAAAAGTTATGACCGCGTATAACGTGATCATTGATAACAAAGAGAACAGATGGATCAAAATTTTACATATCGCGTAAAATCTTGAAGACTTGTATCATATCTGCACGTTCACGTCTATACTCTAGGGATGGAATTCCCAAAGACTTGAGTGTCTCAGCATAAGACAGTGATGTAGCTTCAGACACCAACTTGGTCGTGTTGGTCTATATTCTCTGTATCGATTTATTATCTTTTTTTGCATCAATCTTTGTAAGTTCATTCGAGACAAGTACTCCAAGATCGGTCAGGATGGCTTGGACCTTATTACTCAAAAAGCTGCATCACTTCGGTGATCCCTCGCATTTATCCCCAAGTTGAATTATGTCAGGTTTAAGTGTGTGCATGTGTGTCACACACAAACACGACAAACACACTGCTTCTGACCACACGAGCATTGTTCAGGGTTTCTGGGACGAATACTGTACTAGGGCTTTCTATATTTAGCCCAGTCGGTAGAGCACCGGGCTAGAATCCGGAGGTCTTGGGGTCGAATCCCGATGGAATCCCATTTTCTTTGCTCATTTTTCCAATAATACATGCATTCTTACTTACATCAATATGACAAATTAGTTTAGTTCAGGCTCGTTGTAGCGCTGAATAAACACCTTTTCTCCTTTCATGTCACAGCTAATGCTGTGACAATGACGTATTGTAATCAAGCTGATTTCATCGTAAAGCGTTGCCTTTATCCCGTTTTCTACGAGATTCAATTTCAATTTCAATCAATTTTCATGTTTCTAAAAAATTACAAACGTATGATACAAAGATCAATACATAAAGCACTTTAATATTAGTGAAAATGTGAGGAAAATACGATGGGACTAGCTGCTCAAAAGCAAACATTACTACCCGCTGCCGCCCCGCCACAAAGGTAGACACTGGTAGTCAAATTTTCGAGAGCGTGATGGCTAGGCCGAGGTTTGTTTTCCTGGCGACAATCGATCAGTACATCACATCCTAGAAACATGATAAAGACGAATGTCAAGGAACTTGCATGGTGTATAGCTATTCAATAGATGTTGTCTTCATTTACATTTGAAGGAACGATAATGAAAAACAACACGTGACTTCAATGGGGAAGCCAGTTCAGTCTTTAGGTCCTGACACTACAGTATCTAGATTCTAGAATCCGCGGCACATCAGACTTCTGTAGATAATGGGTTAATTTGTCTATAGATTCTAGAATCCGCGGCACATCAGACTTCTGTAGATAATGGGTTAATTTGTCTAGATTCTAGAATCCGCGGCACATCAGACTTCTGTATAGATAGTGGGTTAATTCTGCCCATGAAACTTTTGCTACATCATTCTTTTGTATCCCTTCTATCCCTCTCTTTCTTTCTCTCCCTTTTTCTCCATCTCTCTCTCTCTCTCTCTCCCTCGCTCTCTCTCCACCTCCCTCTCTGTCTTGTCGATCTCTTCTAACATGGAGACCGACCTCGTGACGTCAAAGAAGTTAGTGACGTCTTGTCGTCTGCTTCCAACAAACCGGACATCCATTAATCAATGGCTCGCATCACGTGACTGCGAACCACTTTCATTCTTTTTTTTTTTAGTTTGCCACTAAAATGAGTCAGAAGGAAGGGAATCACATCTTTCTTGACCCAAAGTTGTATGAAACAACAACGACGAAAATTACTAACTGTTTTTTAATTATTCACTGAGGACATTACTCTCAGCTGGAATCAAAACAACAAGCTTGAAGTCGAATTTCTTGTTCATCGAAATTTTAGGTCAAGGTCAGTTCTTAAAAGAGAATTTTGAGCATACTCAGCGAGTTTTTTTCCACTGAAAACGCCGCTAGTTTCCTTATTTGATAATTACTTCTATCGATTATTCACTTTGTGCTCAAAACATCAAGTTACCGTAGATAACGCGCTATTAGTATAAATAATCAAAACAGCCAATCGAACATTGAAACTGGAGGAGATATATCTCAGCCAGATGGATTTTCAGGCCTGATTTTTATCATTGACTTATCAGCCTCTTTCAAATAATTGTTGGACATTAGCACTATGACCGCCACGATATGAATGCATGTATACACAATACTCTCTCATATGATGAGATTGGCTAAGTGAATAATGAAAATCAATTCCTCTGAAGTCAGTTCTTGACTATCATGGTAACTGAATGCTTAGTCCCTTGTATACATCTTTCCATGGACTCAATGCCAGTTTACCGAGGTCTCTCCACTAGCTCATATACTTTTGGTAACTATAAAATATAGCTTCACGTCTCACCTGCAGTAATGTTCCTGCTTATCGACTCCGACTCCACACTTTTTCTTACAGTTTGGCTCTAACGGACAACCATTTTTGTATCGGGTGATCTCTCTTTCGATCTAATACGGTATCTCCTGTTAGACGTGAAGTGTGTTAATCTAATCAAGAAAGAACGCAAGAATAAAAAAGTGATTAATCCTCAAACGCGTCGGCAGAATTGCGCCTCAACGTCACGTGTTTTTCAGAGTTCATGCTATTTTTTAAAAATATGTCGCCCGACCTTGGAGTATTTCCCCGTCTTCTCTAAATAAAAAGTATGTTAATTAGAATAGATACCGACCTGAGTTCTACGAATGAAGACTTTCGAAAAGTGTTGCGATGTATAACCTACCGGAAGTCCATTAAGTAACATTCTAAAATACATTGTAATTGACCCACAAGGACTACAACTTTCGGAAGTTACGTTTGTCATGTCAAACCTGCATGGAGACATAACGTTTCGTGCCTCGATAAAACTTTTATTCAACATTTCCTTGCTTCACCCCTATCATTCTTGCACTTCATGCATTGCAGGACGGTAGATTATCAAGACTTTAAAAGACTTTGGTGAAAACGTGTCAGACCATGCGAGACTTCAATCTCGTGTTTGTTTGTGTGTTACGTGTGCGTTTACGCAACAATCTAAGTTAAACACAGAAGCTGCATTTCGCGACTTCTTGTTTAACATAGGACATTATCAGCAATGATCTCGTCACCTATCGCTCTAGGGAGCTGAGCTTCCCACTAAGCCTTCTAACTTGAGTAAATTCGCTGTAAATCGACGATATGAACGTAGGGATCTTTTATTCTTCTTCTTCAGAATTTACAAACTCCATGGTGCCCTTACAACTCGTCCTCGAATACCAAAAAAGAAATCTTGTCATTTTGCAATTTATGTGCTGCAATGCAGACATAAAGAAAAGCACAAAAAAGGAGTCCTCTCTTCAATATATGTCGTGACTACCAAGCACTCCCCCTTTGCTGCATATTCAAACAAAATATTGATTGGGTTGTCTTTGTATTCTATCATAGCTGATTTCCTATGACATCTTCTTCCGGCCGCACTCAGATTGATTGTCATATGTCAGGTTTAAATACCTAACTGTAGATTGGATTTATGAAGTGTTTTGCCGCATGAAATACAACTCTGATCACGACAAGGGCTACTTGTTCTAGATCTATTTACCTGTTGTTGTGGTTTTCTTCAAACATTTATCCAGTAGTTATCTTCCTTAGTCCATCCGATTGTTCATTAATTCCCACATTCGTGCATTCAGTCATTCATTTAGCGTTTTCTTACTTTGAGAACTCCACGATTAACTCACATATATGTACAAACTTTTGAGCATTATAAGGATTGATTATCATGCATATTCAAAAATGAATCGGAGCTGCTTTTATGAATTCTTGAGCAGAATTAAAGTAAGAAACGATTTAAGTGAAATATGATCGGGAGAATGTTTAAAGGAGAAAAACGGAAATGAATGTAAAGAAGACCAAAGAACAAGATGGCACATGACTACACTCTCGCATTAAATATACGTAGCATGTTTGTTGTTGTATTTTCAATCACAAATGTTTGAGCATGAAATCTAGGTCGGGTAGCGAACTAAGCAGGGGGATGAAAAAGTAGATTAGAGTGACTACGTGATCAGGCCGACATATTCATGTTCAATAAATGCACTTTTCCTGAGGAAACGAAGAAGAGGTCCCCTCATCTTCTACACAGAATGTATTCCTAGATAACCGCGATAAACGAAGGCTGCGTAGACTGTCAAAGCTGTATAGGGCGATATGGTTGATGTACGAAACGAAAACATTTTCGCTCCGGAGACACGAATTCGGGGGTGACAGACGGACCCTTATCGGGAAATGACGGGGCACATTCGAAATGCGAAAAGTGAAACTAACGAAATCGATTCCAGCATAACTTGCGAGACATTGTAAGAGGCAAGAATCGAACGCTTGATGGGTGAATGAAAAAGAATACGAGAAAAAAAAAGTCAGAAAGACATCGATGACCATACAGGTGTCAACATTATCCCGATGAATATAAACTGCCCTACTTGTATGGATTCACGGTCTGAGCTCCGATCTGCGTCACTCACACCTGAAGACATTCTGCTAAGAGTTGATGTTTCACAATCAATAACCATCTTTATGTCACTGTGTAAAGTGTGATAGAATGCGATGATAAATGCAAGAGTATTTACACTTATCAAGCAAGGACAGTGATTTGCAAACCATTTTTTTGTTTGTTTCTAGTTTTGACCCTGTCATTGCCATGGCAACCTTTGTGCCTTTCTCTGTACATTAGATTCGTCTTGTCATAGGTTGCATCAAATCAAGATTAGTTTTGAAAAGTAGCAATGTCATTTCTTCTGTGTATTTTCTGTTAATGGCAATCTTACCATGATTTTGACTGGTAATGACGATGATTTTGAAAATTTTAATGACATTAATGATGATAATACTTATCATCACTATCACTGATGATAAAAGGTGTTATATACAAATGTTGGCATCATGCACGCTGTAGGCCTGGTATGTCATTATGGTCTTATCTACGCTGTTTGTAGGTTCTTCAGTGCAAGGAGATTCTTCCAGTGGTTTTGATAGTATAAATACCCATTACCGTCACCGGGTATCCATGTACACATGTGGACAAAGAGGGTCGAAGGGGTTAAACACATTGACCACTAATTTACGCAATAATTAGATCAACTGTCACCTACTTGAGTGTGTGACGATGGTATATACCATGTCTGTACCATTGGATGTACAACCCCATAGTAACAATAGTATTAGTATGTGATTGCAGTACGTTGAACGATTTTCAATCTCATGAACCAATCTAATTGACCCTTACCCCTCCCACACCAGCATCACCACCATTGGATACTTCAAGGATATATAAATAAAGTGCCTTTTGTTAAGTCTGTACACAAACCCAGGTGCTAACCCTTCCCTGTATAGGTTCGTAGGTTATTATCTTATACTATATTAGTATATTATATTAGTAGGTTATTGTTGCAAACCATTTGCCGTACTTTGATATGGTGTCGGCTGTGTGTTTACACAATCTATTGAACCGCCCTCATTCTCTTCTTGCAATGGCGTTTTCACCTGCATTATTTACATTAGTCGAAATATTAAGGTTATTAAGACCTGTCCCGGATAAGTCTGGTTTCTGGTTTTTAACCGTTCTGGCTCTCTCCCTTACTTTGATTCAAATGGGAGAGATTTGTGTGTGCCTGTATGTATGTATGTATGTATGTATGTATGTATGTATGTATGTATGTTATGTATGTGTAAGATTTAAACAAAGAACGAAATGGATGTCAACTATATACTGGTGGAATATCTATTCATATCACATAATAGGTAAAGACTGCTCTCCCACCACTTCGTCGATATCCTAACTTTCAAACATGACATGAGAAATACCAAGCTTACTGGAATCCTGTTGATTGCTAGCTTATTTAACCCTTGACAATGAAGCTACTTAGATAACATTTCGTCAAGGTTTGTTTTGTAGATTTTCTTTTCAGCTGTCCCTGTACCCAGGCAACCTTTCAGTGTCAACGTAATCCCTGCCGCTTATCTGTTTGTTTCATCATGAGAAAAAAAACATGGGGCAAGGCAATTACGTAACAATGTGAGCTCAAATCCGATTGTTTTCCCCTCTTTTCAATATTGCTTTTTACCCATTTTTTAGGCAATGCTAATTCTTAGTTCAACATTCTCTTTATCTGAGGTGCAGGCTGTCACCTAAAGGATACCCCTGGTAATGATTAAGAGCCATGTAGTCAAAACAGCAATTGAATGAGAATCTATGAGCATATTGCACTAGTATATAATAGGAACACCTGCAATGAAAAGAAATGAAAAAAAAATGTATTGATTTATTCCCAAAGCTTCTTGTCACTACCCAAAGCTATACTTACACATTTTAGGATTAAAAAAAAAAGAATTGCGTTGTGCTAAGCTTTCGTATATGAACAAGCAACACCCGAAAAACAAGAATCCCAATGGACTAAAATACGTTCATTTACTCGCGATCAGAGAATGATAATCTTTGTCTATTAATAGGTAGGAATCAACCTTTATTTACCGTATCATATCACGGAAGACCATCAAGAAGAGAGAGAGGCACATGTTCACCCACTAATATCCAGGAATCCATAATCTTACTGACTGTCTTTAACCTGCGTCAAGGTTCATTAGTGACAACTTCACGTTTTTAGAGAAAGTAATGTAAAAACCGTTTGTCTAAATCTTGATCCAAAGTAGCCCCCTACGAAGAAGTCAAAGTTGATGTTAAGTCGTGTTTCATAAGAACAGTTATATCTGCATTGTTTTACTTTTGTTTCCAAGTAGGAAATACTTTCCCTGCTGAACATTTTCGTGCTTTAAGTATAAGTAGATTCCTGAAAATGAGATTGACAGTTCTCACATATACGAAACATATAGTGAGACGCCATCAATTTACATGACACAATGATCATGATTTCTGTCACACTCGACCTGTCTACACTGCATGTATTTTCCTCGGTGTATTATCATTTCAAGCAAACTGTCTAGTATGATGTCATAGTCTAAGAAACTTTGAATACCCTTATTCTTTGACAGAAAGTCATGTTGTCCATTTTGGTGAACCGTCTGTTGTATTAAGGACGTGGCGTCGTACTCCAAGGCCAAAAAGGACCACTAAGCTGGGCAAAGCGCACTTCTGATGAGCGCACGCAACGATCACAAAAATACCACGTGACTAGCGAAAATCACATGTTTCGTAAAATCCTGTCATTACGAACTTTACCCGCCGGACTGTCAGGGAAGACCCAGCAAAATCAGATGTAAACTTTGTTATCATCGAAAATTGCATAATGCGTGCAGATGCCTTGACAGTGTAGTATATAATGATTCACCTTGTTCATTCTCGCGCCGGTTCTCTTGCCCTGCGACCGCTGGGGACAGTTCAATTAGATCGTTCATCTCGCCTACGTTTAATGTCGGTCATTGACATTGCACCAGCGCTACAGCAAGAGGTCACTCGGATGAAGTATTTTTTACGTTCCTTGTTTACGCAACAAAGAAATAATAAGTCCTGATGTCGCGTCAATACATTAACGTGAGTAGAGGACAGAGTTTGTAGTACCATATGATACATATCATTATGATTCATATTACAGTAATTATTGAGACGGCATTAACTCTCGAAGTGAAAAGTATGATGTCATGTAGACATTGTATGATCTAGAATGAGCTCTCCACTTTATTTGAAAGCCCGATTTCATTTTGCTGAGACCTCCATGCTGGGTGTAACGTGCATTTACTCTTGATTTAATCCGGCACAGCAATTTGAAATTAGCACGGTGCGTATCATTTCCATTTTAGCAATTTTTCCTGCCATTGTATTCAGATGTGTAAATACACCTAACGGACGATTTTTTTTTGTTTTCTCAGATAATAGCATTTTCTGAAGATAAATTCAAAATAGATTTGTTTACCGTGA
The DNA here is from genome assembly GCA_033980235.1 of Diadema setosum. NCBI lineage: Eukaryota > Metazoa > Echinodermata > Echinoidea > Diadematoida > Diadematidae > Diadema > Diadema setosum. The sequence continues at coordinate 368,262 of CM067080.1, forward strand.
TTAAAACAATATTGCCAATCGCTGTATAGGATTGTTTTCATTTATTTAAGATCAAGGAACCTGTAAAGAGATTGCTTGGCAATGTCAAATCATGTTGTGGATGAAACAATGCTATCTACTTTTCCGAGGTTTCACGAAACTTGTGCAATAAAGAACTTTACAGAAGAAGAAGATGGAAGACTAAAACAACAAAAGCTCTACCGATCTGAGGGAATAAACATACTATGCACTTTATTAGACCATGTGACCATAAACGTCGGGCGTCTTTTTATAGGGAGTGGAATAATGTACTAATGAACTGTGATATCTGAACACGATGTGATTGCCACAGCCCGTTTCCTTACTGGTCGCGTTTTTCTCTCCTGCATCAGGACACGACACTGTTGAATTGTTGAACTTTGAGTAATTGATTTATGACAAACTTTGTCACGATGTCGTAAATATCTTCTCTCCAAAATAAACTCGCCCGGTTGTTCAAACTTGTTTGAGATTATGGTAAGACAGAAAAATTGTATGATGTTAAAGGGTGGAATAGCAGTCATGCAGTGACGCAATGGTACCACTAGGTCGAGACCTGAAGGGCGAATAGTGAAGGTCTTGTAAAGAGTTGTAGGTTTTCGGGTTTACGCAAAGCTGACAAGCATGAAAATATAATGTCAAATGGCATGTTGAATGTGGATTGCTTGGGAGGTAAGGCACGTTCCAGTAGCCAGAGTCCTTACTGCTTGATGCAGATAGGAAGCCAAGTAACGCGCAGTTACCGCTCCTGGCTAATTGAATTAGAGAGCAACTTCTCACTTACAACCTTTAAATCTCGTGACACAGACAACTCGAGTCTGCCTCAAGGATAACCCGCCTTCAAAAATACCCCCACTTTCCAACGTGCAAATCGGCAACGTCGTAGAAAGGGGTTCGTCATAACGCGCATGCACACCCATGCTCGAACATCGGATCTCCAATTACCAATCGTCTGTTATGACACAACCCACCCCTCCCCCTTTCTCTTACCATACCCGACGTGCACATCCCAACTACTGACAGTAGCTTTTTGAGGGTTAAGACCGATCCAGGGACTCCGCGTTCGTCTTTGTTCGCGTTGTTCAAGTACGTTCCGCTGTCGGGAAAGACTCAAAACCGACGGAACTGTATCCATAGGACTCACTCTGAGAACTGAGTTGTGGAGAGTAACAGGCTCGGGCTGGCTGCGGGCACCTTGCTGTTCTCTATCGCCAGGACGAGTCAAGAAGAGAAGTCTCCTTCTGGTCTCTGTGATTACCACCAACAGAAACTCAAGTTCTCTTTGTGAATCCTTTCCACCCTCGAACTTGACAAGTTCTTTCCCCGAGTCTTTCCCTGGCTGCTCCTGGAGGCATCTCCACCGAAATCACGACTCTACGATTCTAGGATTCATACTTGAAAATTGTTCGGCTGTCCTAGGTGAGTTATCTTTTCCCTTAAGAAGGATCTCTGTTGACTTCTCTCAACTTTGGTACGATGACATACATGTCTGGAAAATACTCAATGAAGCGAATTGTTGCTTTAGATGAGTCTTGGTGGACGATGATTGCTTGGTAGCGTGACATGTTTCCAGTTCATTTTTATCTTTGAACATTTCTCTAACGTTTGCAAATTTTCCATGGTTTTGCATCAACCTCGGCAGAGTAGGCTTACATGCTGGCTTTATCGCAAGTCATTGTAATCATTGCTACAAATATTGGAATCACTTTTTTCAGTTATTAACGGTTCCATCGTCATTCAGCACCTTAGCTATTGACAAAGATTTATCATTGAATGTTTATTATTCTCGTGGCATAAACTGTCAAATTATTTGCTAGAGCTCATGTTTAGGATCATCAATGAGTTTTATCGATGCTTGCATTGCTCCAATCTGATGAATCAGCAAAATAGACAAATCTGCGACTACTGACAAAACATTGGATTCTGTACCTGTTGCATTTGAGTACAACGCTGTCACGAAATACCATGACTTGAGTTTGACCAAAGTGTCATGAAACTTATTAGAGTACAGATCAGCTGAAGGACCTACGTCTGTAGCGACATGTTTTCGTACAAGAAAACTTTGTAAACAGAAAACGGAAAGAGAGATTTCATAAACGCTTTATGGCATCGCCGTCAGTCAATGAGGGGCGAAAAATTAATCTTGTCCTGCCCACGGGTCAACATCAGCATGATCAGAATTCACTTAAACATAGCGAAGAATAGTTGTTATCTACGTCATCTACATTATATTCAAATGGATTACCTCCTGGTCACAGTACGATGTACTTTACGATGGCTGTTTAGATGAGCAGACGACGCGCGTGATTGGCTCTAAAACAAAAAGATTGAAGCGGCAATTTTTTACACTCATTGCGCGCAAAGTTTGTAAAAGATCAAACTCGCTTCCCATTTTTTTTTTTCTGTTTAACAGCTACCTCGAGAAACGCCAACATTAGTAATGTCAAAAGGACTTGAAGACTTGCTGATCGTACTAAAGAGATGCAAATGCATCTCCTTGAAGCAGTTTCATAATACTTCAGAGAAATTATCGTAAAGAGAGTGTACTTGTGAAAGAAAAAAGAAACGCACTTACATTTGAATCGCATGAGAACTGAAGTTGAATATAGACAAACGTAGCACAAGCGACAATGTTATTCATTAGCATGAACAAACTCTTATTCTTGATAGTTCCCAACTTTCACCTTTACGCGTTTTGTCTCATTACGAACAGAATACTTCCATTGCGCCAAGATCTTCGTATAACAGATAGAAACAATGTAGTTACTTCAAGATAAAATATATAAATGACACTACATGTTGAGCCTCTTGTCGGTGATGCTTCATTTGCTTCAAGGTGGTATTTGGTCTGGGTAACAAGCATATTACAGTCAAGCCTAGGCCTATTATCATTATATCGAAACAACAATCTTTACTTGTGTTTATATGAAGAACCAGAGAGTGACATTTTAAGCATCCAATACGACCACGCTTACTTCTTTCTTCTTCTTTTTCCATTTTCAGTAAGTTTTCTTTCTCCGCTTGTATAATGGAAATCAATATGACAAAATAAATTTTTAAGTGAAAATATCCACAAGAGTGCTTATTACAAATATGAAATTACAAATATTGAATTATAAGAACAATACGTAATATGTTTCATGGTATACGTAAAAGTATACGGCGGATAAGACCGTTATAGATAAGCAAACAATTTGACTTGGATAACGGCATCAGGACATCATGAATTGTGACTGTTCTCTCTATTCTAACTGAAGGAACAAAACATTTAAGAAAACCACTTAAGAACACTTAAGAAAACAATCGAGTTTCCTTAATTCATGGCAAATATCATCTTGTAGCGAGCTTAAGACTGCGTTGATAATGGGTTTCAGGGTTCGGCAGGCTACAAGTATGATTAAAAAAAAAGTTGAAAACGGTTTTTGAGCTGCAATAGGTCGTTTCTATTTATGTATTTAAGCCAGGATCAAGTGTAAGACGATGGGACAGTATTTGTCGTATTTTCAACAAACCGAACTATATACCTAAACCCTTTCATCAGCCGTCAACTTACCGATTTTATTTTTCTGATTCCAAACCTACATCAGTCCTTTTAGAAGAGATTCGTCTGAGTCTACTAGCGGTTCTTAATACCTTGCCTATTGAGTTAGATTAATCCGTATGCATGACCATGCTTTCTTTATGAGAAGACAACAAATCTCACCGCATCGATTTGGTTAATTTTAGAAGTGACCATGACTAACTGGTTGGACATTAATTAAGGGTTTTGTGCCAATCTCAGATGAGTGGTCTAATCTTCCAAGCTCCTGTCTGAGATTAACGAGGATTGAAAGTCACGCGTAAGGCAGGACCAAATTCTTGCGGAACAAACCACACCTACAGTCATATCCTCGGCCACCCCTCCCCCATGAATAAGTTCCTTGTCTTCACGACTGGTTCTTAAAGTCTCATTTCTATTAAATTATTACAGGTTGACAATTTCCACAGAAGATTTGTCTCATAAATGATAATTGTATTAATGAGTTCTGTATGATTTTTTAAGGAAAGAAAATTACAATTGTATTTCAAATACAATATGAAAGTACAAGATGAAAAGAACAAAATTAAGAGAATATCAAACGTGTTTCGAGCAGATTCCCCCGAACAAAACAATGTCGTGATAAAATGATATTTGCGTGTATGTGTGTGTGTGGGGGGGGGGGGATGGGGGGGGGGTAGTGGAGCGTGTTATACTGCATTATGGAGAACATATTATTTCATCAGCTACAAATTTTGTTTAGTTTACTTAAACTACTATTAAACAATCATTATTCTTACACATTGTTATCAAATTTCATGCTTCTTTATCTTGTATTCAGCGAGATTTATCATCAAGTTCTCATCATGCGAACTGAAACATCTTACGGAATGAATCATACGTGAAGTGATCTTAAAATGTTTCTATCACCCTCAGAAACCTTAAGATTTGCCGTAAATCATCAAGACGGAAACTGTTTAATGATATAAGAGGATCAAAGCCTATGAGAGGGTGTGCCGCAAATACGCACTTTTGATCATGCCTGCTTTCTTAAGACTATACTGTACCTACTCACACCTGTTTCATTTACCAGCGTTTCTTTCTTAGAGGAATGTTTTCGACTTCAAATATATTCTATCCACAGCTGTTCACAAATTTGTTTGTGTGTGTTTGTGTATGTGTTTTTTCACAGTTACTAGTCGTTAAGTCCGCTGTACGTCCTCAATTAGCGGTCTTCCTAATGTGATAATGTGGGTTCAATTTTATTTGCGATTGTTATCTATTCCCAATTTAGGTAGTCATAGAGGACACCAAGGAGCATCCTGTGCAGGAATCATGATTCAACGATGGCCTACTGCATTTTTATATAATAAAAAAAAAAACCAACAATCTCTTAATGCTATACTTTCATTGCACTACGAGCAAACTTGATATTCTATATACTGTACATGTACGTGAACTTGAATTTCATCCAAATTGTATGACATATTAATATGAGACATCCAGCACGACATCGCCAGGAATTCCCCGGATGTTGTGAACATCTGTTGAATCTGACAGATTAAGAGCCCTTAACAATATGAAGCAACAAACATGCCATGATTCGTACAAGGACATATCTAATTTACAAGGATTGTATTGCTTGACATAGCGTCCAGCCAGTTGGTACAGAGTAGTGGGCGATTGCAGCATTTGAGCCTGCTGTCAACCTTTAAGGCGCCACCCCCGACGCTTTGCTGAACTTTCGTCAGCGTTCCACGTGGTTTATCTCGTTTACTCTGCATCCCGCGTGTATCTTCGTCATCTCCATCTCCTCCTTAAGCTCGGCGAGGGCTTTCCAATAGAACTGCGGCTTCCCCAATCCGTCCCGATTTCTAAATTTGTCCGCCAGTTTGAACCCATGCCAACGGCATTTGACACTTGGCACCCGGTCAACTCGCCAGATCAAAGGACAAGTTTAGAACACCCGAGCATAAAAGCGTCTTCCTGAGTCATCGATATGATTTGATAAAAGATCAGTCCATACTAACGAGGAAATCGGGGTAAATTTTGTTTTTAAACAAAGTAAATCAACATTGCTTATATACTTTAACTATACTTCCATATTTCCATGTTCAAATAACATTGAAACTCTTTTCCCCCGAATGGCTGGATGAAGTTTTCTCTTACGTGACATCCATTACTGATTTGCTTGCCTCCCTGTTAATAACGAAATCGCATTGGTAAAAAAAAAGCAATATTTTCTAACAACATTGATCAAATTTCCATTGGAAGCACTTGCTTTGAAAAAGACAGTGGAATGATTATATTGAGGGGCACATTCTATAGTATTCCAGATAAAACAGTACACTAAGACACAAGACAATTGTTGATGGCTGCAGCGATAATCTAAATATCAATCGAGATATCTAAATTTCTGGATGGTGACTGCATCCTGCCAGGTTTCTCCATTATTACAAGGGTGGATTCATTTATTCTTACAGAGCTTTACGTTCGAGTATCGACGATGTTTCAATGTTTCTTATAACTATAAAGACAGCAACTGATATATAGTCATCCATACATAAAATTAGTCATGATCTATCATTGCAGTATAGTATTTACTTGTGTTTTAATCCTGACATCGCACTTGTCGTGGTCAAACAAATCCAAACTGTATCTTTATTCAGTAGGATTGACTAATCCAATCCGCACTGAATGTGCCTCGGTTTCACAAGAGCATAGATTACCCAATAGGGCTCCAATTTTTTGCCACCTCATTTAAGTTGCAAAGGTGAAAACTTCAACAGCCTTGTTAATGAAATCGTAAACAGTCATTATCTTAGCAAAAAAAAGTTATTAATTATTTCTTGTTAATTCAAACAGGCTATGGTCACATGCACTAAGACAATACATAGAGGAATATTTCTTTCATCAAATCTTAGAGCACAAAACAGTCCTCAAGTGATAAAGAGTTTGTTTTAGAAATCCTCAGCTCAACTCTTCTCAACAAATAATGACAGACTAAGCATGGAGTAGTGATATAATCCGTGATCGTCACAGCGAACTATGACAAGATCATTCCACAGGAGATAAGCACCGGTTGATGAACTTTCCGTTTCTGACTGAGGCTCTTTTTTATATTTCGCTTGATTTTACGCTGGTAACGAATAAGCCTGAAGACAACCCACGCCGCGAAGATCTCGGGAGCTTTACATGTGAGCTTAGGCGGTCTAACAGACTTCCGTTTTGGGTGTAAGTGTATCATCTCTCAAGATGTCTTGAGAGAGAGAATATCTTTTGCTTGCTTCTTTCCCGCCTAAAATGCATGTACATCATATTGAATGGTGGAAGGTGCCATGAAAGGAACTGTGGACCGAGTTCAGGGAGAATATTTGAGGGATTTCACGAAGAGGAAATATCAAAATTCGAAATATATGGTCAATTCTGAAGAGAATAGCTGTTTTGTAGCTTATCCATGGAGAGAAAAGTGAGACATTTTTGTACAATGTGGAGCAGGACAAGACCATGGAAGGTGTACAAGGTGAGCTTTAATGAAATGACTTTCATAATTGTGTGATATGTTTGATATTACAATGTGATCTTGTTTTCTTACGTGTCACTTGTTACTTTAGAAATGAGTGCTTGGGTATTTTGATTTGAATGTCAAATTCAGCAAAATTACTAACCTGAAATCTGAATAATGACACAAATTTCGGACGTAAACTATTGTGTGCGTCACACGCCGCACGATTGCTGGAGCTATAAAATTAGGTAAACGCTTTGCGTTTCTTAGCATTTAGAGCGTTCCATACATTCGAATCCCAACGTTTTGTACAAAGTGGTACACTTTTAGTGACTTGACTAATCTTTTCGCAGTCATACCATGTGTGAGAAGTGCCCACGCTTAGATAATATATTTTTGATTGCAACTGTCTTTTATTGAGGCAGAAGTCTGAAGTTTGCACATCACAATGAACTCAATGCCACTGTTATACACGCATGTACCTCTAAAAAAGCACTTGACAATGCCACGTTCTTAACAAGTAATTCCGTGAATCCTTGGCAAAGTTACAAATATTTTAATTCTTTTTTGGCACCGAATAAACTTCACATATGAAAAATTTCCTCGAATGCAAGGTTTAACACCCCAACCTCCCCCCCCCCAGAAAAAAAAACAACCTCCATATACATATATATATATATATATATATATATATATATATATAGATATATATATGTATATAAGTTTTTATAGAAATAGATACACACATAAAAAAAAAAAATGGGATAACATTATCATATTAGCCGGAAGGGACCGGCCTCCGTTGCCAAACCACTTTTGTGCTGTTTTGATTTCTTTTTAAGTCAGTGCATGGTTAAAGGAATGTCAAACCATCGTATTTTATCGAAACAATAATAACTGTTTGCTATTGAAATCAAGGTAGATCAAATGTGCGAACCACTGACAACATCAATGTTTTAAGGATTCGTCATCTCTTTGATTTCTGACTCATTGAGGTCATTCGCGAAGTTGGCTGTCCCTCTCGGAAGATGAGAGGAGCGAAAGCCGAGGATGGCGGCCTGGCGTCAAGCTGCTGGATTTTCAGTCTGCTGATACCGGAGACAGCAGCCATCTGCCTCCAGACATCCGTCCCAGAGACATTTGATGGAAACCTTGAACTTTTCTTACAAGTGTCATTATCAGTGGCCATCTGTTGGAACTAAATATATAGAAGTTTAAGATGTGTCACTACAAATGCCTATGCACTTGACATGTAACAAGGTTATCACGGTTATCATCGTTATGTAATAAGTATTTTTATGGGTAACGATGATGTGCCAAGGACATCGTTACTCTAACTTCATCTTCAAGGCATTGGAAATCACTGCCCCTAAACAAATGTTTTACTTGTCATGTTTGGGAACATACACTTTCCGGCTATTGAATGCTCTTCCTTTGCTGCTTACAAACAAGAATGTGGCAGTCGTATCAGTTTATTCAATGAGCAAAAAGTTAAATTGTTATCAGAGATATACCTGAAATGATAAGTACTTACTTCAGGAACTGGTTATTTCACGACCTTGATTTCTAAACTCGATGCTGACAGCAGCTGTTTCGCACAACAGAAAACAATCCTAGTTTATTATTCATGTTTGATGAGATTTGGACCTGTCTTATCGAGTAGCAATGGAGGCAAGGCTTCACCATAGCAACGCAAATGACGTGGAAAGAATGACGACAAACGTTTGACGCGGATTATCAACATTTATTATTGGACTCTTGTTGACAGCGAATAATCCAAAGTTTGAAAACACAGCGTGTGAGTGGATAATGCGTTTTTCCGGTCCGTGATCATTCGCGTTGTATAGCATCGAATACTCATGCGTCAACTCTGTACGGGTTGGAATCTAAGCCTGACGCGTACATAATGATTCATTGCTCTTCAAACCTCACATTTCAAATAAAAGCTTTTTGTGACATTGCGCATTTAACACGGTTTATCTCTTCAGTTTCTGCATGCATGTTAAGATATTATCCCGATTGTTTTGAAGTTCACCAATCATTTTGAATTGAGAAACAAAACTGACATCATTAAGGCCTACATTTCTTTAAACATTCATTTGGATAAATGTCCACTTAAAACACATATTTTACAGTGCATCCGGCGACATCATTGAACAAAAATACACTGTAGACATGGTTCTATAGAATATATAAGGCGGGATCTCTCGCCACACTGAATTATTGCATTGCTCACACAATCGCGTTGAGAAGGACTTGTGAGAAAATGTCTGAAGTATTCTAAACACGTGTGGTTTTCTTATTGATAATAATATTTTAATAGTGATTTTAAAAAAAAAAAAAAAAAACCTTCACAAATACGCGAAATGATTTAAAGTACCACATTAGATGTTTGGTTGTCAGCTGAAAACAATTTATCGCAAGATTTATCATTTTATAGAATGACACTCTTGAGAAGAATTTCGTTGCTTTTTAAAAATGCTGATATATTGTGGCATTGTTAAACAGTTACTCTGCATCGCATAACTATACGCTGTAACCTGCCCGTACAATGTTTTGATGTTTTCTTGTTTATTTGCGAAATAATTATGGACATCCCGCTTGTCGTGATTAGTTTTAGAGAGAGATGATAATTAGAACTCGTAAGTTAAGAAGTCAGACGTATGTTGGTATGCAGTATTATATAGGTTACACTTACATACAGTATACAATTCACAATTCATTTGTGCTGGAAACTGGCCATGTCGCATAAGTGGGGTTTCACTTAGCGTATTATCCAACGTAAGATGGTACTATGTCATTCTGTGTCAGTGTGTTGAGCGGCCAGTCGACGACGAAAAAAGTGCATTTCTCGGCGGAAACTTCTAATCAGGGTCCATGCCCAACAGAGGCAGGTGTAAGTCGACGAGTCAGTGTGTTTTCCTGACGACCGCAAACATTTTCTATTTTAGTTTTTATACCCCGTGGTGAAAATATCGTAGACCGTCTGCTTGTCGTGATCGGTTTGAAAGAGTTCAAACTTCGAATTCGAACCTTGAGGCGAGCCCTCGTGCATCTTTCCTTTATTATCGTTCATATTGAATGTTCCTCCGATTAGTATGATATATCTAAACAAGGAGAAAGTTCATCAGATATTCTTTTAACAATGTGATGATGGTCTGAAAGAAAGAAATATATACATAGTATATTCACATTCATAGAGCAGGATTTGTAATGGGAAAGTGTGGCACAACTTGAGAAAAGCAAACAAAATCGTGTTATTCATGCTATGTTTGATATAATAGTCAGTTCATAAATGACGAAACACTCATCATTTACGATGATTAAACACGATTTTGACTGTGATGACAGTTTCAATGACTAGATCCAAATATCTGTGTTCTTTAAGTAAACGCGGTTTTTTTTTTCAAATTTTGTCAACGTGCACTGTTTGATTAAAAAAAAAAGAGATTCCAAACATGAAAAAGGTCTCATCATTTTAATTAGTTACCATCAGTCACTATATATAAGGAAGATTTAGACGTTTTGGTGTATCGAAGCATAACCACTTCAATTGCTAGTAGAGTGCTAGGATCACTTTTGTTCATGGACAAATTCGCTGTCAGCTACCACATTCTTTTGTCTCTTTCTAAGACCACTTCCAGTCCAGTGTATTCTAGTTTAATCACTGTTGCCAATAGCGCTTTTATGTTCTTTATCTGGTATTTATTGTCACATCCGTTGGCATCTTGGCTCTACTAAATGGGGGCTCTTCAAAAGACTTACTTTTGTTCCTGGTTTCTGAATAGGACCAATGAAAGTCAATGCTTCGGGCAGGCATGGGTCTTTCTTCCGCTTGAGTCTCCTCTCTGGTATGGTATTTGAATTTGGTGTACACTTTGTGTACACATGACTGTGAAGGGCGTGCACATAGATGCCGTAGTGCATGTTCCTCATGAGTTTACCTCCCATTCTGTTCTGTTGAGTTTCGAGTGGAAAATCGATGTTCTTTCACGAGATCAACGTATATCGGCCCAGACCCTCCCTGGATAGGTCCCCGAACGGCTCCGGTGATGAGGATGAGCGTGAAAGGTCTGGACGGGATTCATTCATGGTAATGGCATCTTCTCGTGTAGTCAATATCTATCTTAACCCGTTGAACGGCAATCCCGATGACACTGTGGCAGGTGTATTTGTGAAGTGCATGGTACAGGAGATTCTGCTTGTCCTCAACGGGTTATGGGTGTTTTGGTAATAATGAATTCGTAAGGAAGCATTCCTTCTGTCTGTTACGTTTGATCTTACGTGGAAAGACCTGCCTGCTAATGCATGCAGTGTATAGAATATAGAAAACATTTGTTTATTTGCATTTTTCTTATTCTGGAGCCTTAAACAATAAAGGCACATAATGTTTATGGGTACTACGGGGTTTTCTAGTAGAAAGCTCCTATAGAGCCTGATCTAAGTATAGAGCTACATGTAACTATTATGCAGACGTCTGGACGTGATGCTGATGACAACGATGTCCGGTCAACTTTCTGAAGATTCTGAAGACGGACGAAGTGTGTGCATAGAATTAACGCTCCTAGGAAGATTGCTATACGTACATGACTGTTTATTGTTTGTTGATTGCACTGATGTCAAGATTTTTTTTGTAAACTTTGCCCCAGTGAGATGTTGCACTTAACTGATTGATGTAGAAACTCAACCGAAGTCATGCCGATGATAATTTTGAGGGTGTGTTTTTGCTTTCGTATAGCCCTTAAATTTATTCACTTTTCACGTTGCTACATGTATAATCAGTGATAATACAAAGGCGTTTTGTTCAAGACTCTTTATCTCCTGCTATATAACATGTCAAAGGCATTCTTCATAATATGTGAATACTCTTTATATAGAAAGAATAATGACATGCATGATACTTCTCACACTACGTACAAAATCCTGCACGTTTAGGAGACGTCGCCAAGTCGCCTGTTGCCTCATACTCACATTTATTTGTTCACATGCCTCTTGGAGTTAAAAAAAATCATACTGAAAAGTAATATGACGTCACGTCTTGTTAGGCAGGGAAAACACACAACTTTGACATGTGTCATCCTTTGAGCATCTGCTTTTCTCTTCACCTTGTTACACTCTGTGTAATTTTGACTAGATCAAACTTTATACATGTATTACAGATCCATCTTTCTTTATTGGTACAATACTATGAAGTTTATTTTCAGTTCCATATTTTCTTCCAAAGTAATGTGTGATCAGAGTATCAAGAAAATGCATTATAGGCTAGAAAAATATATCATGGGTATAACCATCCTGAATAGTCCTTTTGACTGATGCATTCAGCCAAATGTATGTCTCTGTCCAATCAGTTCTAACATACAAACCTGTATACAATATATGTCATAAGTATATGTCCAATCAGTTCTAACTATACAAACCTGCATACAATTAGTATTCAAAATAAACATCCTTGAAAAAAAGGACGGACCCGTGGATGCCAGAGGTCTCCCTCCTCGTCGGCTATTCCCATCATCACTTACATGTATATCCACCTCAAAATGGATCAGTACGGATCGATTATAGAATTAGCGATCAAAGAGGATTGGTGAATTTGCCATCGAAACGAACTGTGATGAATGAAAAAAAAATATTAGTAGAGCTGAAATGAAAGTAGGTTTCATCCTATCTTTTCCTCCAACAGGGACGGGGATTGCTCCAAGAGAGTCCGGTCACCAGTCGAATCAGGAGGACAAAGGGCAACATGAACGGCCCAGCAGCAGAAGACGATGTGGTGGTCGATGCCGGGGCAGTGCGAGGTCGACCTGTCGACGACTCGGCGATTTCCAGTGAGTTACCTCCTTGGTGTAACGCTCGCTATTTTCTTTCTTTCTTTCTCTCTCTCTCTCTCTCTCTTTATATATATATATATATATATATATATATATATATATATATATATATTCGTCTGCCGTCAGTATTAGCTTACTCTGTTGTTTCGAAAGTTGAAGAATAAAAAAAGAATATCATAATACCAGTGTTGTTGGGAGAGCAAATTTGTCATCTCACTTCAAAAAGGTACCTGTACTGTGGTTTGTAGTTATATCATAGGTGTTTAATTATAAGACCTTAATGTTTACGAAAGGTGTCTTTGTGTGTTTGTGTAATCGTTTCTTTAAAATAGATATTGCGGAGGGGGAGGGAGGTTTAGGAGAAGAAGAAGAAGTAGATCGTTTCCATGACAAACACACACACACACACACTGAAAGGAATTCTCAAGACTTGAATATTTTTTTACGTTCGAGCGAAAATTATTTTATAAAATTTGTAATAATTCTTTCTTAGGTCATAATCTTATTATATGTGAACGGAAAAACTAAGAAGTGTTAGGACATGCTGATAAGGAATGGCATGACAAGAACTAACTTCAATGTGATGTATATATTCTATACTACTGATGCAACTTTTATGGAAGCATTCAATTTGTATGATCATTCCTGATTGGTCACTGCATATCCGCTGGCATGGTAATTATAGTTTGATGAGGATCAGTTAACACTCTCATTGCGCGACCCATGGCTCAATTTCTCTGGAACCTCACCCCCACCCCCTCTCCACATGCATATGTCTAATGGTTTCGTTATTTATACTTTCCATTTGCTCCCTCTTTCTCGGAAATAACTTTGTGAAGAATCCTCTCATTAACCATAGCAACATCAGCACCTGGCCCTGATTTCATCCTTAATCACTTGTAGATTAGAAGTCGTGGCGATAATCCCACCAAGCACCGCCCACTGAGATTAGCTTGGAGACGCGATTACACTTGAAAGCCCCGCCTAGTTTTAGAAGCTGTCGCAAACTAGCCTATGTACAATTCGCTTTCAAACTGAAGTCCCTTCTGATTTGTACTACGGAACACTATTAGCGTAGGATCTGGAGTTCCGGCAAGTCATTTTCTAGAACGTCTCTCTCTGCCTTGTGTTTTCACTCCTTTTCAATTCTTTTGTTGTTACCGTTGAAGTTATAAATCCACGCACTTACTGATCTGGACCATCTAACTGAACGGCAAAGGCAGCATACATGGTAAAAAAAAAAAAAAAAATATATATATATATATATATGTGTGGGACTGTTCTTTTTAAAGCGTGCTCGACCTACCGAATGGTTGGTTCGGCCCTCATGGATATCCGCTGTCGATGGATAAAAAATATATCAAAAGAAGAAGGAATTATGCCAACTATAACAAAAGTACCATAACTATGACTTTACAACCACCAATAGCGAAAATTTACTAGAAGAAACAAAGGGGTTAATAGGCACTTTGATGAACGGTTAGAACTCAACTCGTGTGTTCGTAGAATTGAACGCGTAATACAGTTGTATCATACACCAACTTCCTCTTTGTCGTATGTGAACGTTGAGCACGTTGCATATTGTTACATCATCCTACAGAAGTTGGTGCATGAGATTTTAGCCTTTGTCAAAACCTGTCGAAGACAACTAGGTAATTCAAAGTAAAGTCCTGATTCTATTATAGTTAGATCAGGTAATATCATCAGCTGTCTATGGTATCTGAATTTGTTTTTCATTTGACAACTGTGCAATGTTCAGCATGGACTTTTCCAAGGACGTTAATTCTGGAACACATGAGATGTGACATAATTACAACACAATGCATATTTTAGAAGCTTATTATTCATAATTCTATGATAAAGTTTAGATGAAGGAGGAGGAGGAGGAGGAGGAGGGATCAACTTTAATGAAGAAATGTGAACATTCGTATTTGGGCTATTAATAGAATACATACAGCTGTAGATTGATGTTAATATCAATGCTGGAAACCTGCAAATGTTCATACAGTATAAGGTTATGATCGTCAGGGTAAGAAGAATGGAAAGCCACTGAAGGTCATGTAGGCTAAAACATAGTCAACACAGCTGCGGATAGATGGAACTGATTACTGGCATGTCTTTAACCATATTCTTTCATAAAAGCGTCAAAAGAAAGCACAGAATCATACGCTCTGATGATGATACTCATATTAATTGATATCTATTACATTTTACACTGGATACAAAGCGCCTAGAATATTTTTTTCTATACTATCCTATAGGTGGGTCCTTTTCAGTCTGAGTCCATTAGTGAGTTTCAGACCGCAGCAGGATAATACGATTTCCATTTCTTTTCACTTGTCGCAAATCATTCAGACAGCGATGACACTAAGAAACAGGGGATAAGGGAGAAACAAGGAGTAATTCAAGCCACCTGTATTACCTGTTTCTTTGTTTTGAGCTTCCCTGTAGAGACGTTCGCACTGTTTTCGATATGCTCAATTTTAAAAATAGTGAGGCAGCGGTGACTGCACCGAGCGGTCCGGTAGCGGCGCATGACGCCAGAGGTTTCCCGTTGTGAGTCACCTATTAACGCTTGCATCCTGTCGACCAACCTTCCTTGCACGATGCGTTTTTGTTTTTTTGCGAGCATGCATGTCCAATACTCACCAAGAGAGGGCGATTTTTACGTTAGTGCGCATGAGAGGGAAGATTTCTCGCTGAACTTGTCAACCATAATTCTGTGACTAGCTGTAGCTTCTAAAATCTAAATAATTGATCTTGTAGCCAATATACATTTAAAAGAAAAAAAAAGGAGTAGCTGCACTGAACCCGATTCCGTCTGTCTAGTGGCTTATGGGAGTCTACATGTGAAATTTAAGATAGTATCACTGTACCACAGGAGAGCCTTTATAACGTTAAGGATGCAGGTTGCATTTTTGCCGTTATGTCGTCAAATTTCCTTATTATCATATAGGCCTTATACTAATCGATAAGACTTTTAGTAACAGAACTGACTGTGGATACTGAACCATAAGCGACCTTTGGCATACTTATCAACGGCGACGTACGTTATAAAGGTGGCACCAGCTTATTGTCGTGATGATTGTGGTAATTATCTCTAATTATATCATCATTATTGCGCGTAATGGCTATTAACCAATGTCAGATTTATATTAATCACGGTTAGTCAGTGCAGCGCATTGCTTTTGGTATTCGAGCGAGGGCGTTGGTGAAGAAGCACCAAACGGAACGACCGGATACTACGACAGACGTAACGGTAGCAACTAAGTACACTCCCGCTGAACGTATCGGGTCAGGGTCTCTAACCCATGGAGAAGTGAAAAACACGCTATAGAAAGTTCACGTGCGCACAGCATGACTTCAGAGATGATAGTGTGATGACGGGAAGCCGGCAAGAGGGCAAACGCAACTGACCACTTGACGGCAATTAAAAGTATTTCCTCCAGTAAATCGCGATCGATTGCGGCAGGAGCTCCGGCTGTCAGGGGACATTAGCGAGACGTCTTGACTGTGTGCAAATCAATCCCGTGGCACAGTGGCGTCAAAGAGGGCGACAACTTGTGTGCAAATAAATCTCATCGTCTGGTTCACACACCTTAGCGTCAGTTGGCAGTCAAAAAGCCTCACACCTTTGCATCGTGACATGACAAATGCCTCACACATAGGGTTACATACAGAAACATGAAATCGCGTGTCTTTACAGGAAAACTGTTGATTCAAGCACATATCACTCTATCGTCATGATTCAAGAAAAGAACCCCGTTCCATGATGTGTCCTAATAGGCCATTGTGCAATTTTAGTAGTACTTCAACATCTACATATGAAAGTATTCAGCATCTTCATGCATTTGATATTTCCGTTCAAACAGAAAGAGTAGTCTCTAGCTATTTTCTTAACATGAATTTTGTGTGCCTTTCTCCACTATCAGTTTAATTTCTATCTCTTCAATATCGTGTCTATTTTGGGATTGTCTTGTCTTTTTTTTCATTTGAAAACAACTAAAAATTTGGATATTTTAATTCAGTTATAAAAATGCTAGTTATGGTCGTAAAGAAGAGATCCTTTTTAGGTTGATATCGTATGATTTCATGTACAAGTCATTTGTATGACTTAAAACTAGTTAAGAATGAAACAAACCAATTTCTTGAATTAGTAATAGTTGTATTTTTTTTCAAACAGGACATATTTGTTCTATGACATAACCCCTTAAACCTTTCCTTGTGTCTGCCTTTGACGATGTTGATATTGACAGACCTTAATTCAAAGAATGAGTCGTAAACATTGAAAGACGCAGGAAGATTATTCTGGACCAGACATGAAAAATAGTGGAAAACTATAAAGATTTACATTTGTTTACATTTTATTACCGTTGAGTATCGCAGCTTACACGACCCTGTCACGAAATGGTGATTAAAACCACATCCTGCTTCATGACGAACTGGTGAATGTTCACCTGATAACATTTTCGATTTCCAAAGAAGATCTTCAAACATTTCTGGAAGTAAACTCTTTTTATTGTGGAGCCCCTCCCCTTTTTTTCGAAGAGCCTAGGAAGAAAAAAAAAAGAGACTTGTTGCACCCGATAAAAAAATCCGACTCAAATATGAGTAGAAAAAAAATCGACATAAGTCTTATGTGATTTCATCGTTCTTAATATTCCAGAATCCCTTTTTTATTGCCTATTTACATTTAAAACTCTCTTACATCTGGTCACTGAACTCAAGTAGAATAACTCAATTATAATGGGCATAGTCTGTGTGCACTCTGTTCAACAGCAAGGCAGGAGCAGTTTCTGCTTTCTTTAAGGTCGCTTCTTCCGATAATCAGAAGGGAGGGATTGCCAATTCGGAGTTAGCTCGTTAAAGACATCTATTTATGGGGGTTTTGGTGAATGCAGTCTGGGCAGAACCGCTATAACCTTTGAGGGTGGTCATGTGGTCGTCACGCAGCCGTTGGTTGAGGAAGCGAGGTCATGCGGCCCGGGCCCGACATTAAATAAGAGTTTTCCTGGGTTGTGTACCAACTGCATGTACTCAGTGTCCCGCGCCATAATGTGTTCTCTTCAATCTTTGGGTTATTGATGAGGGCGCTGTCCGTGGCCATTTAGTGTCGACCGTCGACAGTCATACCTGCCTTAGCGGACACATGTCTATGGCGGCCACGTGTCTATAGTGGCTACCTGCCGTATATTGCCATTAACCCCCCCCCCCCCCCCCCCCCCCAAAAAAAAAAAAAAAAAAAAAAAAAAAAAACAGGTCATGCTAATAGCCCTTTCTGTAGCGGTCACCTGTCTATAACGGCCGCTTTTATCGTCTCCCTTGGGTAGCCGCTTGCACAGCTTGCACTAGGATGCTTCTCATAGATGTACGTGTTTGAAATTTTGTCACAGAGAAACATGGGAATGTACATGGGATTAGAAGCAAAATAATTTGTCTGGATTGCCGTAGAGTGCCGTGAAGATTAAGCACACTCATCTCCTGATAATCATTATTGGAGAGCGATACTTACGACTTGATCATCCCAAGAGCTAGACATGACGAAAGGTCCACGAGTCCAGCAACCCATGAACTATTCACCAAGTAAAACAGGCCCATGAACTAGGCATTAGATAAATTAGGCCCATGAGCTTGACACTGGGCAAATAAGGCTCACGAGCTCAACACTACGTACGTTCATACCCGTAATGCAATGTAAAGCTCGTGCCTAGTGTCTAGCTCTTGGACCGTATAGCTCATGGGCCTATTTTAGTTGATGTTAAGCTCATGGGTCTTGTTCTCTTAGTGTCTAGCACGTGGGTTGTATGACTCTTTGGCCTATGACTCGTGGGCTGTATGGCTCGTGGGCTGTATGGCTCGTGGGTGTCGAGCTCGTGACGTACACCCCTTATGACGGGTACTAAAATCACTCTTGACGTCAAGCCTTGACGCAACTGATTTCTCCTAAAAAATGTGCTTCACAGCGATTGTGGCCGCTCAACGTCAGGTAACCATGGTCATCAGCGGGCAGTGGCAAAACAACCAGCGGACATCCTTTCCCCTAACATCTTAGTTACTTGCAGTATCCGCAGAAAGTTTAAATCTTAGCAGATTGGGACGAAAGCAGCAATAGGAAGTCACATGTTGCCAATAAAGATAAAGAAGAAGAAATAGAAGGAAAATTAGAAACATTCTTATCACCTGAAAGGGAAATTAATATTTTGATTTAACGATACACCTGACAGATCAAAAATAGAAGGGTGGTCACATGTCGGTGATAACTTCGCTCAAGTGGGAATTTTAAATGACAGCTTCTAATCATCTTGACACCATTTGTGGCAAAGCTTGTTCTAAAACGCATACCCTCTTGCTCTCTCAATAACGACTGAAGCTACCGACCAGTTGTTCTTGTAGTTCCATGTACGGTAGCCTCAAAGCGTCACACCCCAAACAATAACTAGCTGGCTTCCTCTCTCTAAGACACATTTGAACTTTTCACCCCTCTATGTTCATGAGAGGAAAGAAATTGTCGGAGGGGAATGATTGGACGCTTCAAAAGATCGAGACGACGACGCAAAGTTAATGATCGGTATTAACTACAGACGCTACTCGATAGCTTGTCTAATACCACTCCACTGATATGTTTACTCCGATTGCATGACGAAAGTCCTTTTATATTTGATCTCTCTTTTACTATTATTTTCCTGTTCCTCTATTGAATTAAATGTAGTTCTATCTACTCAGCAACACTAAGGAGCGACACGGTCTGAAATGGCGAATCAATTTAAACGACGCCTAATTATGTTGACGTCATTCTCATAGTTAAGATGTAATGTTGAATTTCCCCCTAGCGTTCTCTCGTTTTATCTTCCATGCGCGCGTCGCGTCGGTCATGAGCGCAACTGTATCTTTCCTGCCCATATTTGGAAGAACGCTTGATTTTGCCGCGCGGAATACGCTGTCGTATTATCGCGGTGTGTCACGATGCGATTCAGTTCCGTCTTATCCACAGGGACGACACGTGTCTTATCCGTTCTGTCCTTTCGACACATTAACTCTGCCTTCTGTCAAAATGCTGTCAAGCAGAAAGATAACATCGATTCGTCACTTCATTGTGACGTCAATGAGCAAAGAGAAACCAAAAGATGTGTATAATACTACCACTTGGCATCCATAATACAAACACATCCAGTCATTCGAATTTGAAGGGACAGTGAAATCGTTCTGTGGCGACCCACCAAGCCCCCTCTTTTAAGAACATCTTATCTACAATTTGTAATGTCATGTCTCCATGGTAACAAGACGAGATGCCCAAAGTTGTTTGCATCTTCTTGAAATGTATCTCCGAGTGAATCTCATAGATCTTCAGAAGGAATTGTCTCTTTGCTATAATTTGCATATTTCCTCTTTGTTAAAATACTTCTTGACAATTACACATTCTTACTATAAAGGATAGATATGGGTGAACTGAACATACCGCATTTATCATCTAAAATGTTATTGTCAAAATCTCATTCTACTTGAAGTAGCAATGCTTTTCGTTATCATTTCGGTATTGAGGACGCACGTAAAAGGTATAATCTCTTGCGCTCATATATTGAAATAGCATCAATCGTAGAAGTGGAGGGGGGAGAGAAAAGTCACCCTTTTACGAGTTAGTTTGTCTACTGTACTGAGACGTAGAAGCACGACCTCTACGATCACTCTAAAAGCATTCTTGCGCCGACAAAGCCCCTCTGAAGTAAGCTCTGGATTTCGTTGGTGTTTTTTATTTTTATTTTGGCACTGAGTGAGCAATTCTCTACGCGTAGCCACGTAATGGGAGTCGACTGTTTGTGGTTAGGGATCAGATAATTATAGACTTTGCAAGTAGCGCGATAAAGTCTCGCTCACATGCTCGTTTGAAGAAAAAAAATCATGGATGTAGATTTTTTTAAAACCTTGGTTGGAGGCGACTGACAGTCGGATTGCGAAAGAAAAATTGATTGGAGCAGGCATGCGCGTGAGAAACAGCAAGTCAGTGGTATTTTGTGCGAATATGTGAGGTATACTAACGTATGGACGTGTAAGAACTGAAAGCCCTATCTACAGCACATAAATAGTTTCGACTGTGTACTTATTTACTTATTTTCTATTTAATGTTAAAAAAAAACATACGCATTGACCTATGACTCACATTGTCTCTGTTCCAAAATTAGCTTTGATAATATCCATCAAAGTTTATGTGGTGTGATATAATACCAGGTCAACAATACATGGGATACCAATCTAACAGTGAACTGTTCATCAAAATCAGTTTTATATTTATATTTTTATGACCATGTATAGCTATTTTTGTCATTTTTAGATCAGATACCCCTTGGACCCCAACATGCGCCAATGAGTTTATTTAAGTGCCCAACACATGCCGAGTTTAATGTTCCTGAAATAATTTTTCTTAGACTAGCTGATTGTGTTTTATGGTAATACTTCCGTGCTATCTTTTTGTTTTATAGCAGGCCTCTAAAAGAGATGTTAAAACTCGGGTGTATCTACCAAAGAGGAAAAAAGAAGTGATATGAAGTCTGTTAAACAGCTGACTAATTCAAGGTGACAAGACACGGTCTGTTCTCTTCACCTGTATAAAATGATTTACGGGGGTTAATAGGGCAGCACTCCCATCATGTGCAGATAAACTCGTAGCAGAAGATTTCAGAGTGCGGCGTCACGCCAACTGGTGTTGCAGCATTGCATTATGGGCCTTAGCCTGGCGCCACCAATGAAACTTAGGGTACTAAAGTATCCAATGGCTTGACACAACAATCCAACAAGCATAACGTGTATGCTAAGGCAAAACGTCATCTACAGATGGAAATCAAGGAAATCTAGGATTTTTTATGATTAAAACGAACTACCTTTACAAAGAACTATTCCCTCGAGATTTGTCGACTCAGTCAATGTACATGGTCTGCGGGGAGGAAATGATTGTAGAAGTCCCATATTTTAACGGACTAACAGAGGAAGGATGTCTGTCAGCACTTGGTATAAGTTTGTCTCACGGATGACTTCGATATTTTGATGAGTAACACTTCCGCTTAAGACATGCCTTGGTTTTTACCTCCTCTAACTTCGTCTCCTTGTCGAGGAGTTTATCGTCCTTGACTTCTAGGTAAACTCCAGGGGGATCATATTGTTAACCTAGCTACCTACTCAGACAAAGCATCATTCATGTCCTTTCTCTTGGCTTCTTTTGGAAACAACAAAATATAGTAAAATGATGAACTCTCAATTTTCTAGTCTCTGGTCTTCTCTCCCTTGTCATTGCTTGTAGATCTAAATGACGTCATATCTTCTCATTGTTATTACTATTATCATTATTATTTTCTGCCTTATTTCATCATTCCATTCATCATTGCGTTGAACTTTTTTTTACGCGATATAAAATGAAGATTATGTGATAAGTACAAACAAAATATACGAATACAAAGGTCGAAATGAAAGATTTCTATATGGCATATTACGTGATGATGTCAAGTTTTGATGTAAATCAATCTAAAGTGTGTGTCATTTTGTGTTTCTTTTCTTTGCAGATGTTTAAACCTTTTTTAAGTTAGATTTGTCATTTCGTTTTCTGACGTAGTTCAAGCTAACCTCGTGACGAACTTGTGCGACGAACCTTACTTCCGGTTTGCTTAGTCACATAATGACACATAGCACACATATTTCCCATGTCAAAATTAATTGATTATGCCGAGTAGGAAAATGCAAATCTTGTTAAGACAATTTTTCTTTGGATGGTAAAGCTCATGCATTATTTTTTTTCCCCTTTACTATCCCCTGTTTCACGAGCAGGTTATCCCACAGTCACATGTTTGTACACGACTTGCTGAATTTAACTTTTATTCATCTTCTTACAACACTCGGTATCTTTTAGCGGGCCACGGCTCCTTTCTCCCCCTCGGGTATTGGGGGAAGGGGCCCAGTAGAGATATCCGAAAGTTGTGAGATGACTCACGGACACGCTTGTCTCGAATTTAGGGCAAAACCATTCAAGTACAAAGTCATCCTGTTGGAAATCATGAACTTGACGGCATGTAGCTAAAAATAAAAGCACGTGGCGTGTGCATGCCTCCTAGGGCGTCCCGTCTCACAGCCCCGTATATAAAATTTATCTTATTCATTTCTTGTTGTTTCTCACATTCGCAGGTTTTTGGTGTCTTATGTAGATCCGTAATTACTCTGTATGACGTATACTTGCTCCTTTCATAACATCGTCATAGTTTATCACAAACCCATGAGCTAGCTTCATGACTTGTAATTAATGATATTATAATTTGATTGTTATTTGCGTGTTCTTTTGATACTGGCCTGACTGGCTTATATAGTTCACCCTCGTGTCAATGTTTTTCTCTCCTTGCATCGATTCCAACAGACCATCGATCAGGAGAAATGTTTGTTGGTGTCCACATTCCCAATGAAGACGAGCGCAGGCGCAGTAAGAAGGGGCAGCAAAATGGGCACGCCAGCCCCGTCACGAACGGACCCACCACGCCCTCTACGCCCATCAACCACATCATGACCTTTGAGAACGGTACGAAACAAGCAATAAACAAGTACACGTTGTACTATAATATCATGTACGTTATTTTCCCCCTTTACATCAACTCTCTTATTCATTCCCTTCCTTCTGTTTTTCATGCTTCTATTTTCTTACTTAGTTGTATCCGTCAATCATGTTCTCGGAATTTACACACATTGTACACCAATTTGCTTGACGTGCACAGCTGAATGCAACCAGCAATAATGATGCCGAATATTTCTGCGTTCCTTTACATTTCGACAGAGCTTGGCGAGACGCCCTCACAGCGAGTACATTTCCTACTGGGCGGAGATGGGGAAGGAGATAAGGTCACGCCCCCTGTGTACTCCGAAATGGAAGAGCTGTTTTACGACCAAGAGGGACGCCTCTTGGAGTGGAAAGAGACCGCAAGGTTTGTGGCCTTTACAGCCTTTCATAGCCAGAGTCCAATCTAAATATTCTGCCATACTGCACGAAGCGAACTGGCACTAACAGCCTTTCATAGCCAGAGTCCAGTCATATCAAATATTCTGCCAGACTGCACGAAGCGACTCGATTTCCATTCACATTTCAGGCTCGGTTATAGCTCTCTACATCATTGCTGCAAAGCAGCATTTGGTGTGGGTTAGGTTTAGCTCTCCATTCAAAGTGGAAGACGAACGACTTTCGACAGCCTTTTGTTTTTAACTTTGCTAAAGTTGTAAACAATCTCATGAAAACGATCTCACAGTAAGAAGAAATGAACAAAACAAGGGAAAACAATCTGAGGAACAATTTGCCGCTGAAATTTATAGTTAAATCGTTAAACGTAATGCGTAAGAATCACAAACAGAGTTAAAGTTAAGTTTTATTAATGTCATGAACTTTGACAACCTCTGTTTATGTTCATAGATGGGTGAAGTACGAGGAGAACGTGGACCATGGAGCCGGGAGATGGAGCAAACCTCACGTGGCCACACTATCCCTACACAGTCTCTTTCAACTCAGGAAGTTTATTCGCGATGGTAGCGTGCAGCTCGATATGGAGGCAGAGGATCTGGAGCAGATCATTGGTAAGGTCGCCTCCAAATTGGCAATATAATCATAAGATGTTAGCATGAGTGCTGTTACATTGAAAATGCTGGAATATCTCTTGAACGCCGGGTGGGGGTCGCTATCAATGTAACTTGTTACACATCCATGTCACTCCGCCCCCACCCCCCACCCCCCCCCCCCAAAAAAAAAATATAGCGTCGAAAAGGGTCTGTTTATAGACACACTGCATCGTCGACGTTTTACGGAAAGTGTTATTTTCCGATTAAATTGTAGCATAAGAAGCATAAGTTCAAAACGCCATGTGGGATATTGTAGGCTACTTGATACCATAAAGAAAGAAGCAAATTTTGGATATGCGAAGCCCCTTGAGACGCCATGTAAGGTATACGTTACAGTAGTGATGCCATTTATGGGTGCAAGTTTGATATGCAGCAGTATGCCATTTCTAAGGTGTTAGAACGCGGATGGTTCCACATTTTCTAGAGAGCTACCCCCCCCCCCCCCCCCGGCCTTGGATTGACAACATCAGATGGGTTTTCAGCCTGACAGCTCGCGAAAATATGCGACAGAGCTGAACATCCTTATCTATTACATATTGATACACACATCAACTTTATCAATTCGTATGATGAACATCTATTGTGTTCTTGTACATCATGGGTCCGAAATTTGAAATATTTTGATTTATTACTTTTCGTGGTATCTGCTGATCCCACTTCATGCAGACCTCACACTAGATAACCTCGTGGCAACGAATGTCCTGGAGGAGGACCAGCGAATCATCGCCCGTGAGGCCTTGCTAACTCGCCATCGCCATCACAAACAGAAGAAGAAGAAGGAGCCGGAGAACAAAGCGTACAACAAGGGCCGCAGGAAAAGCAGCATGTTCCCTGGCATGGACCGCACCATGTCGGAGATAGGCCGCAGTCAGTCTACGGGCAACACTGGCGGCAGTATGGAGCAAGGTACGTTGAGACAAAATTCAGATCGAGTAGCTTTTCACGTGACAAGCTTTTATTGATAAAGCTTATATGTAGTACATTGTAATAGGATGCAGAGGAAGGGGCTTACAGGGGCGTAGCGACAAAACATGAACCCTATTGATGGCAGGAACAGTGCTGAGATTACAGAGTGGGGCTAACACAATAACCGAAGCATGGCTCTTTGCTGCGTGTGTGTGGCTGTGTGAATGAGAGATGGAGAGACATTTCAAAAACCCTTGCATACTGATTGAGGATTGCTATCGAACAATTTCACAGATATCATTTGCATCAATAATATATTTAGAAAAGAATTCATGTTGTTCTGATCTAACGTTAGGTATCAGACACCGACTATGAAATGTGCGTGATTATTATACCTGACAGCATCCGAGGGATACAATATCGTCAAATTATTATGCTGAGAATATGTTATCTGTAGGCTATAATCGATACACAAACGTTTTATCAGTTGATGAAGAAATACGTCTACGGTTATTCTGTGCTGCTTTGTCACACAGACGCTGCAATGAAAGAAGGTGAAATGAGGAAAAACTCCAGCGCCTCTGGTCTGGCCAAGATGTCGGAAACTGCCCGGCAAGATAGCAGAGGCTCGGTCGGTCGCGTCGGAACATCCGACAGCCTGGACCAGAAAGACAAAGAGACGAAATTAGAAAAGGTGAAAAGGAAAGGAAAAGAATAAAAAGAAGAAGGGTACGAAAAGAGGAGATGGAGAAAAATAGGAGGAGGAGGAAGAAGAAGAAGGAGAGGAAGATGAGGGTTGGAATGATTAGGAATAAAACAGAGTGTAGGCAGTTTAAAGAATTTTAAAGAAATGCTGTGACAACTGGAAGTGCAATGTAATGTGTCAAGAATGATCTTTAAGGCCTTGATAGCGGTAAACTGAAGACCATAAATTAATGGATGACAATAATACACAGATATGCAGATAACGAACAAGACAAGAAGAAAATAACCTAGGTTATAGCACTGAAGACCGATGGTAGCATTCATGCTAATACTCTTACATAAATTCATTCATGCATTTTGTGGCAACAAGGCTGCGTACTCTGCCACATTGTGCAATATACATGTATATTATGGACTGATAAACATTCCATAGTGTCTAGTTTTACAGGCCTACCGTATAGAAATGTCTTTTCTTAAAGAACCGGTTTAATGGTGTGCTTGAATTCAGTAATATATGGTCAAAATACACAGTGAATTTACCCTCATGATAAATGCAACCAATGTTCTAATTGTTGCTATTTGTCATCCCCAGGCCAAGTTCCTTCGCAAGATCCCTGCCGGTGCCGAGGCGTCCAACGTACTCGTAGGCGAGGTCGACTTTGTCGAGAAGCCGATGGTCGCCTTTGTGCGTCTGTCACAGGGCAAGATCCTGTCGGAAATCACCGAAGTGCCGATCCCTACCCGATTTGTCTTCCTCCTGCTCGGCCCGCCCACGCAGGACAAGAAGAAGTACCGTGAAATCGGCCGTTGCATGGCAACGCTCATGACTGATGATGTGAGTAGAAAACTACGCAAAACAAAGAAAATATGAGAGCTATCCGTGCTGCTATCCCTCGTTTATGTTTATAATCCAGCTGGTTGATATTCTCCTTGAGTTGTTAGATTGACTTTTCTTCTCTTATGGAGTATCTAATATCTAATATCTCATCATGCAGGTCTTTCACGAAGTGGCCTACAAGGCAAGGAACAGAGAAGATCTCCTAGCTGGTCTCGATGAGTTCCTGGAACAAGTTACCGTCCTCCCACCAGGTGAGATCTGCAGAACCTGACAGATCTTGTTCAAACACAAAAATAGAAAGCAATAAGAAAACAGAAACATGTTTAAACGATTATCAATTTAAGTGTTCCGATGTTTATAAGCATGCAGGCAACTCTCTTACTGTGTCTATCTCTGATAATAGGTGAACGACAGCTGCAATTCTCAGATAACCGATAAGACAACATAACGCAGGGATACAGTGAAGTTCTTCTATCAAGGACATCAGCCAACTGCAGCTCATACCGCATTTTTTCTTTCTTTTTTTAATACCCTAGGCACGTGGGACCCCAACATCCGAATCGAGCCTCCCAAGTCGACTCAGTCTTCCGAGATGAGGAGGCAATCCCAGCACTTCATGCATCCATCGGATCTCATCAAGCACGAGGACGATGCCAAGTTTGAGCTGAAGAGAACCGGCAGGTGAGGACAGGGTCACTATTTTGAGAGGGAAAAGGGATAACAGACAAAATTTAATTGGTCCAATCAGAACAGGCAGATACCGTATCGTTCGATACGGTATGCGAGTAGATTTATAGTTTTTGTCGATCAAGTTAGGGAAACGATTTACTGAGTGAGTTCGTAATTTTCCTGCCTTTTCCTCTTCACGTTCCAGACTGTTTGGCGGTCTGATCAACGATATCAAGACGAAGGCGCCATTTTTCCTGAGTGATTACATTGACGCCCTCAACCTTCAATGTTTGGCCTCTTTCATCTTCATGTACATCGCCTGCATCACACCCATCATCACCTTTGGAGGGTTGCTAGGCGACGCCACAGACGACTACATCGTAAGTTTTTCGGAATTTTGTTAATTACCAACTCCCATGTTGTGTTAATTTTCACCGATTTTATCTTTTCGGTTGTCGTTCAGTGATGCCCTTCTCACGCGTCTACCCTGGTCTCGTTCTTATGCAACACTTTTTATCAGTTTCTTGAATGGTTTTATCGTTATCTTGGTTGCTAGGCTGCCTTTGAGAGTCTGATTGGAGCAGCCATTTGTGGAGTGATCTACCATCTCTTCTCTGGCCAGCCTCTCACTATCATTGGGAGTACAGGTCCCATCCTAATCTTCGAAACCATCATGTTCCAGTTATGCAGGTAGGTCCAGATTCCAGAATATCAAATCTTTCCTGTAATGTCAAATATTAGCCATGTTCTGTATAGCAGACATATCTGAATGAAATGTCGGTTACATCTTTTGCGGTTAGGTTTGTTTTTCTCCTTTTAAGAGGCAGGGTTGCACCAGATAAAATGTATTGAAACGGAAGGTCAAGGATTTCTGGTTTATTGAATGATCTACAATGGTTCGTTAAAAAAAACCAATCGTTTATCGTTCTCATCAGTAACTTCGGAATCGACTACATCTCCTTCCGAGTTTGGATCGGGTTCTGGACCTGTGTGATCTGCGTCATCCTGGTTGCTACGGATGCCAGCGCGCTGGTGCGGTACTTCACCAGGTTCACTGAAGAGGCCTTCTCCTCTCTCATCTCCTTCATCTTCATCGTTGAGGCCTTCGAAAACCTGATCGAGATCAACCACGAGTACCCCTTGAAGACGTGAGTTACGCAAAGAGAGAGAGAGGAAATTCTAACCATGCTGAATGTGGTGAAGAGGTTGCTACTTTGATACCTATTCTTCCTAAACGTTATTAAGTTTTTACACTAAATACCAAACAAGAATTTCATTTTTCATATTCTACCCTCCTTTTCGGTCATAAGTAATTTGTGTGTGTGTGTCTTCAGTTATTGATTTGTAATACACGCAGTAGAAGTTTGTACATGAAGACACCTCGGTGACGTCCAGTCGCCTTTAATCAGGCTTGCTTTTTGACGATACTCTCGCACTGTCTTCTGCTTTTCAACGCGTACGT
Source organism: Diadema setosum (assembly GCA_033980235.1). Lineage (NCBI taxonomy): Eukaryota > Metazoa > Echinodermata > Echinoidea > Diadematoida > Diadematidae > Diadema > Diadema setosum. Next base: position 397,341 of record CM067080.1, read on the forward strand.
GAAGCATAGCAATTGCAGATATACAAGGCTTGTGTAATCCATACCAAACCCATTTTGTCTCACACAGTAACGTTAAGGAAGGTGAATACTTTGTGGTAGACGATCACCACATGGCCAACGTGACCGACTGCGTGTGCGAGGTGGAGAATATGACCGTCGACCCGAACATGTACAACTGGACCGAGATCACCGAGGAAGACTGTAGCGCCATCAACGGTACCCTGTCTGAAGGCTGCAGCCATCACCCCGAGCCCACTCCCGATGTCTTCCTCTTCTCTTGCTGTCTTTTCTTTGGAACCTTCGTGCTTGCCTACGCCCTCAAGAACTTCCGCTTCAGCGATTTCTTCCCAACTAGGGTAAGCCCTCTATTGCAGAGCTATGCCTCTTTATTGCACACAAAGAAACCGGCAAGCCTGGATCCATCGCTGTACATCCATTAAATATGTCTATGACTGACAGTCAAACATAATACTTCAGGAAATGGTTAATCGTTTGAACGGTTTCGGCGTAAGGTCTCGGAGTATCTCATTTTGGGACATTTAATTTCTTAATCTGTGTAGAGCCACTGTCTCTGTCACCCGTTTTGAACGTACAAGATTTTTTAAACACATGCTATGTATGGACCGCAATCTAAGCACAATGACATTATTATATGCAAGAATGACAAACTATAGCGTCCGTATGTGTGAAGACCTCTCTGCATCGCGGACCACAACACAGTTTTGCACGTTTCAGAGTTCTCGCTAAATCTTGGTCATTCTTTAGCCTCCCAATCTAGCTATGATTTAGTTGCCCCAAATTGTCAGTTTTACCTTAAGCAGGAAATTAGGAACCGGGCATCTGCGATTCCTTTGTACCTTCCGTAAATTCCTTTTTATATATTCATGTTATTGCTGTCACCTACTTTGTAGGTGTTTTGTAATGTGAGTCCCATAATTAGAGTTCCCCATTTTCATTTAACATGTCACAAATGAACTCACAAATTCCACTGACATAGCCTTTTTCTCTGTACGTGCGTAGGTCCGCTACATGATCAGTGACTTCGGTGTCTTTATGGCGTTCATCGTCATGACTGGTATCGATATCTGGCTCGGTATCCCGACTCCTAAGCTCACCGTTCCCGAAAACTTCCGCGTAAGTATCGAGGGCGTAAATCTAGTCGTGTTGCTAACCGAAAGAGAAATGATTCAAACCCGTTAAGGCACATCATTGTTTTAATTTATCGGTCAATGTAATCAATACTATGATCCTGCTGCTTATTGGATTGCTAACATTAAAGTGATTGGACTGCAGCAGAGAAAAATATTCTTAGATGTTGGTCACGGTACCTGACAATTGTGGTAAATAACTGCGCTCATCGTCATTCATTCTATTTGTGACACAAACTGATCATGCATAGGGGCATATCACACAAAACTCAAGGAATCATTCGCAGTTCATTTTGTTTTGTTTTTTATTAAATATTTGTATCAAAGGTTATGCGTTTGTTAAATCTGTTGTATTCCCTGGGCAATCATGTTGTGCGAAGAGTATAAAGAAAGTTATTGCAGAAGAATGCCATTTTTGGAAATGGTGTAAAGCGTATAATGTATTGACCGTTAACAGTAAAAGCCTGCAAAGACAAAAGAACTCATAGTACATAATAGTTTGTAAAAACACACAAAGCGGTTCCCCTCGTACGTTGTCCTCCAAACATTATCATGTATCCACGCTTGTGTCTCAAAACAGCCAACTCGTGAAGACCGAGGCTGGGTGATCCCCATCTTCACCAACCCCTGGTGGACCTACTTTGCCGCCATCGTCCCGGCCCTTCTCTGCTCCATCCTCATCTTCATGGACCAGCAGATCACCGCCGTCATCGTCAACCGACGCGAGAACAAACTGAAGGTACGAATTCGACGTTGATGAAGCAGGGTGTTTTTTCTTTGCCATATATTTGGTTTTGTGTGTGTGTGCGTGTGTGTGCGTGTGTGTAGTGTTAAGTGACTTAGTAAGTGAATACTGAACAATTTTTGCATTTATAGACACATAAGACAAACAAATTATCCTAAAGGATGACTAAACTACCTCTTTTTTTCCTTTCAATGATAAAAACCAGGGAGGTGGAAGTCTTTCTTCCACCTCCCTGATAAAAACCCACCAATATTCAAGCTCCACATATTCCTTTTTATGTAATCCTTTACTGTCAATGGTTTGCTCTGTATTTGGTCTTCAGTTATTTGATCATTCTGGGTCATTTTCCCCGTAATCATCATTTGCAGAAAGGATTTGGTTACCATCTGGATCTGCTCGTCATCGCCATCCTGCTTTTCGTCATGTCCGTGCTCGGAATGCCGTGGTTCGTCGCAGCTACCGTCCTCTCCATCAACCACGTGGACAGCTTGCGTGTCATGTCCCAGACCACCATCCCTGGTGAACCGCCAAAGGTCGAAGGTTGCAGGTAATTACACAGTTACCTGCAATAGGTCATGGTATGGCTTTTACCGAAGCACGACAGTCAAATTCCACGTCATGACAGCATACATGGAGACATTTCAAGCTGTACTGACACATGATCGTTATCATCATCACACAATTGCGTCTTGAATGCAAAGATCTTGCACACACAAATGCTACTTGTCTCCTGGAGTAAGTTGTCAAATAGTAAACATAATCTTGCGTCTTACCTTCTACTAAAATTGTACCTCAATGTAAAGCTAAGAAAAATTAGTGATATTCCGAGTCATGTCACATTGAAATGAAATTCAATGGCAAATGCACGAGCCTTCATAAAGTGTGCATAACATCCGGACGCCATGTTTGAGTATTTGATTTTTAACCTTTGACATGTACTTCCGTTTCTCTCCCAGGGAGCAGCGTGTTACTGGTATCCTCGTCTTCGTCATGATCGGTGTATCCAGTCTGCTCACCACTGTCCTCAAGGTAAGGGGTTACAAAGCTAAAAATAGAATCTGACGTCAAAACCTCTACCGTGTCTCAACCTTCAACATGGCTGTCCTTAAATGTAGCTAAGTGTTAGCTAGTTTCTTTAAAAAAAAAAAAAAAACTTTACATGGACCAATAAGTGATCTCCAATTCCTTCGCCAATCGTTTGTACTAGCTATTAAAGCTGACATTAAAAGGTCATAAAAGTGATATGAAGGCGAATTTTTCTTATCTTGTTATAATTTCGTACATAATTACATACATGATTACATTCTTGATAAATATGTTGTCGAGAAAATGGCTTAATTTGTGCACCTTACCATTCTTAATGATAAAATGACGGTAAACGTTCTTTATCTTTGTTATCAATCTGATTTGTGCTCACAGTTCATCCCCATGCCTGTCTTGTTCGGAGTCTTCCTCTACATGGGTATCTCATCGCTCCGTGGAGTCCAGGTAAGTCCGACAAAAACGACATCCCTCTGAACTCTTGAATAATTCCCTAGTTCAGTCCTATTTATCGTGATTCCAACACCGATGAATTATTTCGTAATAACTATTGCTGTTTTCGACGTCAATTTGAACAGCCACTTTAACTTTGTAACTTTGTTAAGATTTCGTTTTACTTTTGCCTACATGTTTTTTTATTTTTCTGTTTTGGTCTTTATAACCCATTGGTTGGCGAACCACCTTACTTACAAAAAAAAAATGAACAAAGTGCTGTATACTCATTAGATATTCTCAAAACCCTAATTCTATCATACCTCATGCACACGCATATATATAGGTACAAATAAGAAATATTGTAGTATAGAAGTACCGAGACGGTCATGAGTATATGAATAACACTTTTAGAAGCCAATGATCGATTTTCCAAGGTATAATACCAAAACATTTTTTTTTAATACCAGTCCTTACTCCTGCGTCTTTTTGTCTTCATCTCCTACGATGTCATATACTGTAATTCTCTCGCCTCCTTAGACGTCCATCGTCATTGACCATTTCATCAGTCTCCCTTTCATTCTTTTTTCCACTCAGTTTGTTGACCGTATCCTGCTGTACCTGATGCCGACCAAGCACCAGCCAGATTACATCTACCTTCGTCATGTCAAGCTCTGGAGAGTCCATCTCTTTACCCTGGTCCAACTAACATGTCTGGTACTTCTCTGGCTCATCAAGACCTCCAAGGCATCCATCGTCTTCCCACTCATGGTAAGCTCAAAATGACCCTCCTCCCGAACTTTGTACATTTGTAACATTTGTTTATATAGGAACGTCTCTGCATAGACTACTCTAAGAGTTGTGAACAGTTTAGATGTATGTTTGGTATGAACTAATTGTAGTTTACCAACCTTATCCAGCATCTTGATGAATTACTTTAAAAATGTAAGAGCTATAAACGTGTACTAGCCGGGAATTTAGGTCAATCGTCTTTCAAGATGTGGGCTCATATAGGCAGAAATAATGCTTTCATATGCCTTTTAAAAGTATTTTCGTATGTATGATTTCTGTTGATTTCAAATTTGCTTAATGAGCACAGTCACAACACTCATTCTAACACTTTGACTAAAAGCGAAGTTTCTTGTCAAACTATTCTTGCACACAAGTCATATGTGGCATGTTATTTTTTTTTTCTGCGTGTGTGTTCCTGAGAAATACTTGTACAGCCGATGCTTTTAATTGAATGTTGACTCACGCAACACACCGCTTGTAGGCGACAATACCACTATTTTGTGAATTCTCCTGAATTGCTGGTATTTTTCCTCGGTGTCAACCAGGTACTCGCCGTCGTGTTCGTCCGCAAGCTGATGGAGTTCGTCTTCACCCAATACGAGCTCGGTTTCCTCGATGACGTCATCCCTGAGATTCAGAAGCGTGCCAAGGATGACGAGGAGAAGCAACTTGAGGAGGAGCGGGAACAGGTAAGAATCTGAGTCTGGCTGATCCCAGACCTTTCAATGACTGCAAGGATATCTCATGACTTTCATAGAATATGTGACGTCACAAATAAACATCACAAAGAAGCGACGTCACAAATAAAGGTCAAATAGTTTGCTGCCATTTAAGCGCTTCTCCAAATCTGATTCAACACAAGTCACTTCTCCTTTCCTGTCTGTGGGACAGAGAAATATATTTGTTTTAGGTTATAATTTCCGTCGTTTTGATTTGATCAATTCAATCGATTTATTTCTTTTTACCAAGGGTTTCCATTGCCATTTTGAATATCTGTAAATATGAAATATGTGAGACAGGAACATAGAATTTAACACTTCCAATTTATATCCACTGAGATGAGCGATACTTTGACATGAACAATCGCCAGGCATTCATTCAGATTTATTTGACTTTCAGTTATGAGCTGAGCCTGTATCAACTAGCAAGTTTTATTTCAAATTTGACTATCCTTTGCCAATACCATGTGAATTGATTATCCACCTCAAATCCTAATATAATAACCAGTGACCAAAAGCTCAAAGTAATTCATATCTACCATTTTGAATTAGTGTACATAGGCTAAAACGATTGCATTTTTTTTTTCATTGTTTGTCTTACGCCATGGTTGAAACGATAGTACAAGCTGTCTTGCAATGGTTATTGCGAAACATACCAGCCAATTGACAAGCAAAACCTCATCCTGTAAGTAGTCTACAATCTATATGCCCAGACTAACACTACTATTGGTCATCGGAAAATTGTGCGGGTAATGCTAACTGCGCTATAATGTTGCCAAAAAGACTAACCCTATGTACTATTGTTTCATGTTTTTATGTACATTGCGATTTGACGCTTTGTGTCTTCAAAATTATCATGATGTTACATTTTACTAATAATCACCGTAATAACCTTTGTATGATCAATCTAAACATCTGTTTGTTGCGTGAATGATAAAATGTCAGTCAGAAACGCCAAACTCTGTGATTAAATAGATGCGTTTTGAGCTCTGTGTGTGTGTGTGTGTATGAGTGTGCGTGAACCTTCTAGGTCAGTGTAGGTGGGAAATTATCAGTACCAGTCTTTTGACAAATCTGAGAAAATGAATAATAGGATTCGATTGAAACATGCAGTATAGATGGCTGTAAAATGAAGCTTAGAAAAAGAAGGGAAAAAAGCTACCTTTGTGACAAACACGTCTTTTCATTTACAAGAGACTTATCAGCAGTCATGTCTAATACAAAGTAAATATGTCTGCTTGAGTCTGTTTGGGGAGAACCATTGTTTTTTCCATATTTCTATCCTGAATGAAGGAAATATTCTGCAGCATTCTTCAAAAAATATGAGTTAACAGATAGGGTATACATATCGTACCTGAATCCCATTAACCAAAGATGTATGCTACATCAGGTTGGGAGGACATGTTGGCCCACAGGGCAGGATTTCTCCTGAAAATGAAATCAAAATTTGCATCTACTTCATACAGCCCATAAAAGGACAACCTTGAAGTTCGTCATCATAACACCGATCTCTTTCATAATACAATTAACAAATATAATTGTTGTTGTTGTTGTTGCAAAGGTGTGCAATGATGGAAACGGTAACTGGTTGACTAAGCTGTGACTAATCCATGACTAACTACCTGTGTCTAACCCTTCAGGTGACCCGCGCACGAACGGGTACCCTGACCATCGCACTGGAGAGCGGCCAAACTCTGACTGTGCCTGCTGAGAAGGTGACGTACACACCACGTGACAAGGAGGATAACTCTGAGTTGGAAAACGCCAAAGCCCTCAGCAAACTCAGCGGCTCCCCTCTACCCACCGTCCGCAATCGGTTAGACAACAACCAAGAAGCATGCGGCATGAAAGTCCTGAAAGAATACCCTTAGCACCCCAAAACTCAGAGCCCGACAGCAGTGAGAGTTTAGGCTGGCCTTTTTTGTTTTGTTTTGAATAGCATGATAAAACCAGTGAGGTACATAAAACCAAGAATATAGAGATCAACGAGACACACACAGCCACCTTCGTGGCTTTTTTGGCCATGGCGAATCGAGGGCAATTTGTGATTCCGTTTGGCTATATCTGATGACAGCTTGTACGCATGTTGCAAAGTGTCATGTCATTCTACATAATAGAAACAAACAAACAAACTACCTAAAATGGACTGAGGATTGCCAGTCTTATTGCACGCTGATCCATGCATATATTGTAGCACATTCCCGTGTACAGCACCCCCTGCATTTTCTGTTTTGTTTTGTGCAATGTTTATAAACTCTTGCGTATGTTTGGTTATGATAACTCAAGTAATAGTATTTAGTTTTGTGATTCATATCACACGTGTGGTTATCGTTTAATCTCCCATTTATGCTACTCTTTTAAACACACCTGCATGGTTTCTGTTTTGTGTGTACAATCAATTTTGTCAACACTCATTCTATCTCTTAACCCATCCCTTTACAGTAACCACGTGTGACATGCGTTAAGTTTATGTGAAATGTCCTTTTTTGGTAAAGAGTGAAATTAACTTAGTATTGAAATTAACCTTGATCCATTGTGATCGATGCGAATCTAGTCAAACCCATTCTTTGCTGTACTCGTGAAACAAGTGTTTGTGTGCCATGTGTATCACCAACAGTTATGTAGGTCTAGCTCATGCCGACAAGGAATGAAACAAAGGCCCCAAAATATCAAATCAATTTCAGTGTGCCTAACAGCAGAGCTGACGAATCACTATCTTTGTCATTCTTCTATATAACTTTGTCAACGCATGGTGGAAGTTGGGACGGCTTTTCTCCTCAAAATATTGACCAGCTTTTGAAATCATGAACTAAAAATTTGAGACAGGAGACAAGGTATTACAGAGAATAATAAACATACAGGGTCATTTGTTTAGGAAACAAAGATGGTTTGAAGAGCAAATTCAGATAGAAAGAGAAAAAGGCAAAAATAAAAACAAAAACAAAACCACACTGACAACGAAGTGTTTTTAGAATTACAGTATATGTTTTTTTTTTGTTTTTTTTTTAAGGAAGGGATAAGATGACTCATAATGTATCACACGACAATGCACCAGTTCTTTTTTGCGATGATGTGTTGTAAAATGATAACGGAATAGGTCCTAATGTGAGAATAAGTGACATTTGGAGGTAACGAAAGTAAAGATCTTTACATAGAAAGCTTAACTTTGTTAAAATGTTTATTCTACTTCGCTTTATTTTTATTATCATGCTTATTTTGGAACATGTCCACGAAATATTGTTGAGGACACTGTCCTTTTCAAAAACGACAATCTAGATACGTTTTATTTTAAGAAAAAAAGTATGGCTACTGAAATATCGTAATTTGTTTATGTGTCTACATGAAATACAAGGGGCTGACAGAGTAGATTAGGCCTACGTACAAATGTAGGTGTCCTACTTTACTAAGTGTTGTATTTTTCGATAAAATCTGTTTTGAATGTGATGTGAATGATATTTAACGTAATATTTAAAATATGATTTTAAATCAAACGCAGATACAGTTTGCTACCAGACTGGTTGATGATTTTTTCAATATAGATTAATATTAAAAGTATATATTTATAAAATGACATAATCAACCTGCATCACACAGACTTTAAAATTGTCATTATTAGCACTATTGATAAAAAAAAACACCACACGAATAAATCAAACGGAAGTAATCACAGTAAGTTTGAAAGGCTCAGAATAGAATTTGAATGAAAGTAACTTTATGCCCTTTAGAATGAGAAAAAAAAATTAGACAAGTGAGTTATGTATAGGGAAAACGTTACATAGCAACAAGTAGTAGTGTAAGTTGTGCAGAAACTCTCAAGTGTTAATCATTCATGACTTTGCCTAATAAAGAAATACAACATAAAAGAGCACTAACATGAATCTGTTTTCTCATCCTCGTTACCCATTAGTTTTTATCACAAAATGTATAACAGGGACTACAGGGGCATAATGCTTCCCACAATATCAACCCATGGCTTGATGGCTCTAGTTGCTCCATATTATAACCTTACGAGAAAAATATCTTGTAGACAACTTTCAAGTTTCTTTCTTTACAGCAACATCTAAAACTAACTTTGTTACAATGAAAAACAAACAAACAAACAAACAAGGGATAGCACACGATTTCCTCTCGTACCGTATAATGAAGTCGCGAAAGAGGGAAAAAGGGTATTTTACAGATTAACCACCTTAACAATAATCCTCACTTCAAAAAGGGAAAACTGTCAGGTGTAAGTATTATACAAGACTTGCTAGAAGAATAAAGTCATTCACTGGGTATTCAAGACGGGATGCCGAATCGTCCTTTGCGACCGGACATTAATACCTTACAAAATATTATGTCCACCCACATCCAACAAAATTAACATCGTAATTGCATGGATTTTGCTTCCATCATCATTGTTGCTGACTAACAAAAACAGTAAAGATTATTAGCTTACTAGCATCATCTCATAAAACCCTTATATTCTTATACTTTGTTTTTCATGACTTGTTTGCATGTTCAAAGGAGACAACGTCCTAAATATATTGTGCCTCAAACTCGGACCTTTCATTCCTATTCTTTCTCTATCTTTCTATCTTTGTTTACGACGTTTGATTTGATTGCGCTGAGACATCCGTGGGCATGTAGCTATGAGATTCATTTACATTTCTTCTCAACTTTATGACCACTCCGACAGTCCTGTAGACTATAGCATTTCAGTCGGGACACACAATAGTTCACAATTCCTTACTAAAACATTGTTTTCACTCCATGTTTTCACTCTTTAGACGCGCAGCGTCCAAAACGAACAAAGACGTTGAGGCAAATCCCGAAGAGGGCATCGAACTCCCAAGCGGCACTACAAGCTTTGGTGTTCAGGCTGACATGGATGTGGACACTCGATTCTAATGGATGAATGCCGATTATCAACTGCAAGGATTGCAGTACCAGCTTCTACTGACCAACTTTAACATCCGTCATCAGGATAACATTGAGCAAAGCCACCTGTTAGTATCTCGACGAAAACATCGATAGTTTAAAAGTCAGGAGCAAGTCAATATAGATGATAAGAATATTGGATTATACTCTATTATCGCTCTTCTTTGTAAGAATTGATAGGGGACAAAGAGGATGATAAACTGAAAACGCCTTCAGACATTGGACAATATCTAACGATATAGAATTCATTGTATCAAGGAGTGATAGTAAGTTCGTTTTAAAGAGGATTTTAAGGATTTTTCATCATCCTCATTCCTGCTATGAATATTCCATTTTTTTGTTATTTTCAGTAAGACAATTCTGACACTATCTGTGTGTTGTATGCTTTGAGAGAAGATATCATAGGTAAAAAAAAAAAAAATACTAATTTGACGCAATATCGAGGCTGAAATGTTAATTTGTACAAATTAGATATATTGCCCAGTGAAAGAACATGGGGAAAAAAACGAGATAATCCAATGATCAAGCAAGGTATAGTGACACACACAAGGTTAACGCACACATGTGACTGATATGCTGGGTAGAAGAAGTAAATTCGTTTTTGTTTTCAGTAAGTTGCGAATGGATATGTAACATCCCATTTTGTTTTTTAACGTTAGAAACATGTGTGTAGCTCTAAATGAAGATATATTCTATGCGAGTTTTTTGTACTATGCAAGCTTATGTTTATTTTTATATTGAATATGAATTTAGCACTTTTTAAGTGCATTTCATTTGAATGATGTGTGTCTTTCATAAATCTTTCATTCTATGATGCGGATCAATATAGTCTCTCTTATTTAAGACAAATTAGTCGTGTGTGTCTGGAGACGAGTCAAATCAAGTCTTTCATTCTTTAAAACTCGGACTTTCAAATACTTCATGTACAATGTACTTCCCGTAGTCTTTTCAACATTTTGCATTTAATAACTTGCGACGAAGTATTCTACTTTTGAATTGTGTAGCATTTTACAAACAGAAGCGTGCGAAATTACAATGAAGCGATCGTCGACTGCCTTGTCTCAATATCAGTTCATACTGGAAATGTAACGATGTAATGTATTGATAACTGCCATGTCTGTACCTTAGTCCCATATGTGTTTCATTCTCTCATCGTGTCCAACGTCACCTTACGAAATAAGACTGAAGACTTATAAAAAAATATGTGCACTCGCATATTTTCTAGAGATGGAATGTGTTCGTAGGTAAGAAAATCGAGTGTACATGGATGCACAGATGTGCAGATTGGCATTCTCATCACATAGATCAGCACAAATTGGTACACTATACTTATTTAAATTGTAATAATGGATGACTTTGTAATGTTAAGAAGCTATTTTCAGGACAGAAATATTTTCAAAGAAAAAAAAAAGAAGGAGAAAGAAGATAGAAATTCAACAGCATTAATCTCTAAAAGCAACTTGTTTGTGTCTCGTCCGTTGCAGCCATCTATGTTAGATACTAAAAAATCTATGCGATGGAATTTTTAATGTAAAACTGTGAATTATATAATGGACTCTGCCATGGTTATTAAGATATTGCAATGCCCTAGTGCTCTTCGCTTTTTTATCACTTTATGAGTCCATGTGAACAAAGGATTGTTGTATATTACAAATGTTTTAGCATGTATTTTGTAAAAATTATGTAATGTCGCTTGAAATATTGTATTTTAAGACACCCTTTTTTTAAGAAGGGACCACACATTTTACGTGGAAAAAAAGTTTAACGTGCATTTTTGACATTTCTTATTGAAAACTTGTTAACGATATTTGGATATATTCTTGCAGTCAATGTTCTATATCAGGATTTAAAAAAGAACGGTTTTACCACGGTGATGTATGAAAACATTCTAATGTGTCCATGTACTCATTTATATACTTTGATTGTTACATGAGAGTTTAATATCGAGGCCCGAAAAACGGTGTATTTATCTTACACTGCGTAAATGGAAAAGAAAAAACAACAACAACAACACAGAAATGATTAAGCATCTACTCTTACTTCTTAAAAAAAAGAAGACATTATAGACAATTACCTCATAACGACAGGCATTGATTAGCCTACAATGGTACGAGAACAGCACGGTGTCATTCTTCGACTACGGTGAAGGACTCAATATCTTATCGTAAGAAAACCTGAGCGTGTTTAAGTCAGCGAAGTGACAAGCGATAATCTGTAAGGCACGTGTGATGCATGCAATATCATTGTATTCAAAGAAAATATGTTTTGTTGTTATTATACTTCCGATCATAATGGCATGATTTTTATTCTCTCTTTTATTTCTTAATTAGGCAGTTCTGTTTGCAATGTTGTAAGCGGGGCTTACACCTCATACTCGTCCTTTTTTCAGTGATGAAGCTATGTTTCTCGTTGTCATGCAATAAAATGATTCATTGGTAACAAATAAACGCAAGCTTCGATTGTGTATGTTGTGCAACCTTGAAGATTCCTTATTTATTTTTCTTCTTTTCAATATTCATTCATACATCTAATCTAGAAATAGAATCAATAATCATGTTTCCGATTAGATGAGAGAGAAAACCTCAGAAATATGCATATATATATGAATGTATATACGTTTATATATATATATCTATATATACATATATATATATACATATATATATATATATATATATATATACATATATATATACATATATATATATATACATATATATATATATATATTACAATGTATATACGATATGTGTATATGTTAATTATGTATATGTATATGTGTAATACAGAGAGAAATAAATGAATGAGAGTTCCTCATTATGTCTATGTGTCTTATAGATTTATGCACAGAAATATCATGAATACAATGTTTGGTAATACTGCGTGTCACTGATCTCCAAGTTTTTCAATGATTCCACAATCCAATAAAAGTATCTATAATGAATATGCAACACCTTAGAATTCAATGAATGGAGAGGGGAATGATTTTGTGAAAACAAACAAACATGAAGACGTCCAAGTATATGCTTTGGAGCAAAGAACCGATTTTATTCATATTCTCTCTATGACAAAATCTGCATTTTATGCAGAAACATTATCTAAGAAGCTATCTACCTGTCTACACAAAGTGCCAATTAAACGTGTACAACCACCTGTTTCAACATTGCTAAATGAAATTCACAACTCGTCATCTATATGACCCAATCAATCTATGACTACTCCTATTTTCTAAGATAAAGTATAAGCAGAGAGTAACTGATGACAGAGAATAACCTTGGTATAGAAGAAATTAACGAAATTATTTGAAGTTTGATATTTCTCAAATCTCCATGAGACGGTGATCACACTTGACAATTGTCTGAGCTGATGATGCCATTTTGGCGAAAATTTGGAAGCTTAGCATTTTGTAGTTTAGAAATTATGATTCTTACATCACACTTCACATGTGTATTGAATACAGATGTGAAGTAGATTCATGCCGAGGTTGAGATTTCTTTTCTTTTTCTTTTTTTAATTCATACAGAATCGAGAGTGGTATCTTATTTGCAACATAGTTCTTTTTTGTTTGATTCTGATGATATTTTCACTCTCATTTATTTGATAATCTTATTTTTTTTTAAATTGAGATGACTTCAGTAAGCTTGATCACTTCACTGTAACTTTGAACATAGGTACGCCGAGAGAGTATCAAGACATCTTTCAACGTGCGGTGGAAAGAAGAGCCTGTTTGGTCAATATTATCGTTATTCTTACTGTACTTATATCGTGTATGTTCTTGTGGTTTCTTTCTGTTGCCATACAAATTTAGAGATACGTGTACTTTGTCGAAGAAGTTATAGAGTGAAACGAAGTAATTGGCAAACACAAAGACATCGCAAATTTGAACTAACAGAGTCTATTTCTTTTATATCTTTTGACGCTAGACCCTTGTCACTGGTAGGAACTGACATAAGTATACACACATTATATATCTTTCTTGTTGAAAAAAGGTGGTATTAGACGATCCCAGGTGATTTTCTATGTGACTTTGGATGAGTAAACATAGAGTCTCTTATACAGAGCACTGAGTTTCACTGGACGTGTGAAGTAAGTGCCCGTGTGGAAATAAAATGAATGAATGAATGAATGAATGAACGCATGCATAAAAGAATATATAAACTATATGAATGAATGAATGAATGAATGGATGAATGAATGAATGAATGAATAAATGAATTAATGAATGATGAATGAATGATGAATGAATGAATGAATGAATGAATGAATGAATGAATGAATGAATGAACGATAAATGAATGGATGAATGAATGAATGATAAATGAAATAATGACATTAAATGAATTTGCATATTTACTGTCGCCATTTATGTCTCGTGAAATGAGTATTGATGTAACCTACAAGACCTAACAACTCGATAACTTTCTGAAGCCCTATTTGCAGTTTTTTTTTTTACTGTGTCCGTCACTAGATTTTAATTACAATGAACTTCAAAATAGAGTCTATACAGCTTCAATCTCTCAGACATAATGTGACGTGACGGGAAACAGAAACACAATTTGCTCCTTATTTCAGTATAAGCAGAGGTCTTAACCCGACTTTGAACCTTAAACAGTGTCAAGTATTTATCACGTATCACACAATACATGCCTCAGAACACAACGTGAATAACTATACTGTTTCGAGTTGACAGAGAGGAATGTAATAAAATGGAATGATAGGAAACATGAATGATTCATAGCAATAAGTTTCAATTGAAAAGTTGTCATGAATCTTAACAGGTGGCGACACACTGTCCTAAATTGACACAAGATAGCAATACGAATAATGAACTTTCGCAAGCTCTTCGGGCAAATCTTTGGCTTAGAATTTACTAATGATCAGGAAGTTGCAGCCGAAAACTGAAAACTCCTCCAGCGATAATACAAGTCGCTTAAGATGCCCTCATGAATGGCTCGATGTTTATACGATCGGAACCGAATATGAACACTATGTTTTCCTTTATTATGTGTCCAATTTCGGGAAAGTGTGGCGCCTGACTTACGAGCACATGCTCACACGCATGCATACGCAGGTGCACCATACCAAACATACACACCATGCATACTGTATAGCGCGACTTAGGCTTTTAAGAAAATGATAATACATCACAGTAGTACCCCGTTTTACCATGGAACGTTTCCAAAGAAACAGAAGATTGGTTTCCTCGTTTGGACAATGTACAAAATATACACTTTTGATTAAAACCAACCTGAGATTAAGTCATGTCATCGAACGGATAAAAACGGTTAAAATTGTAGTCCTTTGATACTATATGTTTTCTGCTCATAGACATAATAAGTGAATTAAGGCAATTTCAAATGGAGGAACCTATTTAATAGGTCTTACACACTAAGATGTTTTCCAACCACTCAACACCACCACTAGCGTCACCTGTAGAACGAAAAACGCCATGTGTAAGGATTTAAGTAATGATCCTCCGCTGTATGGACCACAATACGGGCTGGATGGGTAACGGGCACACTGTAACCACATGATGGTACTGTAGAAAAGAAATCAATAGACAGTGAAATATTCCACTCAATACCCGTACGTATCTAGTTTTTTGATATGTAAAATGAATGAATGATCAAAAGTGTTACATCAAGAAGCGTGAGCTCTGTACAATCAGTACATCATTTAAATTGTTAACAAAATGCAGATAATAATTCATGAACTTCAAAGAGAGCTGAAATAACTGATATTGCCTTAACATTCCTTCTTAGGCCTTAATACTTGCCACATATTTTTGCTATTCACAAATGATACACAAAACTCTCGGTACAACTTATGCCCAATAGTACGCAAACTGTGATGACAACAAGGGAACTGTTCTACTGATGTCACTGAGTACACTCAACACAAAGAAATTGTGTAAAGCACGCTGAAATTATTAATTAAACTGCTCCTGAATGATTTCACGTGGGTCCTAACATACATAGGGAAAATGGGAAGGTCAGGTTTCCTTATTCAGCATGTCAAGTTTGATCTATAAATGGAACATGTATATGCAGTTGTTCTTATTTGATCATGGGTTTTGATTACACCTCTGTTTCATCATGTTCATTGGTACTGATTCTAAACAGAAAAGGGATTGTCTTATACAAAATTTGCATGATTCATTATTACATCTCCGAAAACGCGATACTCGCTGAGAGGCCTAATAGCGTGAGACCTTTACATTTAATGGGAGCTGGAAGTATCCTGGAGCATCAAAAAAAAAAAAAAAAAAAAAAAAAAACAATAAACGAAGAGCTTGCTAGCGCCTTTTGGAAGCAAGCTCTTCAAATACTGTACTTAATATTTTATTTTGCAGACGAGTTGTATTCTTAACCAAAAGCAACTACTCGGTGTTGGCCTAAAATAATGATAAAAAAAAACACACACCACTAGATATACGTCAGATGTATAGGCGAGTATGATCATTGAATCATCTTCCTTGAAGAGTTACAGGAGTGCTGATAAAATCATAATCGTATATACGATGACACATATTCTCGCCATCAGGTTTATTTTCAATGCGAGTCGCTACAAAGAACTATCTACTGTACTATAGGTGCGTGAGATCTGAAAGCGTTGAGGCGATTCTACAACGGGTTACTACCAGGAAACGTTGAGGGCAGCAAATTGATAACTGCAGACGACCTTTAAAAAAGAAGAACAAAACAAAATCCTAGCGCGTCACTGGTACTTCTGCGTTTACATTATTATTACAGTGAGAAGGACTTGTCACTAAGTCAGTGCAGGGAGGTGGTCTCACCTCCCTGATCAGTGATTACTTTAATGCAACTGAATACCCCCCCCCCCCTTTTCGGGCACACATTCCCTAAAACTGCACGCACTAGTAGAAGACGACACTTCCGCATTTAGTTCGGACTATTGTAAGTCCACCATGTTCAACTTTCTTTCAATTTCTGTCAAAGTCTAAAACAAGACCCCTGTAGAAACAAGAACAAAATGTCAACTGTGGAATGAGTTAAATTTCTATCAACAATTTCTATGAACACCTTTCATTATATGTTTAGCATAGATTTATCTACTAAATCACCTTGTGTGTACTATGAAAAGTGTCATGGCATCAAAATGTAACTTTCATGGAGTGATATTTTTGGATTGGAGTGACAAAAAAAAAAAGATCCTCTATTACGAAGCTGGGATGACATGAATACTTACGTCGGGTCTTCTTCACAGGTTTGGTTAAAATTCATCGATGTGAGCTGTTCACGTAAGGCGAGCACAGAACCATTTAAACACGTTTCTCGATATCTGATGGTGACATAAAGTGTGAAACGATCCGTGAGTAATACACAAACTTAAGATACAAAACGATTTCATTGATTACTTTCATTGATTACTTCATATAAGTTCATATCGATTGTACCCCTCAGCCATCATGGTACTGAAATATGTTTGTGTCTTCTGTTATTTCTCAAATAGCTGTCGGTGATCAAAAGTCATAGATTTTCCCACAAAAAAAAAATAAAACGAATAGTGATAATAATAACAATAATGATAATAACAACTGTAATGCTATTAAAGCTAAACGTATTACAGGAATGTTGCAGCGTATACGCTGCAACATTCCTGTCTCCACACACTATGCTCAATGAATAATACGAATGACAATTTATATTTAAAATAGGATGCTTTAATTGCACCACATCAATGTGACTGTTGACCTCCTGGTATTAGATGCTCCAAGTTAGCAGATAGCCAATGACTTACTGGTTGTTTGGAATTGGCAGCGTGAAGTCTGGGATGAGGTAGATCATGATGTTCGTCACTTTATCAACATTAAGGTTTGGAGCCTCAATCCTTGCGAACACGCTACATCACACAAATGAGATGACAATGAAAGAAATGCGTCACTTTATTACAGTAGCACATCGAGTGTACCAACTCCGGATAACCACCACATTATTGATATCGTAATATAATACAGATGTATCACCACACTTACATAGATGAAATCCATGAAAACTTATGGTATTGTTCGAGACATACCAATAATGATCAATTGAACACACAAACAAACAAATCAACCGACAAGCTAGCCTTTAGCCAATGCGGTCTGGGCTTACATCCCCTGTGTGTCTGAATCGAGACTAATTGCGATACAGCAACGAACACGGTCGGAGGGGCAGCATTATAGAGGATGCATGCAATGCACTCAAGTCTATGGGAAGTATTCATCCCATACAAACTCTGCTTGTTTATGTTGATCTATTGTGTCAGATCTCTTCCTCCCTCCCCTCTTCTCCTTCCTACCCCCCACCCCTCTCCTCTAACCCCCCCCCCAACTCTGTTTGGCTACAATTTGTTTTCTTATTATGTTGTTGTGGTACTAGATCTTTGTACATAGCAGTCATCAGTATCACACAACTTTGAATGACTGTGTTATTTTAATGTATTTCTTTGTTTTGGCTACCACTGAAACAGGTTAAAATTCATAAAGTTAGTCTGTTTGACAAAACAAAGTCTTTTAAAGTACTTTGTAGGCAATAATGTGATGATGACACCCCCATAATCAAAGATTACTGCCTGCATCTATGTATTCATCTTATGAAGAACTGATCAACACTACATTTTTATTTTAAAAAAAAACCCTCAAAGGGCATGATTTTCTAAAAGTGTCCCTTTGAGAAGCTTTATAATCCTTGAAAGTGTAATTTCTCATATGATGTAGGTGCAAATATCATCAAAAACACATTTATGATGTTTAAAAGTCAAATGAGAAATATGACCTTCACTATAGGGCTCACACCCGTAAATACAATGGAATGTCCCAGACCCCTTCACAAATTCGTACCAAAGATACCAAAATAAATGAAGAAAACAATTAATTAAAAATCAGTGATGTAGTTTGGCAAAAAAATGAATAGCTGTAGATATTGAGTATGAATTCCTCTACAAATTGCATTTTGGTTGGAAGATGAAAGCTTTTCTGGTGGAATTTGAGGGGACTATATTTCATTGGGTACGTGTACGGAAAATGGGTGATTTTTTGAGTGACAAGAACTCGTAGTCTGGCTTTGCGGACCCCTGGACAGAATTTGGACTGAAGAATCCACCCTGAAAATTTGATGGATGAAAGGGTATATCTCACTTATCCAGGTTAGTGAAGCTGAAACACCTCATTTCTCCCAGCTATTTTACAGAATTTTTTGAAATTTGATTTTTAACACACATCCCTATGGGGAAATATTTATGGGTGTGAGCCCTCCAGCGATCACTGCTGTCACGCACACTGCGTTAGTCTATTTTCAGACACTGTTGAGAGGCAAACAGCGCGCGAGGCCTTGTCCAAAGGCTAACGACAAGCATACCTTCTTCTAGTATACACTTCTATAACATGTCACAATTAGGCCTACGTAGTAGAACCAAACGCTGTGCCAGAAAGAGAAACGTACGAAAATGAACAGTAAATCCGACAGCTGATGTGCTAAATCAATGTTTGTGCATTCATGCTGAAAAATGTAATGTGCTGCTCAGCTGTGCATGTTCAAAATATCAAAACAAACAGACAAACAAGTAGGTTTAGTAGATTTCGAATACTAAGTGTATTGCATTAATGTGGCACGTGGTGATTATGTAGATGACATGCATAGGCTACATCATCTATCTCAGTATCATTAGAACCATAATGTGAGTCACCGACAAGATCGCGGGGCGCACTGTGTGAACTTTGTACAGCATTTACCTATCGCCGTTGAAGGCCCCTCCAGTTCGTTGAGCATTCAACACAACAAATACTTGTCCTTCTGCCTGAGTTGCAAGCTGAAGAAAAAGAAGAAATGAATACACCATGATAATCACAACGACAACAAAGCATCAACGAAATAAAGAAATAGGACAGACAAGCAGCACGAAATCATTTCCTTGTCAGAAACGGTGTCCGGAAAAGGGTCTGGGCAATTAACCCCTATTACCCGAACCCTTCCCCTGACCCTAATCCTAACCCTAACCCTAACGGAAACTCTAACCCTAAAACGTAACCTTATCACTAACGTAACCTTATCACTAACCAGTCTTTAGCCGGGGTAATTGTCCGGGAGGGGGGGGGGGGGGGAGGGGATACATCCTGATACGCCGCAAAATAATCATTATGTGCAAGACATCATAAAGTCCTTGCGTGGTGAAACGATCAATCACCACACGTTTGTTTCCTGTCAAGCAAAGCAGTGTAATCATCCTCAAATGAACACACTCTTTTGAGAGTAATAATACTTTTCACACACAGCAAAAACTAAAAGTTGTGTGAGTATTCAAGTAGGATCACATATAAAGTTAATATTGTATAGAAGACAGAAAAACAGTCTCCTATGAAAAAAAAAAACATGTATGCAGAGTTGAAATATTCAGTATAAATGATATCAGGCCAACTACATAGTAATTACATTAACACATTAAATCAAAGTAATGAACATTCAGTTTGATTTATCTATTCAAATGTCATAATAATAATATTATGTTCGTCACTCACCTCTACTGAACTCTTCAGCGATACCACAAAGCTACTTCCTTCGACATGGGAATATAGTATACGATTCCAGAGTTTAATATAAGTAAATAAATAAAAATGAATAAATATATTTATATATTACAGATAATTGCGGCACTTTGTTTGAACTGATCTCACATAATCTGTGTTGCAGAATATGAGAGAAGGACACAACCTACCCGATATCATCATCATAGGTTAATGATGGATGAGATTCTATCTATAAGTAAAACAAGAAACTTATGCCAAGAAAGCTATGTAAACATGACGTAAGCTATCCTTGCTGCACGATGTTTTCAGATATATAAAATTCTTTATAATTTTTTTATTTGCTTTTTTTCTCCATTCTGTCAATGTATGTATGTATGTATTTATATACCTATCTATACATTATATTTATTTATTTATCTATCTATCTGTCTATCTCTCTGTCTCTCTCTCTCTCTCTCTCTCTCTCTCTCTCTCTCTCTCTCTCTCTCTATATATATATATATATATATATATATATATATATATATATATATATATATATATATATATATCTACATCTATCTATCTAAATACATAATATGCATATGCGCGGGACTAACTCTTTTGGAAGCGCTGTCCCAGAAAGCAGCCTTGGTGTTATTAGGGCAAGTAGAACTCCTCCACGTAGGACAGGCAGTGAAGTTGAGTCCCATCGAACTCGAGTCGTCTGTCGAGCCGCACCACGTGAGGTTTCCCGCCATGTAGCCAGGTAGAGTCTCCTCCAGTACCGTGTGTTGTGATGTCACCTGAGCGACGTCTTGTGGAATGTTGGCGCCTGCCACACCAGACCAGAAAGTCGTCTGCCAGATAAAAACAAAGCAAACTAACGAAATAAAACATAATAAATAGTTCCTTTGTTTGTTTGTGTTTTTTATTGTTCCAAATTCAATATCTTACAAGGAATCATAACTATAAATTATCAAGGAATTGACTGAGCAAATTGTCGAAAACAACAATTGAGAGAATTGATACAAATAAAATATGAAGAATTTACATAAAAGCATTGAATGATAGCAATAATCAAAAATTATAGGATCTATCATGATAGAGCAACACTGTGAGCAAAAGCCAAAGATAAATTCTACCCACAAACATAACCTCAACCCTAATCCTGACATCAAACTAAACCTAAACCCCATCACAGCCCTAACCCTTGAATAAGTCCGTGGAGAAAACAAGACCGGAGTAATTTACTGCAGGAACAAATGTCAAGTCCCGACAATCTCATTCAAAAAATGAATGATCAGTGATGATAGCTTTGGTTTTAAACCCGGGTCACTATATTTGTTATGCTCGTACTCTGTTTGTAGATCAGTGCATCTATACATTAAACCCGTAAATACTTTTTGGATAGCTGATGATAGGATAAACAAGACCTTATACTCATATCTCTCAATCATTAGGGAATGCATATATACATAGTAATATGCTTAAAATCACTGCTGTTGTTATTGAGTTTTCGTTCGAAGAGAGGTACTCGCGGTAACTGAATATTGTGCGGGCACTTTCCCTTTCACCCTTCATAGGTAGCTGGTAAGTTTTCAAGTACAGCTCTAATTACATTCATTTTCTCTTTCCAACCACGTTCAACTCATCAGCGGATTTCCAGTTTTGACCTTGGTCACGTAAGGACGTTTTGGTCACGTAAGGACGAATATCATACGCTTCTCTACACACCATTTGTTGTTGTTGTTGTTGTTGTTGTTTTTGTTCTTGTTAGTATCCAGTACTTCGATGAGTCATCTCCAGTTTGGCTACAATACAACCGAGCAGAACGCAAATTGAGAGCGGATTCCATACCTGATTATTATTACAGACTATACATGTAGGAGATGTTCATTATTTCGAAGGTTCAACAGACCGAAAATGAAATATACAGTATACCTTCGGAATAACGAACCTTCTACATAACGAACCTTCTACATAACGAACCTTCGGAATTACGAATCTCCGGACTAACAAACCCCTGGAATAACGAATCTTCGGAATAACGAACCTTGGGAATAACACACTGTAACCGTTAAGTGTTTGTGAAGCATGCGTCAACATAGACTTTGCCAAAAGGTATTAAAATGTATGATACATACAGATATTCGTTCGTTTCAATTTTAATGTGTGATGATTGTTCAAGTTTGGTTTGCTGGTAGAAAGCGTAATAAGGACGCATTTTTGTGTGAAAGGTCCTAGTTTACAGGCAATGATTCAATGGAACAGGTTCCTTTTATTAAAAGGAAATAAACAAACAAACAATATTGCAGGCGCCCAAGCACGACTAAAAACAACGAAGAAAAAAAAATAGTCTGAAATGGATGAGCCATTAAATTTTCACTCAGTGATTCTAGCACATTTCCTTACCTGACAAATCCCTATATATTGGCTGGTCCATGTATATAAAGCATATTATAAAGATCATCAAACATAGATAAAATGACAAACATCACTCTGTAAAGATATGTAGTAATTGCACCTTAGATATCCGCAATTAGAATATAATAAAAAACAAATCATACGACAGACTTTGAAGAACGCTTATATTCAGCCTTCAATCAAGGCGCTCTAATCACTGGTTGATTCTTGTACAATCTGAAAGCCATTGAGGGTCAGTTACTAGGCAAGTTGCCGACCCTCCTATCCAAGTATCGTTCAGTGAGAAGGCAGTAGTTTACTCTGGTGTACGTGCCAGTTCAACACTGTTGATGCTGCCGTTGGTGTCAGCTGTAGGTGGGCGTTGTTGTTTTCTTATGGTATCGAACCGCAAAATCAAATCAATCATATATATGCGGTAATTATGACTTTCCCAAAATAGAAGATTCACGCTTCAGTGTGATTCTAGATTCTTCTTTCAGAATTTCTCATTATACACAATGCTAGTAAATCACCAAGCCTTGTTTATTTTGAGTAAAATGGTTTCATCTAAATATTTCTAGGTTAAAAGGAGCGATTAGCTTCTACTAACGGTGCAAGTCACGAGTTCGACACCCACGAATCATGCTACCTACAAGTCATACAGCCCATGAGCTCGACGCTAAGCAAACGAGGCTTACGAGACGACACAGTAAGCCCTTTGTTGTAATGTCGAACTCGTGGGCTGTTTTTAAACTAATGTTGAACCCATGAGCCTTATTTGCTTAGTGTCGAACTCAGGGGCTGTTTGACTTACGGACTTTTTTTTTTCAATGTCGAACTCGTGGGTTGTATGACTTGAGGGTGTCGATCTCGTGGGATGACGCCGTTTAGACCTTCTGATTCTTCAAAAGTTTGATACCTCACACTATAATGCGTTAATTGTTTATAGCAAACTAAAATCATGACACGGTTGTTTGATTGTTTTCTTTTTAACCAGTGGCAATGCAGTGCACATTAATGTGGTAGTGAAATTAAATCACAAAGTCTATCATAGTCTGTCTGTGTGTGTGTCTTGTATTTCAGTCTATCTATTCTTGTATTATAATTCTTTATCTCATGTCCTTGAGACACGTGATCATCCAGTCGTCACGCCATGGCTTAAAAAAAAAAACGACGGAGTGGGTGTACAAAGTGTTATGAGGTCACGTCCTGTTAGAGTAGCATGGAGATTAAGGATGTCCCAAGCTAAACAAAGGAAATTAACAGGAAGTGTAACCTATCTATCATTTTTTTAACC
Organism: Diadema setosum; assembly: GCA_033980235.1. Lineage (NCBI taxonomy): Eukaryota > Metazoa > Echinodermata > Echinoidea > Diadematoida > Diadematidae > Diadema > Diadema setosum. Next base: position 421,348 of record CM067080.1, read on the forward strand.
TTCATACGGCATGTAATGAACTGATTTGGTTCCACCTGCCATTAAAAGATACAACAACAACCCTAGAATTTGATGTATACTTCAAATAAATAGCTCTTGTCATTGGACTTATAGTTCAAAAGACAAAGCTTCCGCTGTTATTTTTTCCGGATATGCACTTCAGCAGAAGGCTCTTTGCTTCTTTTGTCCTACAAGTTTTATCCGAGTGCGATGTATAACCGAGAATGTGTTAAAACTTTCAACTTTCAACAGATTTTAACCAAACATTGGCATTGCTCGCGAACATGATGTAAATTATACAATGTCAGCACATCCCATTTCTTCCATGAATATTTGAGTCTCTCAAAGTCAAACTTTTGATGAATAACTCAACATCTACCACAAGCCCTTACACCAAAAAGTCATTGTTACTCATTATTCGAATGTAATACTAATATTTCGTGGTAAAGATAACTTCAAAAACCTAATTTGGTGAAGATTTCTGGGACAGTCACTTGGAGACATATAAGGTACTGTGACAACATCGCTTTATCTGATTTGCATACGTGGTTCGATTCAACATCAAGTATGTCTGAAAAACGTGCTATACTTTAAAATCCTAGGCCTTTTCTTTTTTTGTTACCGCATTTATCAAAACTAAAAACTTGTTTGATTTGACAAAACCTACCTCTCAGTAATCACCTACACAATAGGTGGCATTAGACCTGAAAATGCCTCAGCCATCCCAGCTTCCAACAGTATCCTGCCCATACAGGGCATCAAGGAAGTCTTAAACGCGGGTACACCACACATGGTAAACATTGCCGAACGGACACAAACTCTACTAACCGCACACTGTGCACACTTCCGTTTTCCGTTTGGAGAAAACAATGTGGAAATATTGAAGTAACCTAAATAACTTAATTTAGCAGAATCCAATAGATATATCATTACTTGTTTATTTCTCCCCAATTTATTTGAATTTCTTTTCTCTGATTATGTTATTTTTACCTTCAAGTTGATAGCTTGAAGGTAAAACGTCGAAATTCGTCATTCTATCTTCATTCATTGCATCTGGCTGTCTGTATCCCACTAAGACGTCTTGTTTTGGAAGTTAAAAGAAGTTGTCTTTTCGCCCTTCACCTGGTCCTACATCAGAAGTCGTCGCCTTTTCGTCCAATTGGACTAGTTACAACAAACCGTCGTACCCTCCTTTATAGACTAAACCAGGGAGGAGAGATCTTGAGCTACTAGCGCTGCATGACTTCTGCCGATCAAACTTGTAAATTCTCATCTACACTCAATTCACTCACTTTGTCTCTTCTTGTTTGAGGAGGAGCCATGTCCAGAAACGTCTCGTAAGCATCAGGTGGTGTTGCACATGGGTCCACACTCTGAATGCCGCTCATGAACGAGTTCACGATGGACTCACATTTCAGGTTAGGGCTGGGGAGTGATCAGAAGAAGAAGAAGAAGAAGAAAACGAAGAAGAAGAAGAAGAAGAAGAAGAAGAAGAAGAAGAAGAAGAAGAAGAAGAAGAGGAAGAAGAAGAAGAAGAAGAAGAAGAAGAAGAGGAGGAAGAAGAAGAAGAAAGATCCACATAATTGGGTTTTACACAATTCTGCTGTTTCTGTCTTCTTGTAAGAAAAAGAAAAAGAAATGAAAACAGCGGAAGTGAATTCACCACACCCTCACTTAGATCAAAATGATTTTAAGTAAACATAAGATTTTTTTTTTTCTCCCTTGTTCCCTAAATTGATACAGGACCTAATTAGAATAGCTCTAAAAATGGAAATGGTGAGACAATAATATGAAGAATGATAACAATACTCTCACTACTACTACTCTTACTTTTCCTTATATTGTACTACTTTTGATGATGGCGGAAAAAGTTCAATCGCCAAACGCTTGCGCAGATTTCGATTTTTTTTCCTTTGCTTGCTTATTATTTTTGTTGAGAATTTTATTCGTCGATCTATTTTTGCTCTATTCATTTTACAAATAGGGAATAACACCTGTACAGTGAATAAAGTTGCCACATGTTAAGTTTCAGCATTGTATAGAAAGAAATAATGACATCAGTACTGCAGGTTTCAACTTTTGGCACGTCCCTTGACTTCTGATATGTGTTACTTTCTTGTCATTTTCTTCAGCGCTTGGTAAATGTCAATATAGCGGCATGCAGTGACGGCGAAACGAGTGTGTGTGTGTGTGTGTGTGTGTGTGTGTGTGTGTGTCTATGTATGTGTGTGTGAGCATGGGGGTTAGTGCTTATGGTTGTTTGGGTCAAAGGTCAAGGGTCAGACATTTTAGGCATCCCTTCACAGGCAATGACTTTCCTGCTTTTTTTTCAATACTTTTTCCTCTTGTTTGGCCAAAAATGTGCGTGTACAACTCAGACATTGCTGTGACAGATCCTTTATTTAATGATCCCCTCTTCAGTTTTATCCATGTTATGTATAGCGCAGATAGAATAAAATTTATACCTCTATTTCTTTTGTCTGTAATGGTGTGATAAGGGACAACCTTAGTGCTGTGCCTAGTTACTTACTAATTTGGTAGACATGGCTCTCCCCGTAAACACTCCCTGTACTCTTGACATCTTCCAAGGAGGATGTCAGTAATGTTGGGCGTGGTCCCTGGTCCGACATTGGAGTAGGTAAGGCTCTCGATCGTTCCCACCAGAACGACGACCAAGAGAAGAGCGAAAAGGGTGCGAAGGGGCTCCATCATTCTCAAATGTCCAAGTGATGACACTGCAGGTGTTAGATTTACCTACATAAAAGGCATAGCTCATTATTACGATTGTTTTTTACTCAGCGGACTTGTATAGTGCGTGTACTGAAAACACAAATATAATTATCTCTTCTTGAGATATTTTCCCTGCATCCTCCGCTGCCGATGAAGTGTGTGGCGCTAAGCTGCCCTTATCTACAAAATACAAGTTCAGCATGGAATTTTTCTTAATTAATGCCTTTTGCGTGTGTGTGTGTGTGTGTGTGTGTGTGTGTGCCTAAGTGTGTGTATTTGCACGTACATTTGCTTACACGTATACGTGTGGTACACGCAGAGAAAAAAAAAAACTGCAGACATTTGAGAATGATACAATAGCTTCGACAATTGTGAACGAAAATATCTAAGTTCCTAAACAAAATCACAGGGGAGGAACCAGCGTGAAAAATACGCTACCAGGTCCGGATTTATATGGGGTCAAAGTGCATTTGCCTCAAAGTTCGCATCTGGCTACTTGGCTGCCAAGTTTTGTTGTTTATCATGCGATACTTAACCGTATCTCTGGGGTTCCCCGCTTTATTGCAGGGTATATTGCACACAGCACGACGCTGTTTACTAGCATTGAGAAATACTCTATACCACACCACGCACACCACGCTGAACACGCTGTGTACTAGTATATGCTTTAGGGTACTTATAAGAGCATTGCCAAAACAGTATTTGGCATATCAATCTCAATTTTTGTTCCGGTAAGAATTTTTTCCAAACTCACCAGTGTGCCAGAAACAAAAAGGTGGGAGCAATTTATGTTACTCACGAGTCATAAATATAATGATAGATGTACAGCTAGATGAGTAGGGGTGAGATCAAGGGAGAAGGAAAGAGATATAGGGAGGGCTTGAAAGTTTAGGGAAGAGAGGGAGAGAGAGAGAAAAAAAAAAACTTTGCTTACACGATCCTTCAGTGAATCTCTTTGACCACTAAGGCCAATGTTTAAGCATACAGATCAAAAGTAGGCTAAGCGCACTCAGAGAGACTCGGGCATGAAAACTCACATTAGTCACGCTACCGCAGAACTTGATCGACAAGCCGCCAGTTTTCCAACACACAGGCAAACACATTACGCTTGTACTTCGACATGAAAGTGACACGTAGCAAAGAATAGCAATGTGTGTCCCTAGTGACAATGAAATAAAGTGTATGGAATAGGGCAATTATCATCATACCTCTACGTGGTGGGCGCCGAATCTACGGAGTCGTACGGGGTGCAAAGTTCTGTCACGCCTGTACAGGTGTTTCGCGGGGAGTTGGAGCCACCACCTTTTAGAGCCCAGTGAGCAACGGAGGGAAGTTCACACTGTGCGTCGAGATCTGCTACTGAGCTAGGTACCTGGCGGCTTGGATCCTGTTATGAAGGTCGCGCAGTGGGTAATTATTACGGCGAGTGGCGCAACATAACTGGCTTCGATCCTGATGTCATTTCTATCGTTCTGACGATGGGACTAGTTTCAGCCAAACACATTGATGCGTTGGTGCATTCATATCAATGTGCAAACTTTATATGTATTCAATCCTGTGTACGTGTGTGTCTGTTCTTGGTTTCTTACCTTCTTTTATGGCACATTTGATTTTAATTTAAGGTGTATCACTTAATACATTCATATATCCGCATCTCCTGAAGAGCATGTCGATAAAATCGCTGTGGGCGTGGCCGCCGAAAAAGAGGGCGTGGTCAGGATAAATTGTTTAGTGTGTCAACATGTAATTGCAGGAACATCCAAAAAAACAAAAAAAATCAAATGCGTTTCGTAAATACAAGATATCTTGCAATTATAATTTGTCATCAGAAATATCATATGGTTATTCCTTGTGATTATATTTAGAGTCAGTACCCCTTCAACAGGTCGTCCTGTTGTTAGTTTGTAGATGTAAGAAAGGGTCAATCACACCGGCCCTATACCACTCTTCTCCCCGTCCTTCTATGTCTGTCTTGTTAATTGCTTTTCTTTCTTTCTGCATTTGCAATCAAAGTGTCGAGAGAATACAGTTTTCAAATTTTCACTCCATCCATCGAATCCTATTGCATTGTTTGTTTGTCTATTTCTTTACGTAACGACATAAAGCATATCGATCCTTCTCGCCTTAAAATTCTACTCAGTTATACTCCACGGCTGATTTGAGACATGCCAATCTACCGGCTATTATTCGGGCGAAAAGAAATTGTCGTTCTTGGTTGGTGACCACAATGGAATTTTACTGATATTGAATTGAAGCGAACTATGATAAAATTGGCTTCTTTAATTCTTATTCAACCTCATAGTGTAGGGGGGGGGGGTAGGGTGTAGTTTATCTGATACATTAGTTTTCACTCATTACCTGCGGCAACTAAGGAGGAGCACTCAATGTTTCAGCAGAAAGAGCTTCACAAGGTTTATCAGATTTGACTGACATGATAACTAAAAGTGCAATCTTTATACTACGGAACAAAAATCAGTGGTTTCATCCAGCTCAGGCGTACATTAGGAAAATTATGGGATTTCAAAACACTGCATGTTTTCACTAATAACGTTGTGTTAGCATCAACAAAAATGCAAATGAGATAATCTAATGATGTCATTAACTTACTTGATTCCAACTGACCTACGTGAAGCTGTTACATTTCTTTGCTTGAATGGAATGGCAAAAGAAAACTTTGTACAATTCCCATCTAACTTTTGTGTTGTGATAGCTAAACAGTCATGGCTTTTGAAGTGAAGTGTCATTCCAGATAGTTAGCTGACTATAAATCCAATTACGTAAGGCGTAGTAACATCAAACATGTTTAAAGGTAGGGAATCCCATTTGCACGCCTTAAATGAAGAGTTGTATAAATACAGTGGTATGTTGAAGAGAGTATCATTTTAGAAACTCCCATAAAGTATTGAAAGTGGAAGGTAACATTTGTACATTTTTTTTGACCGTTAGATTTTGAATTGAATTGTTTTCGGGGCTCACCGTAAATTCCAGTACATTACTAGGCTACCTTTGCAGACCCATGTACTGCATGTGTGTCCATCATGTATATTTTGTGAAAAAGGTTCATCAACACTTACAAACATTTCTATATACATTCTTGCCACACACTCTATATGTTATTACATCAGCTCCTGTACTTTTAGATTTGTGTTTATAGATCACAAATACAGAAGAATGCAACAAAAAGGCTTAAGTGTGGCTGACACACAGAACTACTGAGTAGTTGAGTTTTGTGCATTATTCAAATTTTAGATAACTGTTGACTTCCAAATTTCTAAGCAGTGGCCTAAGCAAGTCCCCTGAGGTTCATATTTAATGTTTTGCTGCATTTTGGGAGGTATCCCCTACCTTTAAAGTTCGATCAAGTCGGCAACAAGATGCCTTGAGGCCTATAGATTTCAAGTTTCACACTTCTTTTTTTTTTATAGAAATAGTGAAGTTGACTCTAACCATGTCTGCAACAACTGTGATTTGCAAAAGGAATCAGATGTGTATATTTAACATCTAATCTTTGAAATGTGTGCGTGTGTATGTGTGCGTGTAGGTAGGTAGGTAGATAGATGTTGTTACAATCATTACATCTTTACAATGATGTCGTGTGGTGGCGTGAGTTTGACATTCATATTAAAAAGAAAACAAAAACTAACTTACACACAAATATACCACAGATACAAAGACGAATCATATCCAGGTTCCCTGCGAACTTGTATTCATGTAAATCATATTTATTTTCATGATAATTCTGTAGATCCAACATAAATATACAATTAATGTTACACATGAGAAAAACATAATAATACTCTCATGGCTTTGAGAGCAGTACATTTGAGGGTTCGTTTTTATTCTCTAACAAAAAAAAAGATGAATTGAATGGCGTACAAAAGTACTAGTATATAGGCCTATCTATATCATATTTATCGTTATGCTACTAAATGCGACGCGTTTTTATCTTTTTATCCATGAAAATAATTGTGTGTTGACTTCTTGTCTGATCGGTCACTTTTGTCATTTGACAAATCGTGAATACAATGAAACAACATATCTGTGAAACGAATCATTTTCGAGTCAAGAGATTTTACTTTGGCGTTCGGTTCTCGGGAAAAGATTCGACAGCATATTTGGAGCGTTTACCGCCGCGATTGTAGATTATTAAGCATTAACACAGCTGAATACTTTTTTCTTGTTTAATTTCAAAAGTCATCATGGCTAAGTACATGACTGTAGGAAATGTTGACACTGGATCATGGCATGAAGAACCCTGATATGGAACAGCGTACCATTATCTCCTTACCGATTTGACCTGACGTACTCATGATCATGTAAAATAATGAACCACAAACCACCAAAATCTTCATAACATACATCTTGTAACACAGACAGAAGTCACGCTGCACTATTGTAAAACCAGGGAGGTGGTAAAACAAACCACTATTCTTTTTAACTCTGAGGTACATTTCCTTTTCGTGGCGTGAAGGGGAATTTAACTTGACTGCAGACCAGTGTCTAGCACTATCAGTGATACACATTTATTCCAACAAGCATTAAGATGTTCCCTACTAAATTCTGAAATCCCATAGACATAATACACAGGCTACCAGGTTCCCGTATAAGGAACGGGTTAAGTTGTTAGTGTTCCTCCAAAGATGGGGCCACATCAGAATGTCGACTAAGACATCAGCCTCGAAAAATAGAAGACAAAATGATCATAATGTTTATCTCTATACAGTATTTATGTACACACGAGTCTAACTTATGTACAGTTCCTGAAACATGGTTGGTTCAAGTAATAGACTTAACAATAATACTGAAGGGACAAGACACTCTCTTGGTATAAATACCAACTGTTAATTTATATGATATAACGTTTACTTAGCTCCTACTTTAACCGTGATTGCTGAGGAGATTTCAGCATGAACACCCACACACGTCTCTAATACACATACAGAACGATGGGAAACGGAAATGGAGCAGCGATCACATTATACAGACATTCTGATACAAAAAGAAACGATAACAGAAACTGAAGGAAAAAAAACCACATATCCACACACAGTCATAAGAATGTTGTCAACGATGATAACATTCTGTCGTGTTCAAAGAAACTATTCGAGCAGGAGACAAACGCACTATTTGGAGACAGAACGTGACTAGGCTCGCTTTGTTACAGGCACTTAGTTCTCTTCCCAAAAAATCCCCATCCTAAAAAGGAAACTATTATATGCCACACATGTATGCAATAAAGCATGAAAATGTATGAAAAACATCTTGCCATATTTGTCGTTAGTTATGATGAAAAATCTACACAAGTTGGTGCAGACTGTGAATGTATTGTTACTGTCCCGCCCTGACTCCCTCAAAGGAAAAAAAAAAGAAGTATGAACTACCTGTTACAAAAAAAAGGTTCAGTTTTGGTAGGGAGAGAAAGAAAATGACAAAATCACAATCATTTATCATTTAAAAAAAAAAATCATTTCTCATAACAAAATAATGCAGTTGTATGTAGAGTCATGTGATTTCGAGCGCGAGAGAATCACAACTCGGACTTGGCAGCAGAGTGAGCAGACGGTCTGGTTGAAAACTTTGTACGGGAATGCCAGCAATCGAAACAGTATCAAGCTCTTTCCCTACTGTGCGACAAAACACTTAATTACATTCAAGCACACTCCAGTCAATATTATAACCGTATCCACAATTATTCATTCAGTGCTGTATATGAGTGGGTTCTTCTGGTCAAAGCAATGTGCTCAGCATGACAAGGTAACGTATGACATCACAATATGCTATCATTTAATGTTAAGCTGGAATATTCACTACTCTTACTACTTGATCTACATTACACCTACGGTGACCAACAAACCACGTGCACCCTATGATGAAGTTGTAGCCTTAAAAAAAAAAATCATGTATAGCATTTGGCTACCAGTCAGAGAGCAGGATAGGATTACAAAGACATACAATCACAAATTTTCTGGCACACATACACAGACTGATACAGTGTACAGGGGACAACAGATCATTGAAACCTGTGGAAACTGAGAATGATGCATGGCAATGATGATGTACCAGCAAGCTGTAATTATAAAGCCCTGTTTAAACATTTACTTTCATCCTAATTGGGTGGGGTGCAAAGTTTATTCAAGGTTAGAAATATTGGTCTAACCACTCATTTTCCTCAATTATTTTTCCCCTTCTATATCACGTATGACTTGATCCCGATTAATTTTTGTTGTGTGTCCCATGTTCTGGAGCAGATAGCAGGTTGGTAGAAAGTCAAAGAAGACCAAACAAAAAAAGAAGATAATTGGACACAAATACAAAAGCTTACTGTAAAGAGAAAAAAACTATACAGAAGACATTTGGGGTCTTAGATACCAACAATACCCCATTTATGTCCTACAGCTCTGAAGGCAGCTAATCAAGAATAAATCTGACATGATATCAGTCAAAACATAGAACAGTGATTGTATGTGGTGTGTAAAAAACAATGACATGAAAATAAGACGGAAAACAGCATTGAGCTTTCTTTTTTCTTCTCCTTGTAGAAGTATTCTTCTCTTTGCATCCATCACCTACAATTGGACACAAGGGCAAAGTTGAGGGCATTTTGAAACACAGGACAATACCAGAGAAAGCATGCAAAACAAAAACAGACAAACAAGAAATCAAGAGGTGCGGGTTAGCGAAAGACAGCTAAACGTGAAGTTTTAACATGCCTTGAGTCTAAGTCAAAGGTGAGAGTAAATAAGTCACAGATCAAAAGAAGACTAACCAAAATACAGATTAAGCCTTATTTCTCTACCAACAAGCAAGCCACATAGGTATGAAGTGAAATCCTAAAATGTTTGACATTAACCATAAGAAATATAATAAAAAAATGGATAGATAAATGGGGAGTAAAGTACAGATCTCATTTCAAACTACCCACAATTTTTTAGTGATAATATTGAGCCCATATATTTTAACATTCAAATTTTCTTACGACCCATCCATGACAAAAAATTAATGACGTTATCTCCCTGTCTCACACTAAACCCTGGGTATAATATCGCAATACACTGTACTGCTCAATTCTGCGCAATATCACTCCACAGTTTACTGTGTCAAAACATTCTGAAAGAGTTGGTACCGTACACTAATAATCATTAATTCTCATAATCAGATGTATGGGTGCGTTGTGAAAAAGAAAATAATAACACAAGGGACTGGTATACAGAGACTTATGTTCATAGATGCTTTCAATACATGCAGTACTCATAAGAAAAAAAAATGATTCCATTTATTCACCAGGTCCTGTAATTCTTAATCTCTATGAGATACATATTACTGTCACTTCTATTGTTCTGTCTTCTATCTTTGTTAAAGTTATCTAAAGCATCTAGCATGACCAAACTAAGGGAAAGAAAATTGCATAATTTTGATACATTTTCACACACTCATATGCTCTTTCTAAGCAAACATGCAATTGCTCATTTTTTAAGTACAACTGTATTCAGTAATGAAAATGTTGGATTTGAAAAAAGAAAACCCAAATTATTCATAATACAAGAAATTTACATCAACTGATTTTGAATTGATCATTCATGTCATCTCTCACGGTTCAGTTGATATGATCTATGATTTTTTTTTCATTAAAAATCATGACAGTATCCACAGAATTTACAGCAAAAGAATGATGTTGATACATTGTAATCTGCTATGCAAACATGTTTGAAATAACACATCATCCCAAACATGTGGATCTATATCTAACTCTGCAGGTCCATAAAATTTTATGCAGCACAGCTTGGGGTGTTTTTCTACATACAAGATCTGGAAAAAAAAAATCAGGATACCAAGTCCCTTGTGCCGAGTGGCTGTGCTGCACAGGCCTGAAATCTTCCGGAACACTGCCGTCACTGCTGGGTATTTAAGGGAGTGAAACCCATTGCTTTTAGTTTTCCTCTTTTAATAATGGGTAAAGAAAAAAACTATTTTAGCAGAACAGGCCTTCAAAAAGAAGTATTATTTTTGGACATAAAATCAAACAATGCTAATGAGAATATCTGCTTTTCCTATATTCACCAAGTTCAGGGTTGGTGAAAAGGATAAGCAATATGGACCACCTCTGCTTATTATTTCCTGTGTTCTTTTTGAGATAGCCGTTCCGAGGGAAATCTTTCCCGTTTAATCCACAACATACCATGTGCGTAGAGATATCCATATGATAACAGGCCAAGGTTATATCTACAGGCAAACAACTCAGTTCACCCGGAAATGAAAGCCCTGAGCTTATAGTCTTGTTAATTCAGTAATTTCTTTGGATGCTCAGCCCTGTAGCCCTGTAAAAAGGTTGTTATTGTGTACTCAATAAGTGTCACCAATTTGTTCAATGCCTCTTATTAAGCATTTCATGTCCAAGCCATCTGCAGCTACCTGCCTCAAATGGGTCTGGGACAATTACCCCTAGGCGATTACCCCAGACCCTTCCCCTGACCCTAACTGCACTCCTAATCTTGAACATAATCCTAACCCTAACCCAAACTCTTACCCTAAACCTAATCTTTACCCTAACCTTATCATTAACCAGTATTTAGCCAGGGGGTAATCAATGCCCTTTCCATTTGTCATTTGTGTGTTTTTGTGTGTGTGTGTGTGGGTGTGTGCTGATCTATCTTTGCACAGTTCATCCATGTACCATCCCACTCCTGCCAATTAAGTCTCAATAATGACACACACCTTATTACTCCCTGCTGTGAGCAAAAGTTGACATTGCAATAATTGCCAAGGTGCCAAACATTGGTTTTTTTAGTGCATGGACTGCACTGAGTGGATTCTTGGCTGAATGCCTCTTTCTTTTTCCACATGTTTGTAACTTCCCAATCGACTGAACTTTACTGCTGGTCTTTAGACAGCTGTTCATACTACGCTTCAAATTAATCCTTGCAAAGAAGGATGAAAATAATTAAACAAGATTAAAAACTTTCCTTAAGGTTATTAAGATATAAGAATTCCTCTAAATTAATTACAGAGTGATTGTTGAACTGTGATACATTACAGCCTGATTTAATGACCATCTGTCTATTACCCATTCCATACTAAGTTCTGAAATCCCCATAGACTTGATACACAGGCCACCAGGTTCCTGTATGGAGCAGGTTAACACAGAAGAGACTTCTAGCTGTGTCCCTTTGGACTATTTTATAGTTCAATGAACTTGTCTGTGTTTATATCTTCAATAATCATTTCTGGTCAGTTTCCCTTTGTTTGCTTTCATTATTTTGTTGAAATGTGAATGAAGAGTATAGAGATCACAATATCTCATACATGTACTGATGTTTTCCACTGAGAATGAGCCTTAACTCTAGAATAAAATATCTGGAGATTTCTGGCTTCAACTGGTTTTTTCTGGTCCTAAACTAATCTCACTAGACTATTTTGTTATACCCTTTTGACTCATCATGGATAGTAGTGATCACTAACAATCAGAGGAGTTAATGGCATACAAACTCTGAATACTTCATTGTGATGTTCACATCCTTCAAAACAAGTCTATGGCATCAAAATGCAGTTCATACAAAAGGGCAGGATATTACAGTCATTAAATCTTGTCAGGAATAACACTAGCTTAACATAATCACAATGTTTAACACAAAAGCTAGAAAGGCACACTTCCACAGGCCTCGGCAAAACCAATACTTTTGTTTTGTTCTCACAAATGACAATCCATGTACACCCATCCTATTTCACCAAGATCTAGGTCAGAACTGATTAACTGTCAAGCATTAATTTCATACGACAGGGCAAAGTCCACCGATTTCAAGAATAGAAATCTGAGTACTGCATTCAAAATGAGACAAGATATACACAGCCACAGTACGTTATCAAAACACTCACAGCCATAATCTCACTCATGAAAGTGATAAACCAATCACAACCAGGAAATGGCCCCCACATTCAACATCCTCAAAACACACTAGACAGTCTGTACTATGAATGAGGGTATCAGATTTTAGCAGTGTAGTGTTCGAGTCCCATAGCGATTGCCCTTTTCGGATTTTCAGAAAATTATCACCCTTATTTCACATTACACTTTCTATTTCAAGTACCATATCACTGTTAATGTGCCTGTGCAGCTGGCTTCTAGCTCTCATCATCTTCAATGCTTCCTTTTGAAGAAAAAAAAATCAGGAAAGTTTGATGTAATGCCTTTTCAAGCAACAGTGAGTGTTGAATAGCAATCATTAGTTTTTAATCCTTGGTTCCTTTCATGACTGGAAAAAAAGTTTACCAGGAAAATAATTGTGCACATCAATATGGAACATCATGTGTCTTGCAAAGATAATATAGAGATGATACACATAATCACCTACAAATTCTATAAACATACATGTATTTCTCTATGAACACTATAAAACAGTGACAAAAAATGATACAGCTATTAAAAAAAAAAAACTTGAACCATTTTGTATCAATTTTCCCCATGGTTTCATGCACAGACATACCCAACAGTAAATGGAATTCCCCTGTTCATATACTCTTGCATTGTCAAAGCATACAAGGGAAATACTTTAATAACAGCATTATAGATTCTTTGGCAGCTGTATAATTCAAACTGCATTGAGAATGCAGTTTAGCACACACTAAGCATTAGTATAATGTACAAGAAAATACACTCAATAGGATATAATATACCATCATAATGAAACAAGAGCACAAATCTTGGGATTAATATACAAACTAATATTAAGTTCCCACTGAAATATCAAAAATTTGGAAAGAGAAGCACTGATTTTTTTTTCAGGGGTGGATTCCTGAAAACATTGAACAAATGAACAAGCAAAAAGAAACAACACAAGCAAAAACAAATTCATATCTGACACATCCATGTGATTTGTTCTTTTTAGTTTTCATGGCATTGGCAAGTTTCATCTTCTTCTCTTTCTTTCTTTCTCTCTTTCTTTCTTTATGTTTCTCACCCTCTGGTAAAGGAAGTTACTTTCATGGTTTGTGTATGTCACTTTATGAACAAAACATTTTGACATAACTAAACTACATGTATTTGAATTCGAGTCAAACAAGAAAGGTTCAAATGGAGAAGTGGGGGGGGGGGGGGGGGGGGGCTTGTGCTTACTTTCACCTGACATGTTACAGAGCTTGTTTTTGTCATATAATAACATTAGTGAAGGGTGATGAAAGAACAAAATGAATTTATCATCCATGTACTGCAGATAAATAGGCCTAAACAGACATAATATAGGCCCTACTGCAATTCTAATGCAGAATGCAACATTCATTCTAATTAAAATCAGAAAATGACTCTGTTAAACAGATGCTAGCTACCACTGAGACTCTTTCTAATCTCCCATAATTAAACCATCTCATATGATCTTTTTGGGGAGTTTTTCTTACCAAACTACAACTTCAATTATAAGCAGGCACCTACCCAAGCACATCAACCACAGGGAATCATGCTAAATTAGGCCTTTTTCTCACAGCCAACATTTTGCCTCAGCTCCTTATCATTAATGTGCTGAAGTTAAGCTATCCAGTCCAATTCATTTTTCCAGGGTTAAAGATTTACTCCTTGTTTATTTTCATTTGCCTCAATGAGAGAGGGTTGACCCTGTAAATGTCAAAGTCCAGGACTATCTAGCACTCTTATTGGGAAAAGTTTGTCATGATTGCAGTGCCTGGCCACTAAAGTCTTGGTGTACCAGTGGGAGCAAAAATCAGAAGTCTGGAGCTAACTGGTGCACGATTTAGCAGTTCTCCGGTATTTCCTTTTCTAGCTCCCATGTCTAGTTGGATATTGTCAAGTGTTTGGTTTGCTTGATAGCCCAACATTGTCCCTTCTGTACAGAGCATCTCATGAATATGCTGCTGGGTAAAGAGAATTTTGAGAGTATGGACAGGATGATGACAATTATCATGTTTCAGAGATAACATGGGACCAAGGGTAATGAGGAAAGGGCTAAAGAATATCTTGGGTCAAGAAAAAAATATGAGACTACGAAAAAGCCGTGAGAAAATGGCTTTTCATTTCATCAATACATGTCCATGACAAGTACACTCAACACAATGTATGCAGTCCATTTTGGTAGAGCTTTAGGACAATATACAGTTGAGTGTATGAAGAGGTTAATATAGGCCATCAGTTCCCATGCATGTATAACTTTACAGGTGGAGTGTAGTCAAACTTGCACCACTGTGCTCCTCTCAAGGCACTTTTCTTCTGGTATTACCCCTGACTGCTAACATGGTGTTGCCTCTCCCATCATTCATACACATCTAGGACTCTCTTTAGGGCCTTCTTAGGACTGTTGTCATGACAATGTTGAACCAGGTAGGTTTCTGGATAAAATGTTAAAAGAAACAAAACAATGCATATTCATCAATTTGCTTTACATCCTCAGTGACCACATCATTACCCAATCTTTCCATAGATTTAACACAATTACTACCACCTACCACAAAACAATGATGTAGATATTGCACGTTTGAGTGGACATGTAAAAGTGTGTATAGACCCAGTAGCATGGAGATACAATGCAATGGGAAGGTTGGCCAGACTTGGATAGGCCTATATTTGGGAATCCCCACAATAGATTGTGTACAGCTCTATCACTGATCTGTACGTATAAGTACACACACAGTTGACAAATCTTGACTGGAGTTTAATGTTACCGATGAAAATATGCTCTGATGCACATATTCGCTGATACAGTGAAACCCCATTATAACGAGTTCGCTTATAACGAGGAACCGATTTTAATGAGGTAATCACGTAGGTCCCATATTTCTTTGAGTGTAAACCTATGGGAAAATGGATCAGTTAAAATGAGTTCAGTTATAATGAGATTCAGGTTATAACGAGGACATCTTCGGTGCGTCATGATCAAGAAACACATAAGCAATTTGATCGGATACAACAAGGTTCCATTTCTTGACCTGCCGCTTTCAAACAAGCGACAGACAAAACATTGCAAACCGAATTCACGTTATCCTTCTGTTCTCTTTCTCGTTTTGCAGAGTCATTCTAACCACATAGCGCACGTGTATCACGATCTTATATGTGTGTAAACACGTCAGCTTTATTGTAGCCATCCTCATGCCGTCTCTCTATCAATGAATGATCTGAGGCGGGAAGAGGAAACAAATGTGCTAGGCTCAGTCGTCCCGCCGTTATCCCTCTTTTATCCTATATATTATCACTGACAAATGCCGAGTAACATTCTTTGCATGTTTTCTTATAAACCATGCGATAAGACACACGAATACCGTCTGATGTTCTTCAGTCTTTGAACATGTTCATTTGATTTTTTTTTTTCGAGATATGCGTAGGCAGCTTACTTGATATTAGCTCAAACCAGTCCGTAATGTGAAAAAAAAAATACTCATTCAAAATTGTTTCATCCAGTGAAACAAACTGGTGAAAGTGGAATGCATGTGAAGCTTATCATAATCCTTTCCATATTAGTTCTGACTTCCAGTTGGTTTGCTGGTTGGAAAATTATTGATGTGTACACTACATAAAAGATTGCAGCCGAAATAATTAATGAAATCATCGTGATGTTCATTATTATTTCAAACTGTATTTTACAAATGAATAATTTCATTCTTTCAGAATGGTCCATTATAATGAGAGATAGGCATAAAAAGGATCATGAATTCAACCATGTCGTGTACCTTTCAAGAACGCATGTACAAATGAGAAGAGATTTTGGGGAGAAAAATACAAAACGCATTTTCAACCCCTGCTGGTGCAAACATCATGGAATTAAATAATTAATGTAATCATCGCGATCCCGCTGGGCCCTCACAGCGTAAGATAAGTTGAATAATGCATGTTACTCTGCTTGCACCCATGTTCAGAAAAAAAAAATAACGAACGTTTTTAATACAATGTAATTTTGTTTATTAATTTCATACTGTGTTTCACAAACAACAATTTCAGTCTTTCAGAATGGTTCAATACACGAGGAAGAGATACACTACATAGGTGTAGAAAGGATTACGAATTCAACCCTGCCGTGCACTTTTCAAGAACGCATGCACAACACACGCGAAGAGATTTTACGGAAGAAAAACAAAGAACGCGTTTTCAACCCCTTCTTTTTTTTTAATTCTTTTGGTGTCAACTCACAAATGATTCCTTTTATTCTTTCTCAATAATAATGATCCATTTACTTGTGCAATAACAACGCAAAGACTGCTCATCAGTTTGATTGATTGGTATGTGATTCCATGCTTATGTTTTTCTTTGTGTTTAGTGCGTACGGTTATAACGAGGAACCGGTTATAACGAGGCAATATCGGCAGTCCCACGGACCTCATTATAACGGGGTTTCACTGTAGCAATTCTATCCAGCAGGCCTATGCTAGGTGTGTTTTTTTTTTTATGTACATTGTGGACATTGAATGGAGATCAATTCATTAAAGTTTACCCTCTCTCCTCAGACTACCAGGTATTGAAATGTTGCTGACGTCATGCAGCATGCTGAGAGCACAAGTGACTACACACAAATGCTGTAACTCATTTTTAATATACACCAACATCATATCATTTTGCTGGAGGAGGGCAGATCCAAGATTCACCTTGTCATTGATACAGCTCTAGCTGAAATTTTTCTTTGGAACCAGGAGATTTATGCTGATGTATTTCAGAGTGCTTTACTTATTTAGCAAATTTTTGCAAGTTGATCAATATTTGAAAAACTACAATGTCACAACATCGCAAAGAATATCGCCTCTTCAAACACAAATGCATTGTATAGCATCTCAACTTCAGTAAATCTTTACCATGAAGTCCAGGTGATTTTACCTGTTTGGAAGTTTCTGAAGAGTGGAACTGTCCACTGAAATCAACCTTCTGGCTCGGCCTGGTCTTGTTCTTCTCATCTCTCCAACATGCTGACCGGTCTCTGGGGTATGATGTCCGGTAGGTTTGACCCCATGGGTGGACACACGCTGTCTGGTATCACATGTCTTGGGTCTCTTTGAAGGCTGGAAGATCAATCACCATCGGTAACACATCTTACATAATAAAAACGGTCACATGATAACAGCAGCAGAAATTAATACACACACTGCTGGCAGTTTCCATTCTCACACTGGCAACAAAACACCACAAAACAATATATTGGTTAATTCTTTCTTCAAGCTACCTAGGCATATCTGACATATGATATTTATCAAGAAAGAGTTCTGTTTACACAATGTATATTCCTGTGGGCATATCCTTTGATTTCACCTCATAGAAATCCAACCACTGATATTGATTGTTTATACCCATACATCTTGCCTGTGGTCTTGAGCTTGATACATATTTCAAGGAGTGTTTACAGGTGAATAATTGTAAATTCAGTGGAAAGTTGGGTGCTGATGTGTTTGAATTAGCTTTCGTGTGTGCACCATGGCATGGCAGTCTGAATGAATTGCTAGCTCCCTTGGGAGTAGAGCGAGAGAATTATTACAGTCATTGGTTTAATTCCACTGACTAGGGTAGTAATGCACTTTGAGCACCAGAATATATTGCAAGTGTGCAATATAAGAAACACAGACCATAACTGTGTGTTATCATTATGCTATCACTATGGAAAACATACAACCCAATCATGTCTAAAACATGTAAAATTGAATTGATGAACAACAAGTGGATCATGGGGGGGGGGGGGGCAGGGAGGACACAGAATTTACAAAATGCATAGTTGACATCCAGTTAACCTTATATAAGTCAATTAATCACCTATTAAAGTAGAAGGTCTTTTCAAGTCCTCTTCTCTTTATATTCTATTGATTCTAATCCCTCATAAGTTGATTTTATTTTTCTCTAAATTGAAGCTATTTCTTCAGTCCAAATAGATTTGACTTAGGCAAGGTTGACTGTATTTACTGTTTCCTCTTGGTACATTAATGCAAACTGAGCATCTCTCTTACACAAGTCTGCCATCTGAAGAGTGATCACTAGACCATTTTATGCAAATTGTCTCGAAACATACTTCCAAGGTCAAAATTGCTCAATGTGGAACATCCCTGCATTGTTTGTACTGAGCCTGCACTGAGTGCAGACTGTGTTTACACTCCTCACAATCTCTTGAGTTTAGCTCATGGACACTGGTTCACTACGGTTAATATTTGTGACCGGCGACAACGGTTTCAGGCAAAAGTCGGGAATTTTGAAAATTCATTTTTTCACTGAATCTCATTGCCCATTTCCTAAGCTTTGCATTGATATAAAACACTGGTATTCTTCGGCACCATAAGTGGGCATAGAAAGAGAAATAAAATGCACTTTTTAAGTTGTTAGCCTGACAAAATTGCGAGAAAACAGGCTTTGAAGATTCACCTCTTTCTCAAAGACAATGTCCGAGCGGCGATGCGAGGGGAGAATCACCCATCCGTACGATGGTGTCAAACGATGTTAAGCTCCGCCTCTAGCAACCACATCGCCTTCCGATTGGCTCACTGAGAGAGTCAAATTTCCCGGGCACCTTCCTCGGGGCTCAGCGTATGGAGCCGAAAAACAATGCATTTCGCTCGGGCTTGTTTACCAGTACGTCTTTCAAGATGGTGAATACGATAATTGCACGTATGGTGTACATGTACAATGTACATGTGCATGGTGCACGCATTACGCAATGGCATCCACATGCCACTGCCGTGTGCATGTAGCAGGAGCGGTGGCGAATCCACACATTTACAAATCGCGTTTTCTTGTGGTGCCTTTTGAAGACAGAAAATTGCTAGTGCTTGCAAGGGTCACGCTTCCTGTTTGTTTTGCTTTTACAAGACATGCATATGTTGCTTTTTTCAGTGGTGCTAATTAAATTAAAACAAACAAGCAAACAAACAAACACGACTTGTTAGTTTGGAGCGATCTTGACGTGTAGTATGACTATGTGAATATGATTGGTTACATGTGACCGCTCCTTTCCTCTCATCTACCTTCCATTGAGTCAGTCTGCTGTCATAATTTTTACTACTACAGTACAAGTAGACAAATTTGAGAATATTTAGTTTTCTTTCCACACGATTATGTCATGCTGCATGATTTTTGTTTCACTTCCGTTGTCGAACATTGCGGTAGAATACTTTGGATAGAAAGCCAAACGAAGACCACGCACTACAGACCGAGGGTATATAAACCACTATAGCAAGAACAATGGAGCATGTAATCGTGCACGCGTGGACAAAGCATTCCCCAAACGCTGCAACTGGTGTCTCCGAAAGCCGAATTATGTAAATGTATGCGATGCACCAGCCAATCGCATGCGAGACCATGCGCTGTAGCAACGCTGAGGATATTGGCGCGGCGTTCGAAAGAAGCTCGAAACTGACGAGTGCGATCCAACATAGGGTGCTTAAAATTCCATTTTCGATAGGAAAAACTTAGTCTTAAGCTATGAAATTTAGTGTAGATGTAGAAAACATATCAAAGATTCGATTTCTGCAAAAAACCTAAATCGACGAAAATAATGGTCAAAATCTTTGTACCCCGCCTAGGACGGAATTTTCTCTTGCGACTTTTGCCTGAAACCGTTGTCGCGGGTCACATTTGTCTGAATGCAGCTGGGCATGTTTCCTACCTTTCTATTGATAACTGTCATCATTTCATTCACAGGAACAAAGACGCCATGGTTCCTTGGGCACCAAAAGTATCTTCTGCCATGCACAGTGCCGTCATGTTTACCAACTGAAATAGAAACAGAGTCAAACTTGTTGAAGTGCCATTACTGGTTAAAGCTTCATACACAGATAAACATCACTGTCGCCAATGCATAATCAGAAGAAACTAGGAAGTAAGATCTTTGTCCCCAGTAAGTGATAGCCTCGATCAAAAGAGGTCAGATATTGAGGCATTCATATTCCACACCAAGTTCTGTAAATGAGCCTAAACATAACATTCTAAATTGTACACACTTAAATATTGATAAGCTCATACTGTGTATTCAATTAACTTAACCCATTAAGAACGGACTGGTTTTGCCACAACATGCATTTTCCATAGACACCTACCTGAGTATACTCGGAACTCACCCTCAATGGGAGTGTTTTTTTCATCCACTGATGCAGATATCTGGAAACTTACTTTCTATGAGATACAGATCATCCTAATCCCCTTAATCCCTTATAGCCTTAATGTTGGATTGACTGAGGCACATTGCTATACCAAAGTGGGCTGGCTAACTTTACAATTGCAAGGTCAAGTTTGGATGTTTGAATTTTTAATTCAAGAGTTTGAAAGCAAAAGAAAAAGCTCATTAATATACTGTATACGCCATATATTTCACGAGTCTGAATTTTCGCGAATCGGGAATTCCCAACGATTTTGCGAGTGGTTAAATTCGCGATTGTGGAGTCTTGTACTGAACGCAGAAGTATACACGCCTACGTCACATTCACATCGGGATAAGAGTCAATATTTTCATGTGTCTTTAATTTCGCGAATAGCGCCTAACTCGCAAAATTTGCGAAAATAAAAACCTCGCGAAGTATTCAGCGTATACAGTATGTGGTATCAATCGGAGACAATATTTAATACTACATCACATTGAAAACTAACACTGTCCTTCCTTAGATAAGAGAAGTGACATTACCACTGCCAATATTGACAAACATCACTCTGGCCATCTGGAGTAGTGATCTCATAGACTGTGCAAACTGAATGCATATGAATAATCTATAATCTTCAGGGGCGGATCCAGGAATTCTGTCAAGGGGAGGTGCCTTTGCAAAATCAAAGGGGGGTTTCTTTTTATTTCTTTTGTTTTAACCAAAAATAAAGAGGGGGCGCACACCCCGTGCGCCCCTTTCTGGATCCGCCACTGATCTTCACCATGAAGGGGCATAGAGAAAGGCAGTGTATGGGTTAACTCTCACCAGGAGCATCAAGGTGTATTCCAACGTAGACAGTACCGGGTGAAGAGCTGCGGTCAAGATGACCAATATACCTCACATGTCCAGTTCTCTCTCCCTTTATTAAGACATGATCGTCCAGTCGAATGGTGAGACTGTTAGCAAACAAGAGAACATGAAATATGGAATTTACTACATCATTCCCATTAAAATATTACATAATATGTTCATATCTGGCTCACCCTGACTATGAGAAGAAAAACATTTCAACATCATGTGGGGATATGAGCCTGCATGAGTGGATTCAAACTAAGAAGTCAGGTCATTAATGCCGACATACCAATTATCCATCTCACTGCTAAATAGAGGGAGACATACCATGTGCAAAGACGGTGTTGATTGCCTCATGAAAGGTATAATCAGATCACTTTTGAACAGATTGTAAAATTTTCCTCAGACTTCACTAACATGTATGGTCCTACTAATGTGTATCCCTTTACTGAATCCACTGAAATATTGGGGGTAAATTTCCCTCTAAAGCACCCATATGTATTTGAGATAGCACGAAAGTAAATTACAAACTAGTTGTGATTTCATAATAAAACAAAGGGTGACTTGCTGATACAAATCATAGGGCATAAAATGTCAAGACAACATACTTCCTTCCAATCAAACATTTGAACCTTTAGTCTCTTGTACCAATGTTTGTTTTTTTTTTCCTGTGTATTCTTGAGCACACATTGTCCCTAACAATGCTTTATTTGTAATTTTTGGATTTTTTTGTTTCCACGATGACTACATGTACCAAATGGACGTCGCACAGTCATTTTGAACAGTCTCCAACCAGGTTCCTTCAACATTTTCATTGACAGCATTCTTGTCTAAAGTACTGCAGATGACCTGCAAACAGAGTTTGTAGTTGGAGTAGGATTTGGAGCATGACTGTTTAAATGCTTCTGATGAACATATCTTGAAACATCTTAGCATGACAATGACAGATTTCAAGAAGAGTTCATACTTTTCGTCTTTCATGGCACTGGACTCTGATGACCCTTCACCCCTACTGCTGGTTGAGCTGAGGTCAGAATTCCTTGGGCTGATACGAGAATTGGAAATGGCAGGTAGGCTAAGGAGATACAAAGAAGATTGTGAAGACTTTAAAGGTCCTGTTTACCTTTGGGAACAGTGATTTTAAAAAAATTCAAGATATGACATTTAATGCATATGTGTAGGTCTGTTGTACCACAAAACATCCTATCATACAAAATTTTTGCGATAAAGCCTTAGTTAAATATAAGGAGATATTAATCTTTATTTTTCTCAATAAACTGTAACTGTAGACAGCTAAGTCTGGAAACATTTTCATCATAACTATTGTTCACATTTTGTATATTTAACAATACTTCACATCAATTTTACCGATTCAAATTTTTACAGTGGTTGTTTGCATCCCTCACATTTAAGAACTATTTCAAAGCACTAATGCTGGGTTTTTGTTTCATCTGCAAATGGTAAATTATGCCTTTAACTCTTTATGTGCCACATTCAAACGTCCAACTCAGTCGACGGTGCGCTAACTTCGCATATTCCCCGACTAACAAGCAATAGTAAATTTATCAATTTCCAAATATGTAAGGCAGGGTCAATATTAACATTTTTCTCTGGTGGCCTGAAAAAGCAATGTATGTAATGAAAGGAATAGAAAGGAATTTGAATTTCAGCTCCCAATCAGGTCACCAAAAAATAACCTTTTTAGAAATTTGGTGGCCCGACATCAATTTTTAGTAGCCCCTGGCCACCACGAATGTTGAACCCTGTATAAGGTAATTTTCTATTGGCATCCCATGATGTTAAATGAGGGTGATGTAGAATTTTGACTGACTCCAAACCAGAACATTTGACACGATACTGTAATATGCATAATCACTTCAAAATGCTATCAACTTGTAAACCATAAAACATTTGATGTGACTTCTCTACTTCAAATTATAATTCTTGATCAGTGACAATGGACCTAAATTTGGTTGGAATGCTGGCATTAGCAGACATACATCAAGACAAATTTTCTCAAGAGCTGAGTAGATAAGTTTGTCTCCTTACCCCTGGGTAAAGTTAGCATCGTGTTGTGTTGGTGAGAGGGGGGAATGGGGCAGTTCTGTAACCTCTTGGACACTATGACTCTGCCCCCTCTTTAAGGCATGGGTGGAGGCTGTCTCATTTTCTACCAGAACTTCACACATTGCAGGTGTCTGAAAGAAATGAGAAAGCTTTTCTTGGTCAGGAACTAATATAAGAAGACAAAGAAGAAGTAGAAGAAAAATGCTTTCAATACAATGACAAAATTAAAGTGTATCAATACCATGGAAATTGAATTGAATTGAATTGAATTGAAATGGTTTATTGATATCAACATCGTCGCAGCCAAAGGCCGAATTGTGACGTTTTACAGCAAATGATATAAAATCAAATTTGTGTACAGCTAGAGTACACAAAAGAAAAGTCATAATGCACCTGTAATAGCCCCAGAGTATACATGTACATTCAATAAATTAGATCATTATATGATCATAAATCACATGATAGGGGACCGCTTATATGCTTTTCTCATGGGAGAACATTTATGAGTTAGCAAATATGCAAATGAGGGAAGTGGTGCTATTATCAAAATACGGACATGATCTCTTGGAATGCATTGCATTCAAAGATGTACAAAGACACATATATTCCATAAAGTGTGTATCTATACAAACTTACAGTTGTGCATATAGCTACTTGAGTTTGTCAATTATTCACTTGTTTGTGATGTTGCTGTGTGAGGATAGTCACCATGGAAAATTTAAGATGAAAATTTGCATCAACCTAAAAGTACATTGCCTTACCCATAGTATGACAGATTAATGACTTTTGCTGTTAGCATCAAATAGAATGTTCTACTAAGTTTAAATTCTCTTCGGGGGGGGGGGGGGATCATAAGTCTCTAGATGAAGTTAAGGGACTTAAAACATCTATTCATATCATTGAAAAGCCTTAAGATGAAACAGTCTGAATGTTCCATTCCACGCTATGCGGTGGATGATACACAATTTGTAAAACAGAAATGAAAAAAAAAAAACAAAAACATGCAAGCACCTAAAAAATTAATCAAACATGAACCAGATGGGTCCAGAAGATAGCTGCAGGGATTTACAGCTCAGGGGACATGGGAGACAAATAGTCAGAACATCAAGCATAATACAGTCACATGTCTTGACATTACTCCATTAAATCTTTGTCATACGTCTGTCTGTATGATACATTGTATGATCATGTTACCTCTGGTATGCATCTCTCTACATGCAGTTCTCACCTTGTTTTCACCAGCTGAACATGGGTTGACCCTTGACCCTAACCTGACCTGCTCCAGCTCTGACCTCAATCTCTGAAGTTCTAGTTCCAAAGCAGCTCTTGCTTCACAGGCTGTTAGGAGGAGAGGAATAGAGGGAAAGAGAGATAGAATGAGATGATAAAACAGCCAGTTCTTAAGGAGTCAAACAGATGTCAGTGAAACCTAATACTCCCAATGCGCACAACTGCCACATTCAGTGAACTTTCTGCAGTTTAGAAGGCATCTCTTACCCTGCAATATGCTTTACTTGATGAACAATTCTTCCATAGTTAAGCTTTCATGAAAACAAGAAAATCTGCCATTAAGTGGTAACTTTATCTAGATAGTGTGGATGAAATGACATCTGAGCAAAAAGACTTGTCTTCTTTAAAAAAAAAGAAGAAGACCTATGAAATGACTAACACCAGGAAGAATACAAAATATCAGAATAATCAATAACATAGATCACATCTTTGACAAGTGTTTATACTTATTACCATGCTCTCTACTTTGAAAAGAGTACCGCAGTTTTGATTTGTTGATGCTGCATTTTTTTTTTCTGCAAGTGACAAGTGTGAGGGATGTGAACTTTTATTGAACTTCCAACATTCTTTTGAGTGCTCTGACACTTTCTAGAGAGCACTGCAGACTAAGGACAGGTGATCCAGTGGCACATATGTGACAGTGACTGGCATACAACAACTCGCAAATATATTTTATGCAGCCATACTAGGCGGGAACAGCTGTTCTGTGGTATGAATTATCAATAAAACATGCAGAAGCTTGTTGGTGGCTGGAGCCAGAAGTCTGACAGTTGGTCTAGCAGACGACTTTTGTGCTTGCAGACCAACGTCAACCTAAAATTTGACTTGTCCTTGAAAACTTAATATCTAATTCCCAAGCAATGCCCTACTAGGTTTAGGATTAACTGTCTGAGCATTCCCTAACTTCATTCACTCTAATGCAAAGAATTTTCTTTATTAGCTTATCCTACAAGAAATGTATTCTCCCCACAGTAATGCAGTTATACGCACTAAGGTTCAATGAATATAGTTCAATAATTAATATCTCAACAGATTTCCATTTTGCTTTCTTTATTTTTAGTATGAACTGAGACCACTATTCATTATGTGAAAGGGGAATACAACTACCAA
Source organism: Diadema setosum (assembly GCA_033980235.1). NCBI lineage: Eukaryota > Metazoa > Echinodermata > Echinoidea > Diadematoida > Diadematidae > Diadema > Diadema setosum. The sequence continues at coordinate 447,427 of CM067080.1, forward strand.
CTTGCATTAACTGTTTAGCAACCACTTCTGTCACAATTTGGTATACGAGACCTAATTCCTCTATCCACGACCCTCATGTCTGGCCTCAAACAATGGCCGCTGGATGAAAAGATTTCTTCTTAGAAGCCATAATGCCGTGCCTTATCCTATTTGGCTCTAGCCACACTGAGATAAGCCAGCCTGTCCTTCACTTCTGGGTATTTGACCACATATCCTGGCAAGATTGTGTGAATCTTTCAAACATCGCTTCACTGTTTTGACCACCAATGGCACAATTTTGCAGGACTCTTCTACAAATTAACATCCCTGATTCTGAAATATGATCACTCTCTATAGAATTAAATCATCAAAGGTTTCAAAGCATTAATTTGTTTATGAAAGTTACTGCATCCAAAGCCCTTTTATACTTGGTAATGACTGAATATTTTTTAATCCGTTGAGGACGGACTGATTTTGCTACAACACACATTCCCTATAGACAACTGCCCGAGTTAACTCGTCCTCAACAGGTCAATACTTGATGTTGCCGTACACTTGTCCTCATCTAGGATGTGGCACATAATTTAATAGTTTACATGAAGTAATATAATTATTTATCAACATTTTAAGCATTAAATCATAGAACTCTTTGTATTATGACGTATGTGCATGATATGTGCATTCTCCACCTGCAAACTTTGGTACGGCTTTGGTCTGGTTTTGGAGCACATCATGAAGTGGTCCACTTTAGGAGCACTTGAGCACTCCTCTGCAACAAGTATGGTATGATTAGATTTGCATTATGAGAGCGTTTCAATGCACCTGAAGAGAAATTTCTGAAGTGAAGCCTTACTTTCTTGATAGATGATAAAGGTAAGGTCTCTAAGGAAATCTATGCAAAAATATTCAACTTCAGTCGAGGTGAAGAACGGGTCCAGTCTTTCATAGAATCATAACATTGATGCCTTATTTTCTTGGTTTAAAAAAAAAATAATGGTCATGTCTTAGAGATTTTAAACAATGATTCCTCACTTTCTCAGTGAATAATGAAGGCCCAATCTCTTGGGGAATATTGTACAGTGGTGCCTCATTTTCTTGGCACAAAATTAGATCAAGATGTTGAAAAATTAAAAAAGTGTATGATGCATTAATTTCATTGCAGATATGCTGGTCCTCGACGGTGCGGTCTCTTATCTTATACAGTGACGTCTTACCTTCTTGGTACTGGTTATGAAGCCTTGTTTGGCAGCCTTCCTGGTCCAGGGAACACTGTGTCTGAACAGACTGAGTCTCATGCGCTGAGTGGTTTGCAGGGTTTGATGCTATGCTGGCCTGTAATACCAAATGGTGAAAGGAGAATGAGTCAAGCTTAAACTTTTGATGATTAAAGCACAATACCGTAATGAGATGATTCTCACAGACTGTACATTTATAATGTATAATACGACATGTAAATAGGCTCCAGTGGGGAGATGGTGAGAATGAATACACGGTGACCTACACATGTGACATGCTCACTCATCACTGAGATTCAGCTATCATGGGGATCAGATGCAGGTCAGATCAGGCAGGTGGCTGGGGAAGGCAGTAGCCTGCCTCTGGCATTTTGTTTTCACAGTCCATACCCACAGCTTCATAGATGAGTTGTTAAGTTGACTTTGTAGCCCCTCAGCTACCCACCACCCTACACCTCTCAAAACAAAAACCGATGTGTCCACAAGAGCTCTTTACATGTAAGTGTTTGAGTGTGAATATAGCATGCTGTATGTGAAAATGAGTGTGTTTCATTGCCCTAATTCAAATCATCCTTGTTTAATCATGTTTTTGCAATCTATTTTCAATGAATACACAATTGACTTTTCTTGCAAAACTGAATGACACTAGAATTGGAAGTTGCGCAAATCTTTTCGGTGTTACAAAGTTGACCCGTTGGAGACTAGTCCCAAGTATACACGATCAGGCGTTTAAATGCTAGTTGTAGCAAAATCAGCTTGTCCTCAATGTTAAGGTATGAATATTTCTTGTACCTTAAAGGTATAATTCTCCACAGGTACACTCCTGAGGACGGACAGTCAAGCTGTCCGTAACGTTGAGCCTTCTCTCTTCACTCTCCTTACTTTCTTCTGGTTCACAGTCCTTTCCAGGACTCACACATTTTCAAGAAAGAATACCTCTACTCTCACTTACTCTCTCTCTCTCTCTTGCCATTACTTTTATCACCTCTTCTTCTTCACTTATCCACTATCTCCTCTTCGAACAGTCCTTTTCAGGACTTACCACATGGTGAACCGTAAACCCAATTTTCGTTAAGAGTTTCTAATGCTGCAAGTAGCCCACCTGTAAGCTGGCAGCACTGGCCACCCGATGCACCTCTGCCATCACAAGATGCTGGTTAGGCAAGAGGGATGACACTGACATGGCTGATGTCTCCCCTGGTTTGGGGGAGGAAGGTGGGTGTGGCTCCACTGGCAAGGCGGGGTCCATGGAGCCACAGGAGGAACTGGATATCTCCAGAGAGTTAGGGAGTGGTGGCGAGGGGGATCGGGGTGAGGAACATGGGCTACATGGAGAGCTCAGCTGGGGTGATGCTGGCTGCTTCTGTAAATAATGTCAAACAAAAAAATACATCAACTGATATTATTTACTTCGTAAGATGGTAGTAATATACACCTGTACATGGCTTTATCTCATCTATGCACACATGATAAGAAGGACCCAAAATCTACTTTAATACTTTTTATCACTGTGAACAACTGCAAAATAATCATAAAACAACATCACTGTGAACTACTGCAAAATAATCATAAAACAACCAACCATCACGGGAATGTTATCAATTTGTTGCCTGGTTATGTATTCCAATACACAGATACCCTTAAAAAACAAAAACAAAAAACAAAACAAAACAAAACAAAAACAGATATATTGATGAGTAACCACACATGTGGTAGTCAGACTCTTCATTCTGAGAAGCACCTAGGAAAATTCTTACTGACCTTTAACCTCCGATTTCCCTGTCTCGATATCAACTGCCCATCTTTGAAAGGGATGGTTGGGCTAGTAGAACGACTTGTCCGACCACTCAAGCTAGAGACATGTGTCACCTCTCCATTTCTTAGTCTTTGAATTTCAGCACGTTGTTTGCTGATTGTCCGTTCAAGTCTGTACAGGAAAAAGAGAATGACATAAGATGACAGAAAAAATAGTGATTAAAATATCATGCCAACATAAAGTTTGAATCACTTCATCCAATCCCTGCAAGATTCTCAACTTCAACCAGACTTTGTACAAGAGTCACTACATGTAGCTGCCCATGGGTAATGGAGAAACATCACATACTGCACTCAAAAGTTTAGAAACACACACAAACACTGTATGGATCATACATAATAATGTTTTTAACCTGGAAGGAAACATGTGCTTTTTAGATGTATCTTTATGTCAACTGATTTATTTGTCCAACATAGGAAGCAGCTGGATAGCCCTGTTAAGTGCCCAATCTTGTAAAGAGCTGGTCTGATCAGGAGTCCAGTAATTATGAAAAGACAACAATTCATTGACAAAGAGATTATATTCAAGTAATACTGGCCACTTATTGCCTAAATTAACCTGCACGGAATATAGTCATTATTGTAAAAATATCTGTTGTAAAATGATTAAAAAAATCTTGTAGGGATTGGGTCTATATTATTTGTGGAGCAAACTGAATCTTCCTTGATTGTTTTTAAAAAATGGCATCACCAAGTACTATGTTTCTTTCCAACAATGAACTTATTTTGCATGGTTTTTAAAACAGGAATAATACAAGTAAGATGTGAGAGATCATTACCGCATTGTGAACAGCTGTCAGGAAAATTCTTTTTACGATATCAAAAAAAATGACTGATTTCAGGCTTTGGTTTACAGCATTGGTTACAGCTCGTTATTCCGAAGGTTCGTTATTCCGAAGGCTCTTCAGTCCGAAGATTCCTTATTTCGAAGGTTCGTTTTTCCGAATTTCATTTTCGGATGAACAAATCTTCGGAATAACGAACCTTCAGAATAACGCCACAAATGTTCGGATTAACGAACCCTTTTTCATTTTCGGATTAACGAACCTCTAGGTATAGGAAATTTGCGTGTTTCGGATTAACGAACCTTCGAAATAACGAACCTTCGGAATATCGAACCTTCGGAATAACGAACAGCACCCTACAGCATTATCATTCTGTATTTGATGCAGGGAGTATAACAAGCAAATAGTGGCAATAACATTCATTAGGTACTATGACATAGTTCTTGGTAAACACCATATCATGCATATCAACTGCTTTTAGAACCTGACTTATATAAAAGTACATATTAAATTTTGTTGCCACAAATTCATTGCCATTTACTCCGGATGTATTATTCTCTGACTGCTTGATGAATATTGCAAATTAGCATGCCAGTTTGATCTTTATTATTGGATTCTATCTAAGCACAGATGGCTAAAATATTGTTGAACACCATGTACGCTAGAGAACAAGAATGCCATGAAGGAGTATAATGGCGAGTATGATTTTTCAAATATTACACAGGAAATTCTTTAGTTTACTAGCAGAAATGTGTTCTGGATTAAAGAAGAGTTCAGTTTTTACTTGGTGGGATTTTCAGACATGACTTGGGAATAAAAGTTTTTGATTTGTTAATCTTCCCTTTTCCAGTCTATTTGTAGGAGCAATGTAGAGAAAGGGAGAGATACCTCTCTGTATGAGACAAAAATATAAAATCTGGCAACACCAAAAAAAAAAAAGAAAAAGAAAAAAATCACTGTGAGCCTGTTTGAGGAAATTACAGTATCTACACACTTGATGGTTGAAAGTGTATCAACATGATTGCAAATACTTCAAAAGAAACCTCGGCTTTTCACATTAAAGAGACGATTCTCTTCAACTGGTTCCCCATAAAGTGGGTCATCTTAAATGTATGCAAACAAGATCACAAATATAGGAGAACTACATCAATGATACACTGCTATGCTATACCATTAAGACACTGAATAGAGGGAAAAAGTGCATGAAAATGTTATTTTGTTGGTTTATTGGATTAGGGAAAAATATTCCTTGTTATTTCCAGTTTACCCAGTCTTCACTCACTTTCTTTAGTTGTGTTTCTAAACAGGCAATATGGTGGGCCAGCTGAGTGATTGTAAATGCAATCTACTCGCCCTTCAGCAAAGTTCGGTTGCCCATGGTAGGAGGGCATATGGACTCTCCAGCACCCAGCTTTCAAACACATCATATTCTACACTCTCAACAGTCCTACTTTACATTGTGCTCTGACATAATGTTCAGTACACATGGGGGCCTCATCCTTACTTAGAGTAGAATACAAAGCATACAGCAAGGATACATAAAGGAGGCTAGGTGAGTTGTTACACTCCCTACATCACTTCAGCATCCTAAAACAAGTGTCCTTTCTCCCTCTCTTCCTTTTTTCAAACTTATGGAGTCCATGTGTTTTGAAAGCTCGTATTTGTCTTTTCCACCCCGAAAGCTGGAGCAGCAAGAAGTAGCCTCCACTAAGCCTCTCAGTAAATAACAGTTGATGAGATTGCTAGAGGACGGTAGCATCTTGTTTTGGAGGCCCGACAACTGCAGCTCAAGCATTTTTTCCCCCCTTACAGGGTCGAATAATACCAACCAAAGTAGGCTTAAAGGTTGTAGCCCCTCTTGGTATTGAAAGCCATTGGAGTGCACACTATCACATGTAACATAAATGTATACTAGATGTAGGCCTTGTATGATCTGTAAAACAAGGAATGTTTATGTGCATTTTAATTTCGCAAATTTCACAAGAGCCAACACTCGCAAAACTAAAGTGCATGTGAAAGTTCTTGCCTACAATACGTGTATTTATATGCATTGAATGCCAATGGCATTTCATGAAAATTTCATGCTGATGCTGCGGAAAAGGCTGTTGGCTCCAATATGAGAAGAAAAAAAAAATGTTGCATATAATCATGCTCAGTTTGTAGGTAAAGAGTGGCAAAATATGACATAAAGATATTTCAATCTGACCATATCTGTTATTTGAAGCAGTGAAACCCAAAAACCTTTGTTTCATTTTTGTCATCTCTTTTTTCTGCTCTTTTTTCACAATTTGCTTAGCATGACTTGAGTTATATGCACATAATTTTGTAGGACACAGAGTTTATTTTACCACACAAAAGAAAAATCAGAGGCTGATGAAGTCAAAGCAACAATTGGCAGATGTGAGTTAAAACACCAGGCATGTCATCTGGATAGTTATAGATTTTGTTTGTTTGTTTGATTTTTTTTTTTACTCATGCCAACTCTTTGAACAAGTACTAGATTTCTCATTGATTCTACTGAGTTTCAGATACTCAAAGGGTACTTTATACAACAACAACAAAAAAATGTTATGGTATGTTAAAAATTACTTGAGAGCATTTGGACATACCCAAATTAGAAAATCAATGTTTAGCATGGGTGCTCCAATAACACACATATGTTTCCCTTAAGAGAATAACTCATATTTGCTTGAAGACTGTAAGTGGCAACTTGATGGGGACTGTCTCACTGGTTGCAAAGATCCTGTCTCTGCAGTGTGAAAATGTTTTCAGAGACTTTTTTTAAAGTTTTTAGCTGGTCTCAGGGACATCTCTACAACATCTCCTTAGTTGCAGCCATGTTGCAGAGACTAATTTTGTCTGTGACTGAGAGGATCTCTTGTATGGAGAGCTGAGACTTTGCCTTGGTGAGACTGCAAGCGACTCTTTTGTCTTTCAAGTCAAATGACTTGCAGCAGTCATGGCAACATCTTCTCCAGTGAGATAGGCCCTTTTCTTGGAACTCCGAACAACAATTTGTGGTGTCAAAATAGGGAACTGCTATGAAATGATTTCATTCATTCTCTTCATGCACAAACCATGAAAAACTTGCAAGGAAATTGCAGTTTGTCTTATCATATCTACTTGGCATTTTGGGTCCAATATCAGTTTAAAGTACAAGTGCATGGAAAACCAATTTCTAGAACTTTCAGGAGCTTTTTGTTCAAACTATAAAGAACCCTATCAAAACTTCCTGCTTGAAACACACGACCTTTTTTTTTGAATGTCAATTAGAATAAAGAGTAATGTTCCACTTTAAATCCAACGACTTCATACCATGTGATCATCCCTCTTGTGCTAAGTTGTTTCTAACCCACTGAGGACGACTCCCAAGTATACTTGGCAGGTGTCTATGGGAAATGTGTGTTGTAGCAAAATCAGTCAGTCCTCAGTGGGTTAAATGTTCACAAATGATGAGCTAGACTGGCTCATAGCTCATCACATACTGACAGGGTCAAAGGTCAACTTAACTGTAGTATAGTCACAGTACTCTTCAGACTGGTATGTTGCTTGCAGAGGGTTCCTTCTTGTGAATCAAGACCCATTGAGCAACAAGTGGGTGGTACAAAAATGGGATAACAATTGGCTGTACCAAGTTTTACATGTGTGTCAAAGGCAGAGGGGGGCGGGAGACTGGGCAGTAGGACCCTTTGGTCACTTCATTTCCTTTGACCGTTGTATGCAGGAATGCCTGGTGCAACAAAACTCAACAAACAAGACTGAACACAAACCCTTTTCCACCTCAGCAGCATAAGCCACCGTACAGTGGCCAAACTCTTTCCATCTGAGTTTTCCCCCCTTTAAATCTTCCTTCTCCCTTTCTCTTCAAAATGCAGCAAATTCTTCATCCCACATGGGTGTGAATTTTCTGCCTCCTATCAAGAGCTGGTGAAATGTCACTTTGGTCTGCACACTATACAGTTCATTGCAAGCAACACTAATGGCTGCATTTAGGTTTTGCATTTATGGGCCTGAAAGAGTGCTCTGAGCTGAAAGAAAATGCATCTACTTGTAATTTTTAGGGTGATGTACCTGTTCAAATGGATGCCAAACCAATTACTAACCATTCAGATCTACTATCTGACTGCCATAATGAAAACTGGATTTTTTTTTTCTATGGCATTTGAGAGCTTGTAGATAACACAGATTTATGCATAACCAGCTGACCTGACTTGTGTAATCAAATCACAGCTTTTTACTGAACTCTTTTAAAGGCCTAATTTACCATTTGCAGATGAAACAAAAACCCAGCATTAGTACTTCAAAATAGTTCTAAAATGTGAGTTAGGAATAGAAACAACCAATGTAAAAATTTGAATCAGTATATAATCCATGTTAAGGTTGTATACAAAATGTAAACAATAGATATGATAAAAATGTTTTCAGACTAAACCGTCCATGGTTTATTAAAAAAAAAAAATAGTGATATCTCTTTATATTTTAGGCCTTATTTTGAAAATTTTGTATGGTAGGATATTTTGTAATACTGACCTACTGACCTACACAGGCATCAAATGTGATATCTTGAACATTTTCAAAATCACTGCTCCCTAAGGTAAAGAGGACCTTTAATGGTTTATTTGACAATGTTGATCACACATGGTCATCAACTAGAAGACATTGAAGGCTGTGGACCTCTTTTATACTGACAGAGACCTACAACAGAGATAGGCTGCTTACATACTTAATAGATTTGTGGAATCATCAAAGATACTAGTATTTGCAGTAATGATGGCAAAATCAACATTGACACAGCAATTGACAATCTTTTATAGCATAATGCAGTCTTTCTTGTTCTTTTAATTCTTCAATAGATGCGTAAATGGATAAATTAATCATTTTTATTATCATCACCATTATCAATGGAAGATATCTACCAGTACTACAAAATATGAAACTTACGAGCACATCACAATAGAAAACAATCAGATTACATTGTTTTAAGAAAAAAGAGAGGAATGATTCAATTTTGGGTGTTATACAGGGCTGAAAATTATTTAATATGCATGTATGTATACAAATTTGTGAATGCATGTGTGTTTGTATGTATGACAGCACATGTAGTATACACTGGATGCATAGTATAAATGCATATTTGTATGTAATATGTATGTCTGTACATATGTAATATTAGCATACATATGCATTCGTAATGTCTTTATCTTAATCCTGATAAAACAAAAAGAAGTATTTATATGGCAATTTTCATCAAGGCTTATATTAAAGAAATATGAGATATATATGGAGAATGTATACAACCCATCATAACATGTAGGTTTATCTGGACTGAGAGGAAAGGTCTTAAAATCTTGTAATGGGATTTAAATTCAAACTGATAATCAAACTAGTTTGAGAATACAGTGTATATCTATCGCAAATTTCCCTTCTGGACTATTGACAAGGGAGGTTTCACATCGTGGGCTTCAGGAATCTGGCTTGGAGACGAGACAACTGACTGAGTACAACTAAAATGAAAGCTGGTCTAATGATCTTTTGATCTGAAGATACGAAACTTTGATGTTCAAAGGTATTTCTGTAAAGTTACAGTGCAAAATTATGCTATCATTGCTATTGATCTGAAGATTATTCTGAGGAGAATATGATTCCAGTCTACATGAGCTTTAAAACAAATTGTTGATTTCATGACATTTAAAGATAATAAAAAGTTTTGGTACCTCAAAAGCTTCCCTGAATTTCCTTGTCTTGGTTTGTGTTTCAGGTTAAAGTACGTTGTCTGTGAGAATTACTCGCCCCAAAGTGCTCTCATGTCTTAGTAATCATGCAATAATGGTTTCGTACCAGAGCCGACGCTGTACAGCGTCGATAAATATTGTACGAAACCACTGACTGCGACCAGCAGCGTGCAGCCCATTGTATGCATAGCTAACTGCGACCAGCAGCCCCATACGCATAGCGTAATGGGGCTTCGCATTGTAGCATTCGGGATCGTGACAGAATTAGTATTGCGGATAAATGTCAACTTAAAATCCAAAAATTTCTTCGATTTGAAGACTTACCAATTAAGTTGAAGTATTGAAAACAGGCTTCGAACAACGTTTGGTTCTGCCAGTAGTCCCTTTCTGTTCGAATTGATGACTGAACTATAGGGACTATAGGCAGAACCAAACGTTGCCCGAAGCCTGTTTTCAATACTTCAACTTAATTGGTAAGTCTTCAAATTGAAGAATTTATGGGATTTTAAGTTGACATTTACCCTGCGATACTAAATCTGTCATGATCCTGAATGCTACAATGCGAAGCCCGAATACGCTATGCGTATGGGACTACTGGTCGCTATGCGTATGGGGCTGCTGGTCGCAGTTAATTGCATGATTACTAAGACATGAGAGCACTTTGGGGCGAGTAAGTCTCACAGTGTTAGTTATATGATAGGTACTTTAACCTGAAACACAAACTAAGACAAGGAAATTCAAGGACACTTTTGAGGTACCAAAAATTTTTATTTTTCTTTAAATTCCTCATAGAATCTGTACAGGCATGCCTACAACTGTAGTTAGTGTCTGCAGCACGTTAACCCTTTCTATGCTTTGAGAGTTGACTGGCACAGATAACCCCATAGCACTGTACACACTGTTCAAAGTTCTTGCACAGGAAGAGATAACTTTCACACAAAACATACTTTGGTATGTTTCTGTGGAGAACTTGCTACTGTATAGCCATGACTTTCAGACAAGACCAACCTGAGCTTGTTTCTCAGTAGGGAAGCTACATCAGCACAGAGGTGAACGATGCCTCGTCGACTGCCGTTGACAACAAAGGCCACTGCCTTCGCTGCTACATCCTTGTCTTGCACAAGGTCTGTTAGTCCTGCAAGGGATCCTGTCAAAGAAAACAACAACAAAAATATCATTCTTAGGAAACATGTGTTACATGGCCCTAAATCAACTGACAATTAGTATAACCTTAGCTATGATCATGTGGATTTGGAGTATGTGCTACACTGTGCTGAAATAGCATGCTAATTTTGAAATATGTTACTTTGGTGCCTATGTGTGAGTGGCTGCCATGTACCTACCATGTTGTTCTTGGCAATTACAAAGTACAATATATTACAATAGAGATGCGATATAAAAATCAATGTCTTTCCAATTTCTATAAACACAATCATATGTGTACACAAAATACTAGCATTCTATTGACTTCCTAAGAGAGGGTTTACATATAAAATGTACATCAAGCTTGGCAACCACAGCCAAGATGGGGTATTCTATTAGGTGTATGATCTCTAACTTTGGATATATTTTCTACAGGAGGTATTCAAAATAGCATGCCATGAAGACAGAACTTTCCGATAAGTATCAGATAGCTGCATTAAAGCATTCAGAAGAAAAAGAAGAATAAATCATATTTATTTTTGCTGTGTTATATGGCCTTAAAATGGGGTAAAAGAACCAGCTCAGTTGCAATACTTGGATTGTGTTTGCAATCATGCTATTTCATGCCACATTCACTGTCAAACTGCAAATTAAAGGGTGTGTACAGTTCTGGTCGAGGTGAGGATTTAGCTTTTAACGTTTTGCGAGATATTCAGAAACCACTCTATGAGATGTCAAAGAGCAGGCAGTCCTAAGGAGTATCAAAAGTTTATTTGATGAAAATCGGTTTTGAAATGGCCGAGATATCCAAAAACAAGGTGAAATAGAGAGATCCTAATAAAGTTGTGGCATGTCGCCTTTTATTATTAGCACTTTTTTGGATATCTCAGCCATTTGAAAACCAATTTTCATCAAATAAATGTTGAATCCTTCTTAAAATTACATGCTCTTTCATATTTCATAAGAGGCTTTTCATTATCTCACTTAGGAATGTTCAAAACATGAATCCCCACCTCAACCAGTACTGTACAGTCCCTTTAATGTCACAATAGTTACGTACACTCTATGGCAACCATCATAATAACCTGTTGAAGACTATAAATTGTAGTCCTGAATATACTCAGGCAGGTGTCTATGGGAAATGTGTGTTACAGCAAGATCAGCTCATCCCAAACAGGTTAATTTAGGCAGTATGACAACATCGTTCATTTGCTTGTAAATTGGACCAGCGATAGAGGATGCACCATAACATATACTCCATGATCAGAATGATGATGTTCAAAAGTATACAATTTCACTAACAGTGCAACAATCATAAAAATACAACATTGAAAATGCCAGACTTAATCTGATATCAATACTTATGATAATTCTACTACTGGTAATGATGATAACAATAACCATTATCACTATCTTTGAATTATTTAGGTCTATACAGCTATCTTTCTGAATATTACAGAATATGTTAATTTGTACTGCAACAAGGAAAAGTAGAAATTACGCGGTGCGTAACATATGTCCCCGCCGGAAGTAGCATTTTGTAACAAAATGTGCAATATAGGTAAAAAATCAAGGTCAAAGGTCAAAGAAGTCAAAGGTCAAAATTCTGTGTAGAAGTTTTGAAGCCCTCACCTAGTGCCATCACATAAAGCAAATGGAATCGAAATTGGGTTAGAAATGGCGAAGGAGTAGCATTTTGTAGCCAATGTACAATATAGGTCAAAAATCAAGGTCAAAGGTCAAAGAAGACAAAGGTCAAAATTCTGTGTAGAAGTTTTGAAGCCCTCACCTAGTGCTATCACATAAAGCAAACGGAATCGAAATCGGGTTAGAAATGGCGAAGGAGTAGCATTCTGTAGCAAAATGCACAATATAGGTCAAAAATCAAGGTCAAAGGTCATAGAAGTCAAAGGTCAAAATTCTGTGTAGAAGTTTTGAAGCCCTCAACTAGTGCCATCATATAAAGCAAACGGAATTGAAATCGGGTTAAAAATGGCGAAGGAGTAGCATTTCGTAGCAAAATGTACAATATAGGTCAAAAATCAAGGTCAAAGAAGTCAAAGGTCAAAATTCTGTGTAGAAGTTTTGAAGCCCTCACCTAGTGCCATCACATAAAGCAAACGGAATCGAAATCGGGTTAGAAATGGCGAAGGAGTAGCATTTTGTAGCAAAATGTACAATATAGGTCAAAGGTCAAGGTCAAAGGTCACGACTGAAATTCTGTGTAGAAGTTTCAAAGCTCCCATGTAGTGCTATCATATAAAGCAAACAGAATCAAAATTGGCTCATAAATGACAGAGAAGTAGCAAATTGAAGATTTTGATCACACACGGACGCACACACGGACACACGGACGGACACACGGACGGACGGACGGACAGACGGACGGACGGACACACGGACACACACACGTACGGAGCCCGTTTCATAGTCCCCTGCTCGAACTCGTTCGGCGGGGACAATAACCATTATCACTATCGAATTATATCATTTCAACTATCACAACTTATGAGCACTGCTATACTATAATAAGTGATAATAGAAGAGCTTTATTCATTAAAACTAAAAGTTTGTATCAATGGTAACACACTTTTCACAATAAGATTATAGGATGGGAGGTTATTGAACTAGAGGGGTTTGTTCTGAAGAATCATTCAGGAGTAAGATGTTATGAGTAAGATAAACATGACATCCTTCTTCCTCCTTAATCAGGAGAATGATGGATGATGTCAGGTTGGGTCAACAAGCTATCATCGCCATGACAACGATAGCATCGACAGGTGCCACAGGATAACACAAAGTTTTCCTGCCATGTGTGGTAAATACAAATAATACACAATTCACATGCATGCCCACTCACATGGCTTGGGCTGAACGTTATTACTTTGGAGCAAAACAGCATTTTAAATGTACAATCTCTTTAAAGTAATGCTCATGTAGTTGACAACAGCTTATTGTAGATATTGGGGTCTATGGGTGGTACAACAGACATTAAAAAAAAAAGGTGCGGTACGGAAAAATCTTACATCAAGTAATTGTTAAACGACACCAATTTTCTGTCATTTATCTCATAAAATCTCTCTCACCATTAAGTTGAATGCCTTCTATACTTTGGGTCTCTCTGTACTATGCATAATGCATTTTGGGATAGTAGACACTGAAAGGATGCATCAACTGGTGCAATTTGACCATTTTATAGGTAACATGTTACCTTAGTTTTTCTTATCAATGGGGTTATAGTTTATTCAGATTTCAAATTTCATTTCAGTTCTATCTTTTAAAGGTCAACTTTGGCATAGTGCAGAGTTTCCCTGCAAACAATACTGTGCAATGACATTTGCACCAGCTATTCAAAATAGTAGCATAATAACTGGATAGAAAGTGACTGTGCATAGTTAACAACTTTGTTCACACCTTGTTCTTGCTGTTATTGTGAGGTGAGGCTGGGAGAGCCCCTTTCTCTCTTGTGGTCAGGATCACTGAATGGTGCAGAAAGTATGTCGGCTACAGAGGTTGGGCCTTTCCACCTAGCCCAGCGGGAGGTTTCCAAGTCTACACTGCCATCACAGGTTTTGGCACAAAAGTTGTTTTTCATCAATCCTGAAAGGATTGGTATTGTGGCTTTGACTTTCCTTGAAGGTCTTGTGTAATACCTCAGACTGTGGGGGAACTTTTGTGGCCTCATCCTATTTCTTCAGGCAAGTTTGTGTGGTGACTATTCTTTTCATGCCCTGTAAACAAGGCGTACTCTAAACTTCACAAGTTATGAACGCATAGGGCAGAAAAAAAAATGCATGTGGATGGACAAATAATTGCTTTGATATTAATCATTGCCAATTACTTTGCATTTGTTATAATACTAACAGCTGTTATCTGAGTGACTTTTACCATGTAATGATACCCTACACCTAGATGTCAACAATCTTAACGAACTCAGCCTACCATAAGATTGTTACCAAAAAAAAAGTGATAGATAATATCATAATTTTTTTTTTTGCTTATTTCATTCAATAGCACCCACTTTAAGTACGAGTCATAAAGTATGAATACTTTAGAATGATATTTAGAAAACTATTTCAGTGACTTGTTAGGTAATTCAACTTTTTTGTATCAGGTTGCATATATTTTTCTTGTTTTTAATAGCATAGACTTGCATGTCGAGGGATACAGAGGCAAGCCACATAAAAGACTGGATTTTGTTAAGTCACTTGTAAATGTGTTTGATATCCGTTACCTGAGCTGTTTTGGCAGGCCATGTCATTCACAGGAATAACTTTAACTCATTGAATCCTAGTTGTTTTGTTCAACATTCTGTTTATCACATCC
The DNA here is from genome assembly GCA_033980235.1 of Diadema setosum. Lineage (NCBI taxonomy): Eukaryota > Metazoa > Echinodermata > Echinoidea > Diadematoida > Diadematidae > Diadema > Diadema setosum. Next base: position 462,442 of record CM067080.1, read on the forward strand.
CTACTGCTACACCACAAACTGATCATTCTCTGCACTAGATAGGTTAAGTAAATTTTGACTATAGGGATTTACGCTCTGGCCAAGTGAGGGCGAATAAGCTTAGGGCTTGCTTAAAATCCTCTAACAAGGCTATAAAAAAGAAGTTTTTAGGTCAGAGAAAGAAAAAGAAGAGCTTTGATATTTTTTTCTTTGTGACTCCATGCCTTACAAGCTCAACAGAGCGTATGATACAAGAAGGTTTGGAGGGCTAACCAAGGCTTAGTGAAAAGAAGGGAACAAAGCTAGAGGCACAGTTGGAGCAAGGCAGAGATAATGCTGCTGAGATTTAAATAGCGTTTTTCTTTTCCCGTTCTCTTTCAGCTGCTTTCCAATAGCCACCTCTTGCTCAGTATGGTAAATCCTTACAACTACAGAGGCAAGAATGCTGTCTTCTCTGTGCGGCGTAATCCTTTTTCTCCTGAGCTCTACAAACTGTGTTTGGTAGGGAATCTGTCCACAGAGAAGTCCGCATGAAAGAACATGGAAAAGAAATGTGCACATTTGATGTACTAACAGTTCTATTTGACTCATCCCACACTGCACAATGGCTTATAAATTGATTTATAAAATGAAAATTGTACCCCATTTTGTGTGGATAACAGAATTGACATTCCATCCCAAATACAAATTGACTTCAGGTACAGAGTGATATTAGACTATTAAAGGGAATGGTTGAACATAATATTAGACACATAACTCGAGGGAAAGAAATAAATGAAAATGTAAAGCTGAGGTTTTATCTCATTCATCTTACAAGTACTTTATTCAAATACGTTCAAAACTACTGAACACTGCAGTCAGAGACCCCTTTCCTTCAAAATTAACAAACTATGATCTTCTATTTAATTTACTTTGATCATTTTTACAATGTCTCTTCATGGATATTTTTTCTGCCTTTCCCTGCACAAGAGCATCTATTAATGATGGATATCAGTGCATTATAAGTTTTCATATTATTATTACTCAATTTTAAATATCTTTTCAATATCATTATAAAACTAGAAAATGAAACAGTTCAAACGTTTCATGAAGAATGCTATATGCTTTATCTCCCTAGACATCATTCCAACGGGGAATTCCAGACAATTTTCATAACTTCACATTAGGCAGTATAAATCAATATTGATTTGTGGAATTTATCATGGTTCTTGAGAAGATGAACCAATACTTTCAAAAACTCAAAACAATTACACTGAACAAGGACAATGACATAGGAGGCTCAAATATTCCACCGTGTAGAAATGTAATTTATTACCATACCACTTGTTTATTAACCTGTTGAGGACGAGTCCCAAGTATTATACTCAGGCAAGTGTGTATGGGAAATGCGTATTGTAGTAAAATTTCCCCTGTGTAGAATATATGCATGCTTTCTTCTTTTGTTCTGCTTCCTTGAGCATCAAATCATGCATTCTTACGCGTATACGATGTGAAAATGCTCCTATGTCGTCATCATTGTTCATTCTGACTTTTTATGAATTTTGAAAACATTCTTATTCCTTGTTGCAATTACTATAAATTCTAAAAATCTGTACCCAGTATACCTGCTTTATAGTTGTCCAAATGCAAAAGTCTGAAAATTATCCAAGTCTCATTTAACTTCTGCCAATAAGAGCAGGCTGCTTCTAGACAATATGAATTCTCTTACAGTGTACATGTTGCAATACTTATTCTTACCCACAAGGATCAAATGAAGACCATTGGATGGTATGCCCAAGTATTCATTACACACTATGCAGCAATTCTAAAGCAGACTCGCAAATTGTGACTTTGTTTTCCATTCGATATTCTCAAGATTTTCTTCTGAAACACAATTATCTTGCCAATCTCTAAATGTACTGTGCATACCACCTTAGAGCTAGTATCTAAAATGACGTATAAACTTAGAAAGTTGTGCTCTTTTCACATTTTAAAGTAGACCATATTAATACTATCAATGTATTTTCAAAGTGAACTATAATACACAGGGTTAATAAAATGTTCATACTCTCCCTTTCAAAAGACAAGATCGCAAACAATCTTTTCCTTTTAATCAATACCAATCAGTGGTATATGTTTTGCTTTCTATTTGAAGTTCTAAGTCTTCAGGGTTTACCATTTTGTGTCAATAACAAGTTTCTACACATATCATGTGGCACAGCTTCCTGGTTTTCACCAATTGTTGTCATCTCTAATATGTTTGTTTTTCCTCTCCATGAGCTGTTGTAATAATAGCAACTTCTTCCACATAGCTCTAACATCCATTATATAGCTAAATATCGATAGAACTATGAATCAATCTGTTCATATGCACATTTCTATACATGGTATTGATGAATAAATGTTATAAATTACAAAATACAGAAAGCTAAATAGAGGGGTGTATTGACAGAAAAACAGCTACCTGAATCTGAACTGAGCTTTCTACCAATACCATGACCATGACCAACCACCCACAACAGATACTCTCACATGTATGATCTTTTATTTGCCCTCTTTCCAATGCAAGGCACACTAGTTGTAATAGTGAATATGATGTGAATAAACGTTTATTCATTTTAGTCTTCCATAGCAGGAAATACTAAAGTAATAAGTAACCCCTTTACACTCATTCAGTGGTGCAGGTAATATGAATTACTCTGGGACAATAGTGATGAGCCATGGCTAATTGGAAATGACTGGAACACATGATTGTGATGTATTACAGCAAATCATATAACAAGACATTATTTGTAATCATATATAAACATGCATATTAGGAAACCTTGGAATAGCTTAACAAAAAAACCTTATGCACCCAGTGTTTATCATGGCTCTTTGAAACTGGTCTGGACAAGTTTTGGAAGAATGAATCTATCAAGTTTAAGTTTGACCTCATTCCATCTAGCAATGACAGGGCCAACTTAAAACATTGACTAAATCTGGATATGAATATAGAGGCTAAGGCCTAAGCCTCTGTTCAGAGTTATCTATAGGTATCAATCCAGGTAGGTAAGGCATCCAAATTCCTATAAAATTCTATGAGCATTTAAAAGATATGATACCATATAAGACTCCAAGGTCTGACAATCATATCTCTACATATCTCCTGTACTCACTTTGTCTTTGAACTCTTTGTACTTAGAATCCTGAAATTAATTGTAATGGAATTGAGAATTTAGGAGGAAAGGATGGTCACAGCTTGCAAAAGATGTCTCTATACCTAGAAATTTGAAATGATCACCTCATATAGAATTTACTTTCCATTGGTTCTTTCTTTGACCTCAGGTCGACACCTTTTTGCTTATATCATTTCGATTGGTTTGCGTAGTCTATGATTAGAATATGCAAATGGAAAGAACCCAGTGGGTTCTGAATAAGAACAGTCTACCACAGGAACTCACTGAGAGAGGACCTCCTTCTTCTACCTCTCCCTTTTTGCTCTGAATATTTGTTGGAGGTTGACTAAATGCTGCCCAGCTTGTCGAGTGACAAGCTGATGATGATTCTGGACACCAGAATGAGTGTTACACTACTGTTATTTTACTTGACAATGAGATAAGATAAAGGATATGAGCTGACCTACATCCATGTTTATATACAAATTTATATACAAATATAATATCTATTAATATATATATATATATATATATATATATATATATATATATCCTATGGATAACGCATATTATAAAGCAACAAAGTTGAAGTTAATTCTATTATGTTGAGACCGGAATACTACAGGACCAGTCCTCTACTTCTGTATAGATGTGATGTGATGTGATGTGATGCGAAGTCAGCTGTCATTGTGAAAAATGATGATGATGATGATGATGATGATGCATTCAAAAGGCAAGGGGGTAATATACTGATACTAACTACATACCTATTTCTGCAGATTTCAAAATTATCTAAGTTCACTGACCTTTTGGCACGTTCAACAAACTTAACACTCTTTTATGACTTGTCCATTATTAAATTACAGTGGGATTATACTGTCTTTAAATACCAGTAGTAGATTCCTATATGTTGCACATCTTTGCATAAGATGCAGATTTGCTTTGCATACAATGTGCGGAGGTGGGAAGAGGTTTACCAACACATGGCCACATTCTACCCTTCATATTCAGTGTACACTGTAAACCATGAATCCAGGTCTGAACGAGTAATGTACAGCTTACAGACTGATTTCAGCACAAGTTGGGGCAGTGGTGAGACCCGAGCCGAGTGTGTAGTTCTACGGGAACTGCATTTCTGTTGCACCTGTTTCAACTGAAAGTACATTTCGTATGTAACGTTAGCTAGATGCTGTGCGACTTACCGTCTTTGAGGCCCAGTAACAATGATGCCTCTGTCCCCCAAATCTTGGGGAACGATCCATCTGGGCTACCTACAGAACCTGAGCTTTGTTCCGAGCCAGATAGATCCATTTCTTCCCTGTCGTCACTAAGATTGTTCCCGTCCACCATCATCGCCAATTTCCTAACTTTGCCATCACCGAAGCCCTGTACACATGATCCAACTGTTCAACTTCACTTCTTCTACTCCGCTTGGCCACGAAGACTGTCTGCTGTCATCTTCCTTCACAACAACCAGCTTTTGACATGACAACTTGGATTTCTGCTAGTTGAATACACACACTACACGCCAAACACACACACACGGTGTTCAACTGTTCGATCCACAGCAGACTACCGGTTAGTCCTTGTAATCGATCCTCAAACTACTTTCACAGTGCTCATCGCCCGTCTCTGCCCGTATTTCTGTTTCTTCCTTCTCTCTCCCTCTTCCTCTTCCTCTCTCTCTCCCTCTCTGATGATATTCCTGGCATGCGTTTCAGGACAGCTTCTACAAGGTATTTTCCTATTCAGAAGAGTCGATGTTTTGTTAAAAGTCAAGTTCACTCTGTGAAATTTGACAGTAATTTGATCAGAAGAAATTGAGCTGGTTCCACACCTTGGAAGTTCTGACTCCGAGGGAAAAAACAAGATCACGGATCGGTCGATCGTTCACCCACTTGTTCCTCTTTTTAGAGCATTGCAATCCAAGAATAGCAGTGCAATGTTTCGCACAAACGGCTAAGAGAGGGGATAGCCATGCTCGGGTGCGCGTAAGAAGCCAAAGGGAGAAAAAACAACGTTTTTACCCCTCATCTTTTGTTCGGGAGCAAATATTTGCTGGGGCCCCTTCCCTTTGTTCGGGAAAAACTCTTTTGGATGACTGGAAGTCGTCATTCCCTTCCTCAAAGAGGGAAAAAATAAGAAGGAATAAAATACGAATGGGAGAAAGAGACATGGGGGTTGGAGAACTTTGGTTATCCTTGCCAGCATTTCTTTTCTTTTCTTTTTCTTTCTTGTCGCAAGATAAAAAGAAACCTACATAGGAAAGTATACTATGAAGCCCCGGTGCGTTTCGTTTGATTACTGTAAGCTTCTTACACAGGGGAGCCCCTGGTGATAACTTCTCTACATGCTCGGGTTTTAATGAGCGTTAATGCTTATAAAGTGATGCGAGTAAGAATTATAATCACTTACATCCAAAAATAACAACTGCATTATCAAAGGCATAAATACGAAACGATTATCAACAACGAAGTGATTTTAAAGGTAAGTATAAGGGACGGGTGTAAATCCGCTCATTCAGGGTAGCAATTTATATATCACAGACACCAGCGACAACTAAGACAGTAGGACTATATTTCAGCCCTTTTGACAAGGGTAAACTGCTATGTACAGGTCTTACGCATGAGAATATTTTGAAAGGGATAAAAAAAATCCTACTATTTTTTTTTTTTAAACGAAAGTCGTTAAATGAACCGTGAGAGTCATTTGGCTGTCTTTTTCCGTATCACACTGAATCTGATTCTGGGGTGCACGTCACGAGACCGACACTCACGAGTCATATAGCCCACGAGTCATACAGCCCATGAGTTATTTAGCCCACGATTTATACAGTTCACGAGTCATACAGCCCATGACTTATTTAGCCCACGAGTTATACAGCTCACGAGTCATACAGCCCATGAGTTATTTAGCCCACGAGTTATACAGCTGACGAGTCATACAGCCCATGAGTTCGACACTGGAGAGCAAACAAGGGCTTACGAGACCGACACATTGAGCCCCGTGTTGTATCTGTCGAACTCTTGGGTTGTTTTTACCTAGTGTCGAACTCATGGGTTGTATGACTTGTGAGCTGTAGGTAAGACTCATGGACCTTTTTTCAATGTCGAACTCGTGGGCTGTAGGACCCGTGGGTGTCGGTCTAGTGGGATGACCCAGATGGGCCATCTACTAAACATTGCACCTTAATATTCCAAGACACATTACATCGAACGTGACGTCACACAATGTTGTAGCCGTCTCATCCAGCGATTGCCGCACCGAAACTGTAAAAATTCATAACTGTTCCACTGATTGTCCAATTTTTGCTGATGTGTTCTACTAATATTGATGTATGCACTTAATCAACATACATTTTATGGGTTTCATTTTCCTTCGTGATGACATGTTGAGCGTTTTACACAATCGACCTCTTATGCAGGCGTTGATACCGACGTATTCTTTTTAAGGAGAGATAATGACTGTATTTCAATGGGATTGGCCGTTTAGTTGATAATAATGTTTACAAGCTTGCCTCGCCGGTGATCCTAAATGCATTGCGGTTTCTTTTTTTAGTTTTTTTTTTTCTTGAACTATGTTATCAGATGGAGCTTAGGAAGATGACATCGTGAACTTTTTTTTTTCATCATGTGAAAATGTGATGTCACTGGCGGGAAGACATGTGACTAATGACAACCTCCTTAGTATGTTATAATGGTAAAACTTTCAAGAATATGTTTGATTCTATACTCCAATGAAGTCTACGGGTTATTTCTACAGTTTGTTTAATTTCATTGATGAAAGACAATTTAAATGTAATTAAATGACTTATCATTTCAAGTAATCTCGATGAATCATTGATTTTCAGTCTTTCTGCAACTGTTGAGTCTGTTTCCGCAAAACATTGATAATATTGGTTGTAACAACATAGAAATAAGATGTGACTATCGCCACTAAATTTCTTTGTCTTATTAAGTCACTAAAATGTTCAGTGTCCTTTATAATAAGTTATTTTAGCGTTAGCGCGAATGAATTTCTATGGGAAGGTCTTGTAGCTTCTAAATCATTCAGCGAGAACATTTCTTGATATTTATATGCGTGGATTCTTATGAATCCCAATTCCTTGGGTTCAAGTTCCCTATTTGCAAGAGTCAACTCACTTTCAAGGGTAAAATTACAGCAAAGAAAAGGAAACAGTCTCACATATATGACTTTCATTAATACATGATTTATTTGTGTATATAGCTTATGATTAGTCTCTACAGTATCATCTAATCGATAGACGAAGGGCGTACAGACACCAAACTGGTGCATTCACTGTTGTTAGTTAACTATAATACTCAAGTTACTGCAACTTCCATGTTACTGTTTTATTCCTTTTATCAAAAACAAGTACTCATTAAAAAAGAATGGGTAGATGTTACAATTACGTATACAATAACTGACATTTTTTTTCTACTCCAAATGCACTAAAGACATTTACGTAGGTCATTCAATATGACTGCAGGAGACGACATGGAGATGACTGTATTTTGATGGTCAATAAAACTTATTTCAAAAACTCAGTATGGCAGGAGAGTTTACAGATAGAGACGGGATCATTGAGGGAATTGGTGGAGTCAAAGAAATGAAAGGAAATTGGAATGGGTGAAACAAAGGAGAGAAAAGAGACCTGTGTACGTCTTACATTATGAGCTGTGTGGAGGATAATGTGTCTCGAAGGGACAGTGAACATTATCATTAGGATTATTATTGTGTACACATGTCATATACATAACATGTACATGACAAGACTGTCCACACGCCTCATGCAGCCATTGATTAAACCATACGTCAATATCAATGATAAATAAACGAATGCACATTTAAATCGGTGGTTGTTGTTTTTTTCCTTCGAATCGTGGGTCTGGGCTGTTTAACCCTTCGTCATTTCCTTTGCTCAATGCTAGATTCTCTGATAGTAGCACAAGTTGATAAGGATTTCTCCAGTGGAAGAGATAGCGCCCTCAAACGGATACTCGCCAGACACGGAGTCGGAGTTGTTATTGTCTTCCGTGTCGAAGAATAGATATTCACTCGTCACTGTCATCCCATGGACCTGTGATAGTCGTAAAAAGAAGCATTTTTATTTTACAGATATTGCCCACCATGACATAGAATCGAAATATACGAAAGTACCTCACTTGACCTTAAGATAATAAAATTATTTTATGTATATTTTGTTTTATGTATATGTATATTATGTATATTAACAATATCTTTGCATACCTACAATCATACAGATTCCAAAAATCGTAGTTGTCTTAGAACTGATAATAATGGTCAGAACTGCCAATTTTCCAGCTTCCCCCATGGTTACATCAAATCTTGTAAGCTGCAATACTCAAAGTTTCTAACTTGAGGAGCCAAGACGCAATTATCATTAATTTGTTGTGCGCCTTGAGTAGGATTTGACAGTGAGTTGCGTCTGTCAGATAAAATCCGGGAACTACAAAACGAAATGATTTGAGCATAGCATTTCGATAGATGTCGAATCGCCCTTTTGAAAAGGCTTTAATCTGACAAGTAACTGGAGAAAGTTATGAAAGAGTAGTAGTAATAGAAGAAGAAGAAGAACTAGGAGAAGAAGAAAGAGAAGGAGGAGGAGAACTTGATGGAGGAGGGGGAGAAGAAGGAGGAGGAGGAGGAGAAGAAGAAGAAGAAGAAGAGGAGGAGCGACATAACGAGAGGGAGAGGGAGATGTGGTGCTCTACGTACCTCTTGACAGTGATCGAAGCGTGGGAAGAGGAAGAAGTTGTCCCGAGTCGGGAGATAGATGGCGCTAGTCGGTCTTCCGTCATTACGGCAGCAATAATCAAGCCTGGTGTTGGTGTTGTAGATCCCATCGGGAAGGACTCCTCGACGGGAGTTCGAATTTTGATCGTCCTCATCGTCCCAGAAAATCGAACCTTGGGTAAATCCTGGCCACAGAGGTTGTACAAGGGAGAGGATTATCCATTTATATAATTTGTAAATCAGTTTTTCTGTTACAGGAAGTTGTTTCATATTATTGACAACATAGTCGACAAAACCACTTTCATTCTACACTGTATTTCTCATTATAACTAACCAGTGGGAAAGCTACTCTACCTCCTACAGATTGTCTATATGTATCTGATTTTGTTCTAATGGAACATAGAAAGAAGGATTAAATATTGATTTTGTATGAATTATTTCTTAAAGGGGTTATTACTAATATCAAACAATATCTGAGCACATGGATAAGTTCCTACATTAAACAGAAACAAAAATTTAATTTCTGATGTATGGATGTTTTTCTTTCCGGGTATGTTAAATACAGGTTCCACCTCCCCCCCCCCCCCCTTTTTATTTTGGTGTGGAGAAAGATCGAAAAACAAAGAAAAATCAACAACAATCGGGCAAAAACACAACACCATGTCTTCACGGATGTTCCATCCTGAGATTTCAAGGGGAGGGGGGGGGGAGTCCCCCCCCCCCCCCATGGCCCCAGGAATACTGATACTCTGAACCATAATTATGATAACTATCCTTTTATAGGAATGTTTTATGATTTTAGTGGCATACATTTCAGAAGAATTATATTGTGCTTGTAACAAAGAGTGAGATAAGCGATCATCTCCGTGGTTCATCGCAAACTTTACCTGAAGGACAGTCTCCGCGTTTGTAGATACAATAAGTTCCGGGTTGAAATATCCACGGATCATCACTCATTTCTGCAACAGTCTTAATGCAGAATTGTTGTTCGATGTTTTCATTGGAGACGCTACCCGCGAGATCGAGGGGGTCGCTCCATTCGTTCGCGTTGTTGCTATTTTCCGTGTCGTGTCTCCGCCGACCCTCACTCCATCGAATCGCGGAGTTCGGGCACCCGTCGCGTGCCTTGGGAAGCCCGTAGGTGCCTTCTGGCCAACTGAGTTCAATGCTAATGGGCGCCTCTATATAAAACAGAAAATCATATCATATCATCTTCTGAAGGTTGGTAACGAGCTTTTCTACCGACGGGTAACCAATATGGATAGTAGAAGAAAACTAGAAATGTCGCTACGGCGACTGGTGTATGCCTCCGCCATAATGCATGGTTCTCCTAATAGGTCTATAGTACAATTGCGTGACAATGTGTGATGACAGTTTCACACAATTGGCAAAATATTAAAATGACAGGTTTGCCACAAATGTGCTGAATGTTCACTTTCCTAGAACTAGGTTCAATTGGATGAATGATTAAAACGTCAGAGTGCAGGTATTTGGAGGAAATGATGATTTTTACTTGACTTTTGACCCTTTTATAAGTTTATGCATTGAGTAATTTTCAAGGTATTGAGAAAAAGTATAATTTCAGTATCAAATGGTAAAATAGTATTATCTAAACCTGGCCTTTGACCTTTGACCTCACAGTTCCAAAGAGAATCACTGTTAGGTAGAACATGCATAAATATGTAAGTTTCATGATAATACCTTGAGTTACTTTTGAGATATATGGAGGAAGAAGTGCAATTTAGCACTTTCACTTGACCTTTGACCTTTTGACCTTTGACCTTTTGGCAAGAAACTTCCCACAGAATATATATTGGGTTATAAATGCATACATCAAGCTAGAAGAAATCCTTTAGGCATTGCATAAATATAAGAAAAGTAGTGATATTTTGAGGAGTTGACCTTGACCTTTGACCCCCTGAACTTTGACCCATGACCCCCAACTTCCCTAGATAATCACTGCCCATCGGTACATGCATATATAATAAGTCCCATGAAGATACCTTGAACCATTTGCGAGATATGGAGAAAAACATGAAATTTCAACCTTTTTTTCACAAAATAACCTGTGACCTTTGACCTTTGACCCCGTGACCCTAAAATCCAAACAAAGTATCATCCCCCCAGGATATACCCTCATACCAAGTTTGATGCAAAACCACCTAACGGTTCTTGAGATATCGACAAAAACAAAACGGGACGGACGTACGGACGTACGGACGGACGGACGACCCGAAAACATAATGCCTCCGGCCACTTCGTTGGCAGAGGCATAAAAAAAGAAGTGATAACGATTATTATAACGATAACTATGATACATCGATGACTTAACAACAATAATATTGATAACAGCAGAATATGAATAGTACAGGCCTACTATGTGATTATTATGACAACAATAGACAAAATTACGCTATAACTAATAATTGAGCTAGTACTATGTTAAAAAAACGATAACCATCACGGTGAATATAATAGATATGACAATGATTATGGGCGTATTTACCCCCAAATAAGTATATTATGTGGTACGTTTTCCCAGACGGCCCTGCCATGCTGCAAGGTATAACTCGTCAGGCACAAATCTCTACACAGTTTATTAGAGGATTCTCGAATATATCCGAGCCGGGACAGTTCTCCCACTCCATGGTAACCCCATGCTATGCCGGGTCATAATTAAAACAAAACAACAACAACAACGACGACGACGACGACGACGACGACAACAACAACAACAGCAACACTACTTAATACAAAAACTAAAAGGCGCTGTATTACTATACCTCTAATGAGCTGGATCTGTCGGTAGGCGGGGTAGTTTTGCAGCGCAGCCAACATTGCTGTGCGGACACTAGGTATCAGCCAGTTGAAATGGCGTTCGCTGTACGTGTTGAGGCCGTACCAGTAGTCATACTGGAATACCTCACTCATCAGCATTAAGGTCAGTTTGATTGGTTCGGCTGCATGTAGAATCAAGGGATGAGAAGTAGACGTTGCAATACCTCATCTGTTTAAGATATATTGTTTAGAATATTTTGCGCTCCTAGCTCACCTTGGGATAAAGATATTTTAAGTTTATTTGACTTTTTTCTCCCATCTTCCTCCTTTTTGTTTTATCATTTATTTTCCTATTGCCACCACATTATCTCTAATCAGTATTAGCAGCAACTACGGCTCATTGTAACCAAGACACGATTAGATTGATGAAGAAAACGAAAATAACGAGAATAATGATCAAGACACTGGTTCACGAGTTGTAGTCGTACTGTAGAACCAAATGATAACAACAATTAGCATGATGACCACTAATAGTAAGTCTGATTTCAAAATGTGATAATTTACACGACAAAATATTCGAAACTGATTAGGGACTTGTTATAGAGGAACATAAGCATCCAAAGAATAAAATTATTAACTTAACGATCAATGAGAGCGCCATCCACTAATAATAATAATAATAATAATAATAATAATAATAATAATAATAATAATAATAATGATAATAATAATAAAAACCAAAATGTCTTCCAAAGTATATTTACCGCTTATGTCCTCTGCACCCACAACGTAGGTGGAATACTCGCTCCCAAAGGTCATCTCACGTTCGAGATTGTGGTTGAACTCGTCAATATCTACAGTCAAAGTGTCATTCACAGCAGACAAAGTATCCGGCATCTATATCATGTATATCGTATGGAAGAAGTCATTTCATTTTAAATCACTGATGATAATAATGATAATGAATTGGTCTTCTTTAACAAGGGCAGCCTCTTAGTGTTTATTTATACACCTGGGTAGATAGAGACATGGTGGGTAAAAAAAAAAAAAAAAATCTTGTCCAAGGACGCAGGTACTTGACGGGATATCCGACAGGAAAGTCAAGAGTATTATCCACTAATGCCACGTTGCACCCATTTGTAAGACGATTATGAATGACTCATTTTTTTTTTTTTTTTTACAATTTCAGCAGCAAAATTCGCATAAACAAACATGAAAAACATAACAGCTCAGACATCCAGTGGTCAGATGTGAGACAAATAACACAAGTATGACAGATTAAAAAACATAATTGATAATAATAATTGTGGTAGAACAGGCAATGACCACAATGACGCCTATCAAAGCTTATCGCATGTAGATTGACGTCAAGGAAATAGGTATATCATAGAGACAGAATTATACGAAAGTCAAAAACCGAAGAGGTAAAATACCCAAAGTGGTAAAGATTGTATTAAATGTCACCCTTCGCTTCTTCCATTGCCTAAATCGAACCCAGCCAATCTATCAGTAAGACCAGGATGACATAATTTCTTGTGAGAAACTTGTATCACTCCTTTGATTACAAGAGTCAAAGAGTCAAAACTCTTGTCAGCTCACTGGGGAAGTCGGTGAGTCGGTATGCCGTGTGACGTCAGGAGTCCCCGTTACCACCGCGACGGATAATCACAGAGTCCCTCATAACGAAGCAAAATTTAAAAATCATTAACTTAAACATTCCAAATTGAAGAATTGCAACTAATATTGTCATTCATCCACTAAAACTTTTTTTGTTTCTATTAATATGGAAACGGTATACGTGTTACCTGCTATTAGCAAGATATTTGTCAAAATAATGTGTTATTTGGATGTTCGGATGACACCATTCTTTTACTCCTTAGACCGCTTCCGAACTGAGCGTATACCGGTCTAGATGGATAATTCGTAATTATAAATCCTGTCCACAATTCAAACTGAAGTCAAGTCCGAGACGTCTCCGTAACCCTTTCCCCTAACCTGTCACTCCCAAAACTCACCTCAGACGCGGCGTACTGTACAAACTCAGAAGGAGTCGCTTCCCTGATGGTTCCAGTTCTTGTTCCAAACTCAGCCCCGATTATCACATGCTGATTAGGAATTTAGAAAATGGGGAAACATTCTTGTATTTAAGGAAGACCTTTTTGTTAATACATCTTTCGAATTACTTTTGAGATCCGGACAACATTTCCATTCATGACATTATCATTATAACCTATTATTTATCAAGGATAGATTTAACAAAACCATCTTAAAATTATACCAATTCTAAAATTTTGGAATTAATTAGTATAGTGGGGTGTTGGTCACATCTCTTGAGCAACGTTCAGAATGTCCCTTCGCAACAATCACCGTGCTTTTTCACGTACCAACAGTAAATGCTGAATTACAAACACGATTGCAATTGCGAATCGAATCATCGTTCGTTCACACGACCGAAGGAGGCTTCAATGATTCTGCGGGTTTGAATTTCAGGGCGAAGAAGAGAGGTTTTGCTTCTTTCCACGTTTCCATCAATCATTCTTGAGCCATCTTTCTGCGGGAGTGATTGTAAGATCACCGTAATCTCCACCCCAAAACACGACTGGAATTCAGCAACGTTCACATGGTCGTTTCGTTACTTCATTACGGCGAAACGTGATTGAGGTCCGAACAGTCATTTTAGACACGATTGAAATCACGTTTCAAATCAACTTCCACAATTCCAGTTTGCATTATTAGGGAATTCTCGAATATTGCATTTAAAACACGATTCTCTATAGTGATGCTTCACTACAATTGTGCTTCCAATTAAAATCTCTGAGGGTGTGAAAGCTAGGTTCAGAACCATGCGGGTGATATACGATACAAATAAGTCTCCTCAAACTGTGGCTCATCCCACTCACGCCTTGCCAAGAGAGGTCAACATGGCACTCACAACACCACTCGTATTAAAACCACTATCATTCTCTTCTACTCTGTCAAGTCTGTATTCCCTGTAAAGTATATAAATGATCATTTTATACAGTCACTACCGTTGTTGGCATCCATATTGTCTCATCAATTTGTTAGTCATCATCATTTTATGAAGAGCAGCTCCACGTGATGATCTCCTGTATTTTCAACTTTTCTCTTCAAGATTACAATATTATATGCCGATGTTCCGAATATTTATATTCTCTTGCTGTAATGCAGTTTATTGCCTCATTTTAAAAGAATATTGGCCACGAAAACGAGACATAATACAATTGTCATGTAGGGTCTATGTACAATACAACGCAACACAAATATGCACTATGTAAGATCGTGTTTTATAATAAAACATTTTGTTTATGTAAAGGGATGCATGAAATAAATGTACATTTATCGGATATCGTTAATTGTGTGCGTGTGTGCGTGTGTACATATCGGATTGACCAGAATAATGGTGCATGTATGATGTGAAAGAAAAGAAGTCACATCTATGTGGACTCTTTCCTTTCACATCGAGGCTAATATTATGGTTGCAACCGCATTCTGAAAGTACGCGGCACACGATCATGACATCTACACCGTCCGCCTTTGTTATAAGTCTCACTGAGATGCACACCTTGTTTATATAGACCTATTCGGTTTTAAAACAATGTATATGTCGGGGGGGGGGGGGCTTTCAAAATAGGAAGAAAAGATTATTCCGTGGATATGGAATGAGTCAGGTGCATTGCTAGTGCATATCAACTATTGTTAGGCATGCTGAAGCCCCCTAGTGATGTTTGAAATACACTAAAGGTCCTGTTTACCTTTGGCAACAGTGATTAAAAAAGATTTTTAAGATATGACATTTCACTTAATGCATAAAATATATGTGTAGATGTGTTGTACCACAAAATGTCCTATCATTATCATAAAAAATCACAATAAATCCTAAAATATACGGAGATATTTGTATTTTTCTCAATAAACGGTAACAGCAGATAGTTTAGTCTGGAAACATTTTTAACATAATTATTGTTCACAGTTTGTATATTTAAATATACTTAACATCGATTTTACCGACTCAAATGTTTACAGTGGTTGTTTCTATCGCAAACTCACATTTTGGAACTATTCCAAAGTACTAATGCTGGGTTTTTGTTTCATTTGCAGCTGGTAAATTACCTTTCACCTACAGCCCCAAACCAAACAGGTGTAATACAAGCCCTGATGTCAATACACCGTTTCTGCAATGTATCATAGCACTTCTTGCTATTCTTTTAATCCTACATCCGAGTAACATAAGCGTTGCATTCACCTGCATGCTCCATCCGATTTAGGCAGGAATTCACCTAGATATTAATAGGTGTCCTTAGGGCAAGCATCTGGCACGCTTTGTGGCTGACAACTTTCGCGAAAAAAAGTATGTACGGAATTTGAATAGTTACAAAACAGTCAATGAGCCTCACACATGATGCTTGACCTTTGTTTACAATGTGTGAGAGAGACACGGCATGTTACTGCTATTATAGTCGCCAAATTCTGATAAACTTTGGAGTTCGCTTGTACATGTTGAACATTGGTATTTCACTACTTTAGATTATGCAAACAGCACCCAAAAATTATGATTAATAGGCTGTTCGCTTCGTAAGCAGATAAAGGACACAATTGGGGTATAGAATTTAAAAGAAAAAACACTGCGTTTTTGACACTGCGTGCGCGTGTTTGACACAGACCTGGTTTTCCAGATTCCCATTTTATTAACTACGCCCCCGTATTTTGTTATCGTTTTTGTTTAGTCTTGCTCATGATTCATCCAACCAGATTTTGTCACTTTAGCATAATTATACTGTTTAATTTTTCTGGTGGTTTTGTTTTATATTGGAATGCCTGATATCACCCCTGTACGTATTTAATTTCTCATGGACTTCTGGTTACTTGCATGTCCGCTGTTTAGATTCCAGAATTACTGTTTGTTTGTTTGTTTTTTCTTCATTGTGCCATCGTTTGGGCGCCGTTACTCTGGCGAGGATCCACTACATGTTTGTATGGTTTTTGACATAAAGTCAGATTGATCATTAATATGACTTTTTATATCTAAGCAATTTCTATGGGTCCCTTCACATGCAAGAATTTCTATTGAAGGGGGAAGGGGAGCAAGCATTTTTTATATTGATACATGGACAATAAAAATAAGATTTATCATGTTGCTAGGTCTGGATCTGGATCTGGATCTGGATGAATTCGCTGAAAAACTCTGGATAGAGTATCACTCAGCACTGTGGTATGATGTGCAGCTAATCACAACGGAGGTGACGCTGGAGCGCTTCTTTAAATGTGTCAAATTTATGAATCTGCTTTATATTACTCGGCAGATTATTCCAATCCTTCGCTGTTCTATGGAAGAAGGAGTTGGCGAGAGCAGTTGAAGAACCGTGTGAAGTAGAATAATTATCGGGATGATAACTTCGGGTTGTCATACCGCTCGGTGCTTGAGCGGGGCTTTCGACTTCTCGTATGGTACAAGCTCTTGTCTTGCGAATGATGTTAACAAGACATGAATGTCCAAACTTTTTTCGTCTTGGGTTGCTAAATCCTATCTACTTCTGCTGCACCTGTTTCGATTCCCCGTTTCCGGATGTCATAATGGCGCTGAATGAAATTGGCGGGAAATTCGAATATGTTGGCTTAGTAAGTAGATAATAACTATCAATTACACGGTGCATGCAGAGCAAGATGATGGAAATGTTTCCTTACCTTCAAAATACAAGCTGAGAGCGAACGTCAAAATCTTGAAACGGTTCTCACAGTCCAAATGAGGTTTAACATTTCAAATTACAATACCAGAAAATGGAGAAACTGTAGTAAAATTGTCCACCACCACGTCACTGCTGTTACCACTGCTCTTAGCCCACAATCTATTTCCACTTGCATAGACTAAATTTCAGACTGTTCTTCAGTTTTATTTCCGCTTCAAGTATTGAAGTGCGTGTTGCGCTATGACGGAATGACAATGTATTTTTTTTTAGTCCTTAAAAAAGGCTATACCTCACAAAGCAACAGCAAGTAGTCGTCACTGCTATCATGTTCTATAAACTCATCACATTTTGTTCCGAGATCACAGTGTCGTCTCTCCCATTATTCATCGGCTCTACGCACTCATCAAGTTTAAAGCAAAGGAATACCGTATATTTCTCACATATCCACTCATTTTTTCCTCGTTTATTACTTCATTGATTCCGCTCGGAATCAAGTTTACAGCATAAGAATGCCCCTATTCTCACCTTTGCTCTCACTGCCCCCCCCCCCTTTACCATAATATTTAATATATAGTTCCGCTCGGAATTAATTTTACTGCAAAAGAATACTCTATTTCTCACCTTTCCACTCATCTCTCGTATTTTACCACTTTATTCATTCCGCTTGGAATCAATTTTACAGCAAAAGAATATCCCTATTTCTCACATTTCCACTCATCCCATATCTTCTTTCGTCGCTTGTTTGATTCCGCTCGGAATTAATTTTACAGCAAAAGAATACCTCTATTTCTCACCATTCCACTCATTTTTCCTCTTTTATAACTTGATTCATTCCGCTCCTAATTCAATTTAAGCTACAGGAAAGGAATGCTCTTATTTCTCACCTTTCCACTCATCTCTCGTCTTTTATCTCTTTATTAGTTCCACTAAAAATCAATTTCACGTAACACAAAAGAATACCCAATTTCTCACCTTTCTACTCATCCTATATCCTCTTTCATCACTTCATTCATTCTGCTCGGATTTGATTATACAGCAAAGGAATACCCCTTATTCTCAAATTTCATAACTCGGAATCCATTTTATCATGTTTATTGCAAAAGAATGCCTTATTTCCCATATTTTCACTTATCTGTTCCATATTTTTCCCGCCAATATCACTCAGCGCCAATAAGGCTTTCGGAGACCGGGAATCAAAAGCAGGTGCAGCAGACAAAAGCTTCCCCAGACGAAAAAAATTGGACATTTATGTCTTGTAAACATATTCGCAAATGTGACAAAATCGTGCAATACCTGAAGTGCATTCTCGACGTCGAAGGCCCATATTATGAGCAACAAGGCAACTCTTATGTCTATCAAATTTTAATATAAAAACTTTTTGCTCCCCCTTCCACCTAAAACCTTCAATAGAAAATCTCACATGTCACAGGACCCAGAGAAATCCCTTAGATATCATAGGTCATGCCAATCTAACCACATATATATATATATATATATATATATATATATATCCGAACATACTGGAGTACGGCATAATGAAAAAAAAACAACAATCAGGGACAGCAATTCTTTGAACTCTCTTTGAAGCAAGTATAAATTAGATACCCAAAAGGGTGATATCCGGCATTCCAATTTACACATAGCGATCAGAAAATTCAAACAGAACTAAAGTGAACAAATCCGATTAATGACAAATGAATAATGAGCAAGACAAAAAAAAGGACACCAAAAAAACAAAACAAAAACACAACAGCAACGGGGGAGGGCGTAGCTGAATTGGAATCTACCTAATTGGAAAACCTAAATTGGATGGAGCAGGCGAACGCAATTCTTATGCTACTCGGATGTAGGTTGTAGGAAAAGAAACACATTGTCATGCAGCATGAAGTACTGTGATGCATTACAGGAACGGTCTACTGAAATATTTGCATCAGGGCTTATAGACCTGTTCGGTTTGGAGGCTATCTATTATGTTAATGTCTATCACTCCATAGGGGACTTCAGTACGCCTACACATTTGTTGATTTATGCACTGACATAGCAATGCACCTGACTCATTGTATAACCCATGGTATCATCTTTTCTTCTTATTTGAAAGCCCCCCCCCCCCCCTATGGCCGACATGACATTGTGATAGGATACATTGGTCTAATACAGGTGTGTATTTCAGGGACAGGTGCTAAAATGGCGAACGACAAGATGAACGGTGTCCATATAATTATGCATCGCTGTAATACACGCAAAGAATCTATCCCATTGATTTATACTGTAAAGTGAGTCGTGGCTTTTCTTTGAGTGTTCAATTTATGCTGTTTTTGTTTTTGTTTTTCGTTTTTGCTATTAAGCAAGTCTTGAGACATTATGGAAAAATTATATTTATACTTTGTTGTTTACAGATTATTTCATGTACCGTTTCCGCTTTCTTGGCAATAATTTGATTTGTGTAGTACTGTAAAAAAGAAAAAAAAAATAGGCCTATTATGGAGTGAGTAGATGCAGCAATATTAAGAGGATGCATCAGCGAGATTTGAGAAAAAAGTTGCTTTCAACCAAATGTTGATTCCGTTTGTGTTCCTTGCAGCGTCACATAACCAATTATCATTTCTTGTCAGCTAGAACTTTTCTGAATAATGTCAACCCTTGAACTTAACATCTTGAATTAAGTATCAAAAACGTAAGTTTTTCTTTAAAAATAAATACAAAGTAGTGAAAATTAAAAGTAGAAAATACTAGTATTGATCGCCTCCAACTCTCTGAAAGCATGCTCTGTGACTGAAAGCCGAATAGATAATGATGATAATAATAATAATAATAACAATAATGATAAAAGAAGAAGAATTTAGGTATGCGTCTCAGACTGAATCATTTACGTTAAATCGGCGAGAACTATTGTTAAAGTTCCGAACATGCTTTTAAAGGTATCATTTACCATCGGGAGCAGTGATTTACAAAACGTTCGAGTTATCACATCGATGCATGTGTAGGCCAATTGTATCACAAAACATCCTACCATATAAAAAGGAGATATCACTAATTTTCTCAGTAAACCTTAAAAGGCTCTGTACAGTACTGGTTGAGGTGGGGATTCATGTTTTGAACATTCCTAAGTGAGATAATGAGAAACCTCTTATGAAATATGAAAGAGCATGTAATTTTAAGAAGGATTCAATGTTTATTTGATGAAAATTTGTTTTCAAATGGCTGAGATATCAAAAAATAAGTGATAATAATAAAAGGCGACAGGCCACGCCTTTTATTAGGATCTCTTTGTTTCACCTTGCTTTTGGATATCTCAGCCATTTCATTTCTGATACCCCTTAGAATTGCATGCTCTTTGACATCTCATAGAGTGGTTTCTGAATATCTCGCAAAACGTTTAATGCTAAATTCTCACCTCGACCAGAACTGTACACACCCTTTAACTGTACACGGTTTATTCCATAGAAACAATATTTCATTATAACTATAGTTCGCATTTTGGGTATTTAACATTACCATACTTAACACTGATTATAATGATTAACATTTTTACATCGGAGCACTTAAACGGGGTTTTTAAGTCATCTGCAAATGGTAAATAATACTTTTAAGAACAAACGCCACATCGTCACTGAACCTGCTTGAAAAAGTTCTTTCTATCAATCTCCTACTCTCGAAGTAATCGACATTGACGACTCACCGTGCCCCATGTATCGAAGAAGTTCATGAATCTGTTGTGACTGTAGTTGTTCGGGTCGTAGGAGGTCGGGAGACGGAGGGCAGCGAGGACAAAGTCCCGCTCTAACTCGTAGTCATTGCCCGAAGCTACCTCTGTCTTGTAGCGGGCATATCCTATGCGGGACGATGTCTCCGTGTAGTAGTACACAGATCCACGGGTTCGAAAACGCGATGCAAAGCTTTCGTAGACTTTAGGAGGAGCCGGAGAGAGAGAGAGAGAGAGAGAGAGGGGGGGGGGGGGGGTGGGTGGGATGCACATAGACAGACAGAAAGGGGATGGGGATTAGGGAATTTAAAAAATATATGTGAAAGCTTCACTTATACATTTTGAAGGGATGAGGTTTCAGTAATCACTGATTTAAACTCGATACTAGTGCACTCTATGTGTTATTATTTCACGTGCGATTTTAGTTTGGTGCTTTCAATATCCTTTTATTCCATATTTTTGTTTTCTAATCGGATACCAAAAGCGTTCCCAAGGCGTTTTATCTCATAAAAGCTATTCAACTAATCCATCAATCTGTGACAATGTCAAGCATCTGTGGGAATAATTCATACGTCAATAGCTACCCTTCCAACCTTCATGATTTCTTTTCCTTTTGTTGATGTTATTTGATATGATATCGATGAGGAAACATTTAATCCGTATCCAATCTTTATTGTGTTACCATAACTGCCTGTTAGGAGGGAGAGTTCAAAAACAGGTAACTAATCAATCTGTTCAAACTGAATTCAAACTGACACGGTCGGGACCAAAGTTAATGTTTCGTGCAATCATCTCCCTGGTGTAATCAGCTGGGCACTAGTTGGTGAAACGTTAACATCCGACAGTACTTGACACGTCCGATTTTGAGGATATTCGTACCATTTTGCTCTGTTGCCCTCTTATACTACCTACTATGTCTTGGATCAGTTTTGATTTTAATTTAGTTCCTGCGTGGCGAAAATAAAATAAAAACCTGAACAAAATTGACGCATGCACATGACGCGATTACACGCATAACGCAGTATATACTTACGATAGCTATCAACGAACATCAGATCTTGGAAGACTCCGCTGTTTGAACCTAGACAAGAAAAAAAGAAAAGATCATTTGAAAACATATTTTGAATGAAGTAACCCACGTCCGAAGAGGAAATGAAATAGATGAACCCTTTAATTCAACACACAAAAGACTACTTCAACCGAGACTTACATTCAACTAACTATCACCGTATCGTGTAAGGACCTCATACCACAACACTTACAGTGTGTGACCACTGGTTCAAATTCTCTATTAAAATTAAATGTTTCATTCTGAATTGCATTCGAAATTTTTCCTCCGATTTCGAACCCCCCCCCCCCCTATTTTTTTTTTAAAGAAAAAACAAACAAACCTGCATCCAACACAGGCACATAGGCCTACTCAGATATAATAGTTTTAAATAGGGTTGTGTGTTTTTTTTCGATTGAAGAAAGCAAACGGATGCATTTCCAATTCATATCAAAAACATCAATCCTTCATTGTATTGATGCTTCTTCTTCTCCGTTTCTTTTTTTTTTTTTTTTTTTGTCGGAGAAGTGATTTTGATGTTAGTTGAGCTCAAGTAATAAGGACTGTGAGATATCTATTCATGATGGGATACCAGGAAATCCAATGGCATCTTCTCTTGCTCTTGACTCTTTTATCATTATACATCCTGTTTATTGGAAGAACATGACATTAGCGTGTAGATAGGGTGGAGTCATAATAATATACCGATGATCTCTATATTTGACGCGAGCTTTGCAGCGTAGCTCGGATAGTCGTGGAATGTCCCTTGACTAGACGTGACGTAGGGTCGGTCCGAGGTGTGGAAGCTGAGCTCGCGAGGATAACGGACGCCTCCTGGGTAAGTCAGCTGAAAGATGGGGTTCCCCTTGATGCCTGGGTCGGTACCACCCTCATCACCACCTTCCGGGTTGCCGCTGAGCAGATCGTAACCACGACCGATGAAACCCAACCCGGTATTCGGCCGAGTCTGGGCGCAAACCTCTCCGCGGTTCCGAAGCAGCGCCAGGACGCATGTGAGGATGAGAAATCGCATTTTCTCCATCGCTGATCTGAAAAGGAAGAAGTCAAAGAAAAAAACATTCAAAGAAAGAAATACGAGATGGTGGTATTGAAATAAAAATATCATTTGAATAAGTTTATGATTTATCATGAATACAGTTCAGATATGCAATGATATGAAGAAAATGATCCTACTGATGCAGTGTACGACCGAGAGCTAGTCCGCCATAGGTACTGTCAGCGTGTGGACGTGGAATCTAATTGCGATGGAAGTACTGATATTGAAATGACAGTTGTGAAGTTTTCATGGGCAGTACAATGATTTTATGGAATAGATGACATTATCAATTTCTCTTACTTTCAAAGAGTGGACACTTCTAACAATACACGAACTCTGGGCACTGGTTTGAAGCAGTACTATGCACGAATCTTTCCCCGACTATCGACGTACATAGAATCTGAATGAAATGCCTGGCCAAATTAGTGGAAAGTAACAGTTAGATAAACACTTATGCCGTCAGCTTGAGCCACCGCCCACCAGCAGCAGTGGTCAGATTTACCATCATAAGTTTTGAAGTGATTTCAATGCGTCGATATCGTTTTGAATTACTAGCTACCTTGAAGGAAAGTGCTACTACAACTGTAGAGGGGCATCGAACCAGTGACAAGTAAATAAATTGATACAGCAATAGATTAAAATAGACATAGGTCCTTATAGCTGAATGAATACCGGTAACTGATAACAGATTCACAAAGATTTGAAAAAAAGGTGAACTGATCTGCAATGAAGATGTGGAATGAGAAAAACAAAAACAAAACAAGAATACTACATGAGAGTAATAGATTATCGCATTTTACTCTACTCTGGGGTTTGATTTTATTTCCTGTTACCGGAAAAAAGGGGCAATTATGTTAATGTCCACTCTCAAATTAAATGCTGGTATGCTTAAATCAGCTGCCTGCTGATCTTGAGAATATACGTATTTATAGGGACCGTCACATACGTCGTGCTTTCCGGAGATTATATCTACAGCGTGTCCCAGAAGAAACCGAGTTTCTTGCAACTTTTACGATCTAATCATAAATCTGCTTCGTGAGATGTACATGAATGAAAAATTATGATTTTCTGATTTAATTTGATGCACAACTCAATGTTTATGATTTATGCATGACTGAGTTGGAACAATGGGCCGTATGGTGTATACCAAATTCTCATTTGCACGCGCAAATGGTGACTTTGAGTGGATTTGTCAGACTTTTACCTTTATGTTCTTGAAACACTGGCGTAGCCAGGGGGGGGGGGGGGGGGGGGCGATGTCGCCCCCCCCCCCCCCCCCCCCCAAGATTTGGACCGGGGATTTGCGAGGCGGAAAAAAAAAATGCGTGTATACTGCATGCATGCACATGAAGCGGATCTCCTTTTCAACCTTTCATCAAATAAGATCATAATTTTTTGAATATTTCACTCAAAGTGTGCACAAGATCGTTTAATTTCAGTTCAAAATATGCAAAATCTCTCGTGCTTGGGAGGGGGATACCCCCTCCCAGACCCTCCCCCTCTGTACCTCTTTCCCTAGCCTTAGTACACTTTTTAGATTTACAAAAAATTATGAAAAATTTCTGAGTGCACACTTATCACTTATATTCCGAAAACTCAATGTTCCCTCATGTACAAGGGGAATTTCCCTTTTTTATCGACCCTTTCCTCCCTAAGCCCCCCCCCCCCCATCATTTTTTTTTAATGATTTCCCTTATATTCCATCAAATATGCGTATACGATATATCTCAATTTCAACCTTAAAAAAGGCAAAAGCTCCATCGTACGGGAAGGGTGGAGATAACACTCGCCCACACCTTCTTCCTGCTCGCCCGCCCCTCCCCCCCCCCCCCCATGCATGTAGACTGTGGCTACACTTTGAACATAAACAGTTTTCCAACTATGACACAAAATGTGTGCACCAAAACGTTTAACTGCAATCAGAAAATTATATAGAATCTCCTTCCACAGACTTGCTACACTTCTCTTCTGATTGAAAAGTGTCCAGATATTCCAACAAAAGTGTACGCCAGATTGTTGAATTTCAGTTCTAAAAAGGCTCCGAATATGGGAGAGGTATCTTGCCACCATTCCATTGCTTATTACCCACTTTAGACCTAGTACCTTTTTGGGAATGACAATTTCCGAATTTTCCACAAAAAGTGTACTCTAGATCGCTTTATTTCAATTCTTAAAACACAAAAGCTCTGCCGAGCAGGAGGGGAAATCCCCCTTCCCCTAAGCTCTTCCCCACTAGACTTTGTACATATACACACAGATGATGCACATTCGGAAGAAGAGCTAAATTCCGTGATTTTAACACTTCGATGAAAAAGTATTGCACCAAAAATTTGCACCAGATCGCTGAATTTAAGGTCTGAAAATACAAAATCATCTTCGTTTGGGAGGGAAAATGCCACTCGTGTGAATGCTTTTTCTTTTTGATTGATGAACAGACAGCGTTCATGATATTCAGTGTAAGAATTAATACAAGACATTTATCTAAATAATACCATTTTATAGCCATAACGTTCAATAATAATCGACATGAAAATAGTGCTACCTTAAAAAAGTGGGACTGTTTCAAGTCGATAAAACACGCAAAAACATGCATCAAACTGCACCATTTGCAACATCAAAATGCAAAATGTTCTCACCGTGGGAGGGGAACACCCCCTCCCACACCCTCCCCTTCCCCCTCGCTCGCTCCGCTCGCTCGGGCTCAGTCGCGTTAATTATATTAAGAGTAAGAATTAATACAAAAATCTATTTTAATGATACCATTTTATATATATTATTGGCAAATTGTGCAATAATAATCTACGCTATAGAATATACTGCAACCTTAAACAAGTGGGACTGTTTCAAGTCGATAAAACACGCAAAAACATGCATCAATCTGCACCATTTGCAACATCAAAATGCAAAATGTTCTCACAACACCCCCTCCCACACGCCCCCCCCCCCCCCCCCTCCCTCGCTCGCTCCGCTCTCTCGGGTTCAGTCGCGTTCATGATATTCAGTGTAGGAATTAATACAAGACATTTATTTAAATGATACCATATTATAGCCAAATTGTTCAATGATAATCGACATGAAAATGATTATATTGGTACCTTAAACAAGTGGGACTGTTTCACTTGGATAAAACGCGCAAAAACATGCATCAAATCGCACCATTTAAAACATCAAAATGCAAAAAGTTCTTACCCTGGGAGGGGGGACACCCCCCTCCCACACCCTCCCCCCCCCCCCTTGCTCGCTCCGCTCGCTCGGGCTCGGTCGCTTCGCTCCCTCGGAGACAACCGCCCCCCCCCCCCCCTAAGATAAAATCCTGGCTACGCCGTTGTCTTGAAAAAGTTCATAACCCAAACATCCATAGGTTCTTCTTTCATATGATAACTTATGCGTCAATAAATAACTCGTGCTATAGAGAAAGTTGCATGAAAACATGTTTCATTTCTACAGATTCTCCGGATATCCGAAAATGGATGAAAAAAAAAATGGACTCATGATCTGCGCGATTGAATGGGAGGGGGGGGGGGGTATGAAAAGAGAATGCTGTATGGGGACGGAAAGCCCTTTGCTGTAATTTACTTGAAATAACCTATCAGACTTGTGAAATTGAAGACTAATATTGTGAGTATTTTCAGGCTGTATTGAGTCCAAAGAGCTAAGAGAAATCAACGTAACAATAATGGAACAAATTTCTATGATTCTGTACTTCGAACTTCTCTCAGTGTTTTCATGTCTCACTCCATTTCACAGGCAAGCGTGGTTCATTGGTCCTTGATTATACTTGATACGATTCTGAAGTTTTTGAAGGGGCAGGCGAAGCAGAAAGGGGGTTGGTAATGATGATGATAATGATAATAATAATAATAATAATAATAATAATAATAATAATAATAATAATAATGATAATAATAATGATAACAATAATAGTAATAATAATTGTGATAATAATAATAATAATAATAATAATACTAATAGTAATGATAACAATAATAGTAATAGTAATGATAATAATAATAGTAATAATAATAATAATAACTGCATTTATATGGCGCTTCATACTGGTTATTTCTAAGCGCACTAGTACTATTCAAACAAAAAGACTAAAAAACACAATAGCATTAGCAAAACCAGCATGACAGTAACAAAAGAAGAAGAAAAAAATGGTACATCACCTTTTAATCATTGACTTGCACTTCTAATTTTTCAAAGGTACAAGTGCATGGCAGAAAGTCTTCTTTTTAGCTCGGAAGGCTTTTTGGTAAGCTCATGATCATGTGCTAAATAAATTTACAATGCTTTCCACAACCAAACCGTCTGTAAGGTCCCCTTCCATCCCTCCCCTCTCCCCCCCCCCCCCCCTCATGTTTGCCTAAATTCGTTGAAGTATGATCGCGACAGTCCACTCATCGCGAGTCGACAAACCGCTGGTGCCCCCCCGAAAAAAAAAAGGGAAAAAAAATGAGTCCCGACGAAATTGGCAAACATGAGTGGGACCGTTTACAATCAATGGTTGGCGCACCGCGCAAAGTCATGGTGCATAATGCTCGAGGTCGTTTCGATGTCAACTGACAGCTGATCGACCCACTTCCTAGGCCTGCATTATGTCGCGCGTGTATACCGTGTATTATACGTAAGGCCTACTCTGTTTACGTACGGTATTGCCACAGCTTCGGGGGATCTCTCTCTCTCTCTTTCCACCTCCCTGGTATACCGTACATGCCCTCACCGACTATATTTCCGTGTGGGATATTGCTAGTACACACTACAGCAAGGCAGGCCTGGAGTGGACTAACAAGACTACCTCAAAATGGCGTGCTCTCATAATACAGGTAGAGCATTTGATATTGATTATGAAATAACAACGACGGCCAGGTGGTGAGGGTAAGGTGTCTGCTGATGGTTGTCCTATCAGTTAACATGATCGTTTGTGCGTTGTAGATGTCTAGTCCTAATTCTCTAGCAGCCAAGCGCATGACAGTGCTAGAATACGGAAAAAATATCTTTATCGTAATACATATGCTGCAAGAAGTTGTTGTTGTTGTTGTGGTGGTGGTGGTTTAAGCAGGAACTATTTTCCGAACAGCATACATCACATAATTTTTTTAGGTCATGTCGCACCACATGTACAGGATGCATTTGAATGTCGGTAGTCCTACGTGAATAGTACGCACTCTGTTAATTAAAGCTTCTTGCATGCTCTGTGCTTTTATCACTCACAGCAGACAGAATTCCTGAGAATGGTGTGCCTATCTTTTCATCTGATGTTCCTCCTGGTGTAAAGGAGACATGTTATGAATATCGAGGTGTGGTTGTACCTAACCACATGACCCCTCGCGCCTTAGCGGCTTTGGAAAATTTCGAAGTTCGACCTGACGACACGTTTGTCATTACTTATCCGAAGTCAGGTGAGTCGATCATGGGGGAGGGGGATGTACACACGTACGTCTCTGCTGATATTCACCAGATACCAAAATACTACAGTGGACCTGTATTTCTGTTGTTACTTCTATTAATGCATACACAGTAACGGGGCGGATCAGGAATTTCGTAAGGAGTTGGTGTAAACAATATTTCTGGTGCGATACTTCCGGGTTTCATCTAATTTTTCCTTTTTATTTCTTTTGTTTTAACAACAAATAAAGAGGGGTGCGCACCCGGTGCGCCCCCCTCTGCCTCACTTCTGGATCCGGAGTTGACAGTAAGCACGCACCTACACGTGTATCAAAAAGCCCATCTGTGAGTGTTTTGCTTAGAATTTAAAGCGTATTCCAGATATGATGTCCTTCGTAATCGACCGTCACAATAAACAATTAAGCACCTTTATTTAACAACACAACGTAGCAATCATAGTCTAATTCAACATGATTATGAGAAGATTTCCAGTCAACTCAGCTCAGGAGGGGCGCGTTACTGTGTCATTTTGTGGAAATACACGTGTATACTTGATTATTAATCTAACGAGGAGACGCATCTATTTTTAGTTTTCCTGATTTTCGAACAAACTTTCAAACATGGATAAACCATTGTTTAACTTAATTACACTATAATTGTGTATATTAAAGCACTATAACTGTTTGATTTGTACTATCTCTTTGTTTTCTTATTTTTGTTGTATGTGTGTGTGTAACAAATGTTTTCTAATACTGTATAACACTTTATGTATCTTTTTCCACCAGGTACCACGTGGATGCAGCTGATAATGCTGCTCGTTCTTAACGAGGGAAACGTTGCAAAATTAGAAGGGAGACATGTAATGCTCATGGTTCCTTTTCTGGATATAGTCGACGTATTGAATTTTACTGATGTAAGTATTGTTCTTAATGTCTTCATATTAGCGTTATTAGATTTTTTTTCTGTTGGATAACAGACCCTCATACACATAATTTTTTCTTAAAAGTCAAACGCGTTGAGCAGAAAGTGAAAAATCATGGAAACAGGAGAATTAAGTGCATACATTTATTAGAAGACTTTGAGAAAATAGTACGCAGATCTCAAATGTTTTCATTAAAAAAAAACGAAAAGAAAAACATCGAAGAATATGAACCACTTTTGATTGATATATATCTGCGCACTTAAGATTTGCTGAAACCTTTTGACACGTATGAGCCTTGGCTTGTCGATCTGATATCATTTATTAACCAATAATTCCTCAACTATTTTCTGAGATCTGATTTATCCATTGATATTTCTTATGCTACTGTTTCTCATATACTGTGAACCGATGTTTTTCATTACTCAAGAACTTTCATTCATTTTGCTTTTTACAATACTTTTCCTCAGCTCAGCAGAGCTCCGCCGCTGGCTGACTATGCGAAAGACATGCCATCCCCACGGATTTTAAAGACCCACTGTCTTCCCGACTGGCTGCCTGTGGCTATTAGATCGGACAACCCCAAAGTAAAAGTCATCTACGTTGCAAGGAATCCAAAGGACGCCGCGGTATCTCTCTACCATTTCTGTCAATCGTTGCGGTATATGCCGTCCTACGAGTCTTGGGATGAATTCTTTGAGCTGTTCATCGCTGGAAGAGGTTAGACGCATAGGTCTAGGGGTTAGTGCAACAGAAACATAAATATTATACACTCATGAAATCAGTAGCATGCTAACGGAGCTGCAAAACATGATTCCAACTGGAAGTGTAGAATTATAGCCATGAGATCCATTAATCAATTAATTAATTATCTTATGAATTAATCAATTAATTTCTTAATTAAATCATTTATTTATCTATCTATATATTTGTTTATAATTCATTAATTCATTCATTTATTCTGTCTTTTTTTAAAAGCAGGGTTGTCTAATTCCGTGCTACAAGCAAGTCCTTTACTTAACAAAGTGTGCACAAAAGGAAGGGGAACATTGACATGATACAGTCAATAAATGATTAACAATGGATTTGTAAAGCTAAAGCACTAGAAAAAAAAAACACCTAAAAAACAAGCACAACAAACGAATGATACTATGGTATTTAATTACCTATAGCTAGTGCCATGGGTGTAATTTAATATCAAATTAGAAATCAGTGTTGTCGCATACTTCTCTTAAATGTCTTCAATGCGGAGGCTGATTGAGTAAATATGAATGACGTATGGAATAACTTGCAGCATATGAAAAGGAGTATTTCTTATATTCAATACTGTGTTTGGGTATGTGCCATTGACAAGAAAAGGGCATGTGAGGGAGAGATAATGAACTGGATGACGTACTAATAACATCATCTTTATAAAAATAATCTTTTTTTAACTTGCAGCCAATGTTAAGAAATGGAGAGTTAGTGATATGGAATTAGACATTTTTAGTCAAAGTTAAAAACGGGCAGCATAACTTTGCAGTTGTTGAAGTTTTTGGACATCTTTATTTGGACAGCGAATTTCAAAAATCAAAATGAGAAAAAAGAATCAAAGCATGGATTAGCATCTCAGCTGCGGACTTGGAAAAACAAAAAACTTTAATATGAAACGTAATTTTGCAACTAATATATAACATTCCGTTGAACTTGAGTTATATGACTTCAGAAAGACGTTTCCTGGTCAGTTTTGATAAACACCTACATTACGAGCTAATGAAGAAATATATTATTTGAAACCAATATGGACATGACATGATTGATAATCGACCTTACTTAACACGTGCTTTGAACCCAACGACAAAATCTCAGATAATCATCATACAGGTTATGGTCACAAGATACAAGCCAAATTTTCGGGGGATACAGTGAAGACATAATAGCTTTGATAGACAGATATAGAGTTTTTTGAGTGTCATCTAAATATCAATTATTCCTGTGTCTTTTCCAACAAAAATAGTTAACTACACCAACAGTACACCTTCCTTATAATTATACAAACATCAGTAATCTCAGTATATCTGTAAGATCATGAGTGGGGTCTGTTTTGTTTTTTACGCACATTAAATTATTTTCCTACCAAGTACAGACACATGACTATGATACTGAGCTTATGTTCTTTTTATACCTTTCTTTCATAACCTCGCTTGGTTCCTTCTCTGTCTTCCCTGTTTTATATCTATGCTTTAGTATATGTAATTGCTTTATACACAGTATTTAAATGTATTATAAATTGGAAATTGAAAGATTGATTTGAATTGAATTGAATCTACAGTGATGATTTATAGTATGAATATTTTGTGGAACATTAGACATACCTGAGTAGTGCAATTCTCAATCTTTGGCTGAACATTCTGTATGCAGTCCGCAATATCTAAATAGTTTGGAGCAAAATGAGAAATAATGAAGGTAATTTATCTATCTTTTCTAATAGTATCTTTGCAAACAATTTTATGGTTAATGTTGTTCAGGGCCAGTCGGATCATGGTTTGAAAACGTCCTGCCTTGGTGGAGAAGAAGAAATCATCCCAATGTTCTCTTCCTCAAGTACGAAGATATGAAGAAGGTATATAATAATGATAATAATAATGATAATAATAATAAAAAAGTACATTTATAATGCGCCGTATCTATCACTACTGAAGCATTGATGTATCATATGATTACAGTGTATGACGTGATTGTAGTGAATGCAAGGAAACAACACATCCCATGCATTGACATTTGTTTTATATCTTAAGCATTATACCTTAGTCCCATTCTGATATCATTTATGTTTTCTTATAAACTATGATAAGAATACATATCTTTTACATAAGATATGTTTTCTTTAAAATATCATTTAGTACAATGATGTGGGAACAAGCTTGGATATGCGTTGATGGTTCCCATGTATTTGTATGGCTTTATTTAGGTACTTTTTTTACCATTCATTTCTATTACTACCAACCTACACTTCCCACAACAGCTTCAATTAGTCATGTTTTTTATCTATGCAAATGTTTCTGGCATTTTGTGTGTGTGTGTGTGTGTGTGTGTGTGTGTAGCAATGAATGAAAAGACATATTTGTGTATATGTTCAACTCAAGTGTAACAGGAAGATGATATTACAGGTGAAATAAGGATACAAATGATCTGGAAGATTTAGCGCACAACAGGTTGCAGAAAAAAAAAAGATAAAAATGTTTTTAAAAAATATGACGCATATTTTCATGAAGTATTTAGCAGTTTGGTTAAATACAGACCAAAAGGCATCAACAGAGGTCAACGTACATTTGGATTGGACCCTTTTTATAGTATGTAATAGGTAACTTTGCGTCACATATCAAACAAGCAAGATGAAAAGATAAGTGTAAGAGAAGTGCTACGAGCTTTCAATATTGAAAACCAATCATTATATTCATAATCATGATTGTTTCTCTTAGAATTTCTAAGTACTATGAAGGAGGCAGGTGGTCCGTATAGTATCGACTCTTTCTTGAGAAACAGCCTTCTCGAATGACGTAGAAAATAGACTGCATTCTGAGATATAGCATGTTCCTTTGACGTAATTAGACGTAGAGGTCGTATATTGTGGTATTATCAAATTTGTCAGGAGTATTGCTACAATTTACATTATAAATTGTAATTTCAGGATCATCGTGGGGCGGTAGAACAGGTGACAAGCTTCATGGGGAAATCCCTCTCAGATGACGTCATAGAACGTATCGTTGAGGCCTCCACCTTCAGTGCGATGAAGAAGAGCAAGAGTGCCAATCCTGACTGGCATTATATTCCAGCTGGCCTGACTACGAGAGACAGTAGCCCCAAAGTTGGATGGTCATTCATGAGGAAAGGTACGCCAACTGTAGAATGGTTGCACATGTAATGATTCCAAAACCTTTAGACAAAATATCTTTTTCTCATTTCGCCAAGGCGGGCATTTCATGTGCGCCTGCATCATGAAGATAAAAATTACACCTTTACCTCTCCGACTATATACTAGCAATCAATTAACTAAAGCTGGTATCCTCACATAAAAGGTAAACTAGAGTAACGCAACTAATTTATACTCCGTGAAAGATCGCACCTGTTGAGTCTTTGTGACATTTCATCTAAAACTTGTATACATTCCAGCGTGCATTGTCGACGCATATCACAGTTTGTGGGAGTAAGATCTTTTCAGGTGTATTTAGCTTCACATTTTCTTTTTTGGGGGTTAAAAACAAACTTTTCTGGTTTAAAGTTATTGTTCAAGTTGGTTAAAATGTTGTGATCTAGCTAAATACGTATGCTTTTTCATAAAATAAAAGTACAATTGTACATGTAGTTACAAATCACCCTGCTTTCAAAGAAAGGATTATAAGGAATGAAGGATATCACTGAAAGTCAAAAGGAATTAAAAAAAAAATAAACAAGAGAGGAACAAATTGGGGCACAGTGCTAGTGCCAAGAAAATTACATGCAGTTTTTGTTATTCGTTATGCTGCGTGGGATACCATAACGAAAGAAATGTAGAAATGATACCCTGCTTTGGTAAGAATTATTACATTGGAAAATAAAACATAAAAAATATCAGTAGTAGTGTTATCGTTTCTATCTTATGACCATACGGTGATGAAACTTAGAAGTAGCATGTTGCACTGCTGTTTTAGTTTCTGTTTGATTTTTTTGTTTGTTTGTGTGTGTGTGTGTGTTTTTTTTTTTTGTTGTTGTTGTTGCTGCTACTGGGAACATCAGTGTTGTGAAGGGGAAAGGCACCAGTGTCCCTACAAAAAGTTGATATTTCTCGATAATCTTATGCGACTGCTAGTGATAGAGGGATGCACGATGTTTGTAGATTTGTCCTCTGTTGTAAGTGACATCTTCAGAGTTAAATGATAATTGTAAATTACTTGTGATATACATGTTTATTTTTTTTTCTTTTTTTTTCACAGGCGTCATCGGAGACTGGAAGAATTATTTTACAGATGAACAGAACCGCCGATATGACGAACTCTACGCCAAGGAAATGGCTAACTCAGGGCTCGAATTTCAATTTGAATAAACTTAATCGTTGATATTTCTCTTTTCATCAAGGCTGTCAAGGCTTCTTTTATGATACCATTGTCATGTTTATATACGTTTTAAGTAAGTTTTCAGAATTGGGTGACATTAATGTGAATATATGTTCGACAATTGTTTCGAACTTTAGAACATTTGTATTTTTAAACGGCATCCATATTCTGTCGATGCAACCATTGAACACCACCGTGTAGATCTTAAATGGGCTATTTTGAATGGTACGCTATGACGTGGTATGCTCATATGGAACATAATATCTACGAAAATATAGACGACGTTATGCAAATTCATGGGAACAGAATGAAAATGGCCTCTTCCCAGATACATAACTTACAATGATTGTTATCTTAACCCCATCCCTATCCCCAATACCGAAGAAAGCCAATGGAAGTTCTCATTACAATGAGAAATGGGGGGGGGGGGGGGGGGGGGATGGACAATAAACTATATGGTTTTAACTTAACACTGGACTGAATCCCATGTCCTGTTTATTAATACATGTGACACCAAACTTCGTCATGGTACACGTATGTGCCACGGTAAATTCGAAATCATTTCGAAGCGCCCTTGTCAAAATTCATTGTCATTATGCATGTGATAATCTTTGACAATTTTCTCCAGTTCAAACCAAACACACAAGTTGCATCGGTCTAAAATGCGTTAAATGGTTAGAGTTAAACGGCAATTCAGAATCAATTACTGACTTACATCCTCCCTCCCACACACATACATACACACACACACAAACACAAAGACATACACTCACACTTGACTTGACCAAAGAGAAACAAGGCAACAAAACTTGAAAGAGAACCAAAGGGTTTGAAAGAGAACAATTTAACAAATATTAAGCAGAGGAGCAGACAATCCAACTGACACGATGAAGGCAACTGTTAGATGACACAAATTTATCCTTTTTGTTTTAGGCAACTTTATTAAGGTTACGCTCTGGTATATATTGCGTAATTTACCACGAAAACTATCAAAGGGGAAATCCAGTCCAAATATAAGTGGATCTGATAAGAAAAAGTAAAATATGACGAGTTCAATGGTACAATTTTTATCTCAATTGGATGAAAAATAAGAAAGTTATGACATTTTGAAGTTTCGCTAATTTTTGAGGAAACAGTTCCTGAAAAGTCAATATAAATATGCAAATGGCAAAGTGAGCTTGTCATCCCCTCACAACTTGCCATATAGTTTATAAATAAAATTTTAAAATTTCCAGTTTTTCATTCAAATGTAATTATGCCCGATTCTCAAATCCTGATATATCTAACTGATCACTATTCTGAAGTTACTCAACCAGGAATAACATCATGTTTCAGACTTCCAATGACAGAAACGTTGAATTTTTGTCTTTTTTTTGTACACGATCAATGGAAAATTGTGAGGTTATGGCATGGTTAGCTCACTCATTTGCATATTCACATCCACTGCACAAGAACTGTTTTGCAGAAATCAACAAAACTTCAAAATTTCAACTTGCTTATTTTTCATCCGATTTCAGTAATTTTTTGTTGTAAGATTTTACTCTTTTTTATCAGACTAACTTACTTTTGGACTGAACATCTTCTTTAAAGTTACGTTTCTTAATCTTCAAATGTACTTTGTTTTCTGCACACTTTTATTGGGGTCATCCCACTAGACCGACACCCACGAGTCATACAACCCACGAGTTCGACATTGAAAACAGGTCCATGAGTCATACAGCTCACGAGTCATACAGCCCACGAGTTCGACACTAGGCAAATAAAGCCCATGAGACCGACACTAAGTAAAAACAGCCCATGAGTTCGACAGATACAACACGGCGCTTAATGTGTCGGTCTCGTGGGCCTTGTTAGCTAAGTGTCGAACTCCTGGGCTGTATGACTCGTGAGCTGTATAACTCATGGGCTGTATGACTTATGGGCTGTATGACTCGTGGGTGTCGGTCTCGTGACGTGCACCCCTTTTATCTGTACCTATTGGTCAACTATTGAAAAGCTAATGTTCCACAGCAAACAGTTACACAACATTCGTCACGTCAAATAATGCAGTTCCTACCAAAACCGAATGCGTACCACTATATCAAGTAGTATAAACAATAGTTACAATGTAGAATATTTGCCAATTAGCGGTAGTCAGAAATAGTCAAAAGTGGTATCTGCCAATTAGTCAGAAATGGTGAAATTGTGCATATTTTACTATCATTATCTTAAAACAACATGCAATTATACAACATTCAAGAAATTGTAATTCACTTCTATATCATTTACACCAAACCAAATGTTTTCCGTTATGATAAATTGTGCTTATCGTATATAATATAACGGTAGTGTTCATGATAATGTATGCCAAATAGTCAGATATGGTAAAATAAAGGCATATTTTTGCAATCACTACTTATAAACACGAGTCAAAACACCCAATACTCATTAAAATTACAGTCAAGTCTGCCTTAGTGTCCACTTGTCTATAGCTGTCACCTGTCATATGCGATCACTGAAAAATCCCTTCTGAGAAAAGCCATGTAAAAGACTGTGTATAGCGTCCACTAATTCTGTTTCCCACTGCAGACTTTTAAGCTGTCTGTAGCGGCCACAGACCCATAGGGAAACACAGCTGAGTCAGCAATTAAGCATGCTATTCTACTTTGCAGCCGTGCCGGTCGTTTATGGGTAAAATTCAGTACAACGCGATTACATTGAAATATCGGCTTGTTCAGTCCATGAAACACGCTTTCTGCATAGATTACGTTCAGATACATGTAAAGATGAAAGTATTTAAGACGTATACAACAATGATAAATGTACATGAATGCAATGTACACAAAATGTGGGATAACCTGTCTGCAGCGGTCACTCTTTTCATTTCCCTTGAATGTTCGCTATAGACAGGTTTGACTGTACTTCGTCAAAGTCACATTCTTGCACTCTGTTTAATTTACAAATACACCGTATGATTATCAAAGTTACGTCCCTAAATCTTCAAAGTTGTTTTGTTTTCTGCAGCCGCGTAACTATAGGTTCATCCCACGAGCTAGACACCAACGAGTCATTCGGCCCACGAGCTATAAATTTAATATAAGGTCATGAGTCATACACCAATTAGTTAAACAGCCCATGGGTCAAAATGACCGCATGACTCGTGGCTGTCTACGAGCTGGAGACACACGAGTCATACGGCCCACGAGCTACAAATTTAATATAGGTTCATGAGTCATTTGTATATCTGTGTAATTCGACTTTTAGTTGCCCACTCAAATTTTTTGAATAAAGACCTTTTAATCAATCAACACCAATTAGTTATGCAGCCCACGAGTAAGACACAAAGCAAAGCAGGCCGACGAGTGGATACTCTATGTAAAACGGGCCCACGGGCGCGACGCTTTAGACAATGAACAACAAGAAACAAACGAACATACAAAACAAAAAGAAACATCAGGTCAAGAACTCGAGCTTAATAGCACGTATATAAAGTCCATAAAGTATAGAAAGTCCAGAATGTACGCTCGCACTCGTAGGCATGTATTTTGTTGTCCGAGTTCCGAGCTCGTGTTCAGTATTTGCCTAGTGTTTAGCTCGTGAACCGTACGTAGCTCGTCGTGGGCCTTGGTCGCATGCAGGATGAATGACTCGTGGATGTCGAACTCGTGACTCGTGCACCCGTAACTATACCTTGATGTAGTCAACGACAAGCTAATGTACAACGGCAGAAAATGTTACAATATTCTATAAAATGCATTGTTGTCAAAAATGCAATTCTAAGTCTAGAATAAGTTCCTGAAGTAAAGGCAGTATAGGCCTATTCATAATAATAAGATATTGCCATAACATATAATCAAAAATGTTAAAATGTAGGCATATTTTGCATCATTATTCTTATAGAGTATATATGCCACACACGATGTTCAATATAATACAATTCAAGTCAAACAAGAGAATATTATCATGTCAACAAACGCTAATCAAAACGTCTACGGTTTTATCAAATAAGATACAGTAGTAGTACTTGTATAAATAAGTCAAACATGTTGAATACAAGGTTATTTTGCATCATTATATCTCAACAGTATATAGACAACACGCAATATTTAAGTAAATACACTTTGTGTCAAACAATACACAAAGCAAATCAAGTGATATCTTCTGCTTAGTCAGAAATGATAGAAGAAAGGCACTGCAGTCATTATTCTTTAAACAGTAAAAATTTAACAAAATAATCAGTAAAAATGCGAATCACGTCAGATGACACAATTCACTCTAAAGCATAAGAGACTGTTTAAAATCAATAGTTGCGTATGATAATTTTCTTTTTACACTCATGATGTAGTATATTTGCAAATTAGTCGGAAATTAAAATAAAAAGGCAGCTATAATGTAATCTTTCTTCTTGAGCAAGTCCACGGACACCAGATCTCGTCTGATTATATTCGTGTAAAGAAGAATTAAAAGATATGCCTTGTGTGTCCATAATTCAAAGTTTCGTTTCTGTATGTTATTACGTTACGTTATAAGTTACGTTTTCTTAATCTTCTAATATATCTTGTTTTTCTTCACTTTTTTCAATTAAAAGCTAATGTTCCACAGCACGCAATAACACAATATTTGATAAAATGCAATTCACGTCAAACAATCCAGTTCACACCAAGACCAAATATCTACCACTATACATGTATCAAGTAATATTTTTATAATGTCGGATATTTACAAGTTTAATTAGTCAGTAATTGTGAAAATGATATTTGCCACAATTAGTCATAAATGGTGAAAATTTTGCATATTTTTCAATAATGATTTTAAAGCAGCAGGCAATTACACAACATTTAATAAGTTGTTATTCACTTCTAATGGTAAAATTCACTCCACACCAAATGCCTATCGCTACAGCTAATTGTACTTACAGTATATTGTATACTAAGCCTATAATGCATGATTGTATTCATAATGTACAATAATTATGTTAGTCAGATATGGTAAAATCTAGGCATATCTTGCAATCATCACTTATACACACAAGACAGAACACACAATACTCAATAAATTTCACTAACAGTCAAACCTGCTTTAGCGGCCATCTGCCGTATGAGGCTGTTGAATCCCCCCCCCCCCCCCACAGAAAGCCAGGTTAAGCTATGAAGGGACTGCATTCTACAAGCTAGCCTTTTTAGCAGTCCCCTCCGTTCCCGACTCTTTTTCTTTGTTATGATTCAGTTACAGTTTACCCATGCATTTCTATATATAGAAGTATGTTTTTCTCATTGCAAACAAAATGACGTAAATTCAAATCTCATTTGAATATGCTAAAGTCACATTGTACTTTACTTTGTTTATATGCAAATGTCATATATTGTATACTTTCGTCGGAAATGAAATAACATGAAATGAAATAAATGAAATGTTTATGACCATGTGCATAGCGTACACTGATTTTGTCTCCCGCCGCCGACCCATAGGGAACCGCAACAGAGTAAATACTGTACTAGCAGGGCTGCCAACTCTCACTCTTTGAGAGTGAGACTCACTCATTTTGGTCCTGTCTCACTCTAAAAACTTGATTTAATTTGCATGCATTTCTATTGATCTCACTCATTTTGACTCCAAAATTATATCATTGGCCTATGGGAGTCTCACTCTCAACTAGTTTCTAATGTTGGCAGCCCTGTACTGGTATGTCAGAGTGCTATTTTACTCTGCAGCCATGCCGGTCTTTCACGGCTAACGATCAGTGACTGCAACCGCTGCATTCATTCCGCAGTAAAAAGTCTGCTTGATGTACGCATGCTCCTGGCAACAACGCGATAACTTTATTAGGTGATCCGAGTATCCTTCGGATCACCTTCTGTATCTGTACGGATTCTTTGTTTTCCTTCTTCTTTATTTCTGGACAAAATTTGTGTAGAGATTAGCTCAAAAAGTCCTCTTCCTATCAATGTCAAAATTATGCCATATATGTATCATGTCCCAAAGACGACGGGTCAAGTAAAATCGTAGTGATCAGTCGACCGTGACGTCACTATGACGTCATTATATGAAAACACATTTTCAATCATATCTCATTAATGGAATGGAATTTTTCAATGAAATTTACGTCACGTAAATTTCAATTCAAGGGAATTCTACTCATGTTTTCAAAATTCATCGCATCGTTAAAACGTGCGCGTACGCGCGCGTTGAAATATTTGTATGCTCCAATCGCGATCAAATTTTTTTTGCATACGTTTCAGACCATTTGGAGCATTTTTTGAAAAATTGAAAAAATCGGACGGACGCGTACGCGCACGCACATATACGCACGCACAGCTCATATACAATAGAAATTTCCCGTTTTTTCACTTTGATCGGATGTCTGAAACGTCAAGGAATATTTCTACCAAGTTTCAAGTCGATCCGACTCAATATGACGTCATACAGGCCCGTCAAAGTTGAAATTCCGCGCGCGCGTCAATGGCGATATACAGTGCAACTATGCAAAAAAACCGCCAATTTTAAATCCGATTTTACTCGTCAGGAGTGACGGTGACCCCCCATTTTCTTTACATATTCTGAAAGCTGATGAGTTGTACATGTCAATTCATGGGTTGGCGATGCTGAAAAAATGACTAAAAGATATCAGATTTCTTAATAAATAAAAAAAGTAAATTTTCAAAATGACGTCACCAAATTTCAAGTTCACTTGAGCGTATCTCACTTATCCTTTGGTAATTTTCTCCCAGATTTCAGTATGTTGTAGCTTATTTAATGTTCTTTTAAAACTGTAATTACAAAATTTTGACTGGATTACGTTATCACCTCGTAAAAACGGATTGAAAGTAATGTTGTCAAATTTCACCAGTTTACGTGTTATCTCTATGGGAGTGCAGTTTTTCTTGGAATGAAAATTGACATGACTACCTTTTTCGAGCACTAGCTCACTTATGCTTCGGTGAATTTCTCCCTGATTTTAATATGTTGTAGCTGAGACTTTGAACTATCATTACTTACACATTGTTTTTTCATACTATGTCGGGATCACGTTAAAAAACTTGGTTGAAATTAAAGCTTATCTTCGATGTATTGAGATTTTCTTTCTTTCTGCAACTTTCTTTGCAATAACTCAAGAAAAACAGCCCCTATCACCCCCATATTTTGCACATGTTTAGTTCATGTCACGTACATTATTTCATAAAATAACAACTACTTGATCGGACACCATCTTGGGTATGTAAATTAGGGTCAAAAGTCATAAATGTTTCATCCTGTATCTTGGTGAATACATGTCCTATCTTTCCCATATTTTGCACACGCAAAGACCATGTTACAAGGATCATTTCACAAAATCACCACTTTTTGCTCAGATACCATCTTGGCTGTGGAAAGTGGGGTCAAATGTCAAATATACTTCATTCTGTATCTTCGTTAGTGTATACGGAATTCGGTACCAAAGATGGCAGGTCTGACTCCCTTTTCTAAATGAGAATCCAAACATCACACGGCAAATATCCCCTAAACGCAGATGAAACATTTATGGCCATGCCTATTGGGATCTGGATTTGAATCGTTGATTTCCAAATAGATCGGATCACCTAATTTGTCAGTGTTGACAAATTCCAAGTCTAGTTAATACAGACATTGTTCAATTCATGAAACACACATTGTGCACACGTTCACATACATGTATGTACAAGTACTATAGGACGTATAACAACGATTATGCATTGTACATGTAGGTAATGCACACGAAATGTTGGATAACCTGTCTGTAATTGCCACTCTTTTCATCTCCTTTGAGTGGCCGCAATATACAGGTTTGTCTTAACTTTGTCAAGGTCACATTCCTGTACACTGTGGAATCTTTTATTATGATTATTTAAGTTGCGTCCCTAAATCTCCAAAGTTATTTTGTTTTCTGCAGCCTTGTAACTATAGGTTCAGCCCACGAGCTAGACACCCACGAGTCATTTTGCCCACGAGCTACAAATTTAATATATGGTCATGAGTCATACACCAATTGGTTAAACAGCCCATGGGTCAAAATTACCGTATGGCTCGTGGATGTCCAAGAGCTGGACACCCACGAGTCATACGGGCTACGAGCTATAAATTGAAAATAGGGTCATGAGTCATACACCAATTAGTTATGCACCCCACGAGTAAGACACCAAGCAAAGCAGGCCGACGAGTTAGATACTATATTTAAAACAGGTCCACTGGATCGACGCTTTAGACAACGAACAACAAGAAACAAACAAACAAAACAGAAAGAAACACCAAGTAAAAAACTGGAACTGACGTATGTATAAAGTCCATGAAGTATGGAAAGTCCATAATGTACGCTCGAGCTCGTTGGTATTATTTTGTTGCCCAGTGCCGAGCTCGTGTTCAGTATTTGCCTGATGTTTAGCTCGTGAACCGTGTAGCTCGTGGGCCTTGCTCTCATGTGTGATGAATGACTCGTGGGTGTCGAGCCTGTGACGCTTATCTATTACATGTATGTCCATCAAGATGTCAAAATTATATCTGATCGTTTGGAACGTTCCTTTAAGACGTAACGTACGCTTCACACTTGACAGAAATAATGGATCAGCCCGAATCCCATCGCAGCAGCAGCAACAACAACAACAACAACAACAGCAACAACAGCAGCAGCAACAACAATAACAACAACAAAAGAAATCGGGGGGGGGGGATAATAAGTAGGACATGCAAGTCTGGTAAGTATCAGTTAGCTGTGGTGGTTCAGCTGAAGCTAAAATGAACTGTTCTGAAAACTGAGGTCTTTTACAAAATGAACCTCATTTGGAGACTGGATATGCTTCCTCTTAATTTCAAAGGGAATGATATGTTTCGGAAGTTAGAAAACAATATATCGCAATTTTTGAATGGAGGTAAAACCCTTGTCCTTCTCTAGGGACCTCTGAGTGAAGTTTGAGCACATCCCTCCCCCCAGCAAATCTTTGGATTGAAATAATCAAGTCGGTTTATTATCGTTATTTTTTCATCACGTGTGTCTGAGGGAAAATTAGCCCGACCAGACGCCGCGCTACACTTGCGTAAAGCGACATGGATGTGTATTGTAGTTAAGGGAAAATATTTATACAATATTGACTGGCCCTGAGGGAGGTACCAGAAAATATTGCCCAAACTGAAAGCATTTTGCCCGAGTCGAAGACGAGGGCAATATGTTTTCAGTGAGGGCAATATTTATCTGGTACCTCCCGAAAGAAAGGCCAGTCAATATCATAATTATTACCTATCCCCCTAGGTAAATTAAGAAAATATGTAAATACGGCTATACACTATATATGATACAGATCAAGCCACATTTGACTACCTGTAGACCATCAACATGTTGAATAATTGCAAAATTGTTCATCAATGTATATCATTCAACTCCAACTTCAAAGATACATGTAGTTGTAACAGGCAAACTTCAAACTTCTGAACGTTCTTACACTTTATTTTTACTTCTCTGTTAAAAGTTTGAGAGTTGTAAAACTGATGGTCACTGTGCAATTACTGATCACAAATGGACTAGTCATTGCCTAGTGCTGCTGTAAGTAGTCGACCTTGTATGAGTTGATTTATCAGCGTTCTTCTGCGGTGCGTGTAACTGACACCCTGGACGTCCTGGAATGTTTTCTTTTCGTGGTCGCTCGGTGGGGAGAGAGATTCCACTCTTTCTCTTCCCACCTCCCCAAACCGGAAGATTGCAATGTTTGCACATACTGTTACTGTTTCGCAGCGATGTGGCGAAAAGCATAATATTGACCGCTGACCTTTAACCCTGCAAAATAACAACTCCTGTCCTTTAACCCTGCAAAACAACAACCGGAATTGCCTCGCAAAACTCCCTCGTATAGGTAATAATTACTATTATTACCTATACGAGGTAGTTTTGCGAGGCAATTGCAGTTGTTATTTTGCAGGGTTAAAGGTCAGCAGTTGGTATTTTGCAGGATCAAAGGTCAGCAGTCAATATTCGTTCGTCTTTTGCCTCTGCCGGTTTTCTCCATTCACTTAACACAGGGAGGTGGGAAGAGAAAGAGTGGGTATCTCTCTCCCCGACACCGCAGAAGAACGCCGATAAATCAACTCATACAAGGTCGACCACTTCCAGCAGCACTACGCGTCAAACAATGACTAGTCCATTTGTGCTCAATAATTGCACAGTGACCATCAGTTTTACAACTCTCCAAATTTAAACAGAAGTAAAAATAAAGTGTAAAAGCGTTCAGATGTTTGAAGTTCGCCTGCTACAACTATTTCTTATGTATCTTTGAAGTTGGAGTTGAATGATATACATTGATGAACAATCTTTCAATTATTAG
Source organism: Diadema setosum (assembly GCA_033980235.1). Lineage (NCBI taxonomy): Eukaryota > Metazoa > Echinodermata > Echinoidea > Diadematoida > Diadematidae > Diadema > Diadema setosum. Next base: position 507,286 of record CM067080.1, read on the forward strand.
ACATGTGGATGATCTACAGGTAGTCAAATGTGGCTTGATCTATATCATAGTGTATAGCCGTATTCACATATTTTCCTAATTTACCTAGGGGATAGGTAATAATTATGATTTTGACTCGGGCAATATTCTTTCAGTTTGGGCAATATTTTCTGGTATCTCCCTCGAGGCCAGTCAATATTACATAAGTATACAAGGTATAAACCCTACTTTGCAGACATTATAACAAGTTTGTCAGCCTAATTCATCAGTTGAAATAAGTTAGTTTTAGAGCGAGGCTTTCGGAAGGCAGTTTGAATTTTTATAAGACAAAGCATAGTCATAGAAGAACATTGTTTCTTGGAGACATTAGTTCTACACTATTTTTGTTATATATTCCCCTGTATTACCTCCGCCAAGGAGGTTATATTTTTGTCGGTGTTGGTTTGTTTGTCTGTTTGCAAAATAACTCCAAAAGTTGTGAACAAATCTGAATGAAACTTACAGGGAAAGATGATGACACAGGGAACCATTAGAATTTTAGAAGGATTTTTTTTTCTTTTGGCAAATAGGGTGTATGAACTTGGGAGTTCAGGCTGTGCTATGCTGTGCAGGTACAGTGGCAACACTGGAGAGGCTACCCTGATTATTATTATTATCATTATTATTATTATTATTGTTTATCATCATCATTAAGTCTTGATTCACACTTACGCGAATTAGCGGGATACAAATTTCGAGATTTGGACCGCGATTGTCATCCAGCTATTTTGTAGGTGTGAATGCGGCTATTAGGAAATTGGGCGATTTTCAGCATATGTGTACATGGATGGAAATGAGCTGCTATAGCTTGGCGGAGATCTGCCCTCTCTGGTTTATGAGTGCTTCTAGGATATTTTGGTTTTGTTTAGAATCGTTTCATCGGAACAATATCCCAATGAGAAAGGCACTCTAGTCGAAAACCAGGTTTATTTCGATAACAAAGGATAAGGTCTTACTGGGAACAGGAAAGGTAAAAGATGTAGAAAATGAAGAAGAAAAAGATAGTGAGGGAGGGGCAAGCAGAGTAAGAGGAGTAATAGTTATAGCTGTAATAAATTGGTAAACCGTTGAAGAAGAAATAGTCATTGACATCATGACATTGTGAACTTATCAAGCTTATGGCTGGAATTCGCAGATGTATGGCTGCTTCAACGAGCACTCTGCATCATGTATTAATGCTCTAGTTAATTCTGGATAAAGATGAAGGTCTGCGCAGTCTTCGGCGTCTGCTTTTTGTGGATTTGGTTCACCACTCTCCCACAAACTGTCGGAGCTGGAAAAGGTGCCCCCAACTGTCTCCCACGTGTAGACCCCTTCGGATGACCGGTCATTCAGGCCCGTCCAAAAAAAGATCATAGAAAATTCGGGATCGCTGATGAGAGCTACCTCCACGAGACTGGACATTTCACCTGTCGTTTCTACAGCAACCAGATATCCACCTAATTCATGGCATTTATCCCTGGCCACCACCCAGGTCTGGCTGTCCTGACGGTAGCGATAGCAGGAGACTGAAGACGACGACTCAATGCCAGGACAGACGAGTTCTAGACACGAAAAATAAAAGGAAACACTTGAAAAGGAATAGCTAGAAATGGAGCATGCAGGTGAGAAAAACCACAATTTCACTTTATTTCATTAAGTTGCAGTCACTATTTTTAGTCATTGCTGCAGTGATATTTAAATTAAACTTAAGAGTATTTTCACAACAAAAGGAAAATCGATTGCGTCTCAACATTGGATGAAATGATTGTATGGTATGATAGTGTGAAATATTAAGCTTAGATTAACAATTAAACTGCCTTTTCCCATTATAATTGAAAGGAGTAATGAGATGCGAAACAATAAAGGAATCACGAATGAAAAAAAGAAATCATTCTTAAGGACCTATCACGTCGCCTCGGCTATTGCATCTGATCAGTCGCCGCATCTCGCGCGACCACCCCCCCCCCCCAAAAAAAGAACTTATCAAAAAACTTTAAAAAAAAACCAAACTTATTCTGAGTTCGGCTAAGACTACGTTCGTCATCATGTTGAATATTTGAATTATGCGTCTCAAAAGATTCCTAGATATCGCCATTCCATGAGATTATATTCAGGTTACTTTATACTTTAGTACATAATGCCGTATGTGGGAAAGATATAGTTATGGCATTAAGTCCGGTCACCTACAGACTTGCCTGCTTACTCTTCTTTGAAGGAATGACAGTAATTTTCATTTTCTTAGCCTCATTTTAACAACATGTTCATTTCAGGAAAGTTGAGATTAAACATGAGCCCAAAATTGCTTACCCGAAGGCAAAAAATAAAAAATAAAAATTAAATGTCATGATTTGATATTCTTTGTTTGGCATGTCAGTGGCCCTGAAGAGAGTCTATGCCCTTTCCCGACGTTTCGGCAAGCATGCTCTTGCCGTTTTCAAGAGAATGAGTAATTAAGAGGGGAAAATCCGGCTTATAGATACCCTCAGAAAGGATCAGAAAGGATTCGGGTTCCAGGAGGGAAAGTCTTTGATTGGCTGAACGGGTCACAGTAGGTAAGCAGGTCAAGGTAGAGTGGTATATTGTATACATACACATATTCATATTACTTGTATATAATGTATTCATGTTTTTATCCCTTTGTATGTGTTATAAAAAGAAGTGTTCATCCGTTACAAGCATAATAACCAACATTGTGATCGCAAAATATACATACCAACTTCACATCGGTTTCCGACAAAAGACCTCGGGCACGTGCAGGTGAATCCATCCGGAGTTTCCCAACAGTGCCCTCCATTCAGACAGGGATTGGGAACACAGTCTATTTGTGTAGTGCAAAATATAACAAAAAATAGAAAAACAAGCAAACAAAAAAACAACAACTTATTCTGACTGTGGCTAAGACTATTCCCTCATCATGTAAAATGGGCCGCTTTGAGTATTATTATGCTAACTTTAAAGATACCTAAATATCGCCATGCTGCTAAACTGTTTTCAAAATAATTTACTCTAGTACTTCACTTCCTGTGCAAAAAGTATAGTTAATGGTAAGTCTGGTAACTCACATAATTACGATTCTTGGAAGGAACATCAGATAATTTTATCCGCTTTATTCATTTTTATTTTCATAGCTTCAATCTAACAATGATTTTATTTCATTCATTTTCTAAGAATGCTGAGGTCGGTCATGAGCCGAAAGTAGCCTTATAGCTGGAAGCACAAAACGTCCCGATATTAAAGTCTAGGTTCCCGATGCTAAACCTTGTTTGACCATCCAGCCGATGTTTTTGCTGTTTTCTTTTTCCTGCTTCAAGGATGCTGAATCTGGTTCCGGATAATTCAACTCTGGCATCCTTAATAGTTTTGAAACATAACAGATGACATCCAAAATCTGAAATTCCAATAATGTATAATATCGTATACATACCGTCATGAAAGGTGACACGCTGGAAACAAATACGAATACTTTATTCATGGGCCCTGAATCTGAATGAGACAACTTCTGTAACCTTAATGATTTTGAGATATTCAAGATTACAGCAAAAAAAAAACAAAACAAAAAACAAACAAACCATAAAGCCTATATTTTATAATTGATCAAAAAACAAAAATGATGGTTTTCTCTAATTTTAGGGTGCTGAATCGAAATCTGGTTGTTGAAAATCTTGCATCCGTGAGAGATTACAGATATTTAGCACACTCGAAATAGCTTGAAACCAATTAAACATAAGGAGGCTCAGATTTATGGCCATATAGAACATCTCAAAGCCTTTAAGGAGGCAAGAGTTGCATCACCAAGATTCTGATTCAGCACAATCGAAATCGAGTAAAGCCGTCAAAGGGAAAAAACGGGGGAATAGAAAATATTGGGAGGACGTTAAAACAAAGTTACGCTTAAAACTTGACCCTTTGCAATCATTAACGTAATACTCCCATTCTCATCTGTGATCTGTGTGATATTTATGTGAAATGACGGAATGAGGAATGGGCTGAGTCGAATATCGGATGAGACACGGAAAACTTTTTGTCCGTTCACTTGGAATGCATGACGATTTGATCATAAGTTAAAGTAAAATTGCAGCGCATTCTCAACATTTTAACTACGCTCTTGCCATGTAATACAAGTGTATATCAGTTATTTTGCCCCCTTTTAAGTGGACAGCAACATACTGCGGACATATGCTGACCACACAGAATGCCTCCATGTAAAAAAGGCGTGAACATGAGTCGAATAGTACTTGCTTAACTCTCGAGAACGTGGACTCATGCGAGATAAACTGTAACATTAATTCGAAATTGAATTAGTTAAAGAATTCCAGCATCATATCGACTTTCCAGTTAATCCTTCCACCTCCGTTTGTATCAAACAACGTATTACTATGAAAATCTGCTTGATTGGAACGAGTCACTAATGGTTGGCATCATTCCCTAATTTGTAACTTTGTGTCAAAAAGTGGCATAGCGATTAATAATCAACATAAATGCAAAAAGTTACCGGGATGGGCACAGTACAGGTTTGTCTTTCCTCTCGGGAGAAAATCTTGCGACAGAGAGTTTTCGGGACACTGGAACAAGCAGCATTTCCAGCGGCGGCGGTCTCCACGTAGTAAGCTACATCACCAAGAATTAACATGTTCATGTAAGCGGTATACGAATCTTTATGATTATGAATGAATGAATGAATGAATGAATGAATGAATGAATGAATGAATGAATTGATCAATTAATCAACTTATTCATTAATTTTATTACCAAATTTCAATGATACATATATTTTGATAAATCACAATGATACACATTTTCATACATCTTGGTAAAGGTTGCTAACAGAGAGCATAATAATCAAGGTTAGTCCCATAAGGTTGATTACAAGTATCAATATCAGCAAATTGAATGAAAATATACATCTTTCATATCTTTTAAGATAAAGCACTTATACAATACAATAATAATAACAGTAATAACCATAACAAAAAAGAAGAAGAATAACAAATATCAAGTGAGCTTAAGATAAACAAAATGAAAATAATGACCTTCATGAATTTTCCTGAAATTAAATTTCAAACCTCTGCGACCGGTGATACTTCTTAATTCATATAGGAGGTCCCGAATATGAAATTGATTGTTTCCATAGATTGGTGTTACTCACTGAAACAAAGAAGATTTCACCTTGTTTCTTGTTTGATAAGGATGTTCTAGTACTGAGAAATAATCAGACAAGGAATGAGGCAGGTGATAATATAATTATTATGTCAAGCATAAATATACCAATATTATAGCGGTATTCTTTGAAAATATCTGGTATTTTAAGGTCATAAACAAAGGAGCAGAGTGATTTCTTGGACATTTACAAGTAATTATTCGCGCCATTCGTTTCTGTAGCATTCGAATAGGATTCAGAGCTGTTTTATAAGCAGCACCCAACGAATTTTCCCATCAGTTTTTGCTGAACCTTGTTTATTCAAGAGCTCATTAACCCGTTTTTTTTTTTAATTCTTATATCTCATTCAAATTACCGTCATCAAACCTGAAAATTCCCACAGTTGACATCGGCATACCTTCAAAAATTAGAAAGTTTGCGTATTCCCCTTACTAGTATTTCAACTGCATCCAGATACCCCATGTATCAGACAAAGCGTGTCATAAATAATATTTATTGTCCCCAAAACATATCATTCTCAACCGAGTTGAAATCATTCCACCAGAACAAATCAGTTAAGAAGTATATTTTGGTTTTGCTTTTATTATATTTCTATATTTTCTAAGCAACCATAGAAGTTTACATTCTTTGATGCATGATTTTAAAAAATAATAATATAAATCATAATCTGGCAGCAAAGTTCATTCAGTTTGTAAAACGAATGACTTCTTAATCTTAAAAAAGAAAAGAAAAGTGGCGAGATATTGATAAGTATGATCGGCATCACGACATACGGCATTAATACCTCAACTGAATTTTTTTTTTTATTGATTTCAACGGAACCTCACTCTATAAACAAGACAGACTGTATTGGCGCGTGAAAACTAAGCGACTATAAAAACTATCTAAACTCACGATCGTGCATAGCAACCTTTACGTATTATTTGTGTTTCTATGACAGCGTGAAGTTTTCATATACATGTATATTAATGTATGATGTGCATGTGTGTGTGTGTGTGTGTGTGTGTGCGTGTGTGTGTGTGCGTGTGTATGTGTGTGTGTGCGTGCGTGTGTACCGAGAGTATGCCAGAACCAACAATGTGTGTTGTGGCCAAATGTGGCCTAGGAGGTGGAGGAGTCTTCCAGGCACCCCCCCCCCCCCATGAATAAGACAGGGACGCATTCAGTAATTGCACTATCCTCCAGGACTGCACCATTTTTTTTCTTAGTTTGATGTGACGTGAGGAGACTCAGAGCTATCAAATAACATACCAGTAACAACCAATTCCCTAATAAACGACGATACGTGGTAATGAAATGACGCATGCAATCCATCCTATCTTCATTCATGCGTATAAAGTTCATCACACCGGCATACCTCTGATATACAGGCCTACGCACGATCGTTCGTGATTCCTAAATTTACTGCAAAAGTCACCATGACTAAAGGCGTCTTTAGAATGGGATTTTTTAATGCAATTCAAAATTAAACTCATTTTATTCATTACCAAATTATAACGATGAAAATGTGCTTGCAATGACAATTTATCATTACAGAAAGGGGCGAAGCATCAAAAGGCAAAGATTGTATCAACTACGTCTAACAGTACAAGACATTTACAGGTAGACACCAACAACAAAAAGAAAAGAAAATAATGAAGATAAAAGTGTACACTGCATTTGCGAAGATTATAAGCACGCTAGTTTAAAATGAATTACTTAATTGTAGATCTCCAGTGACTAACAGAGAACTGTTCCAATGTTAGCAATTTCTTATGAATATCTAGTAATTCATTTCATAGTTAAGCGTCGGTTTACCGAATGGTTTGCTCAAAGATGGACCCTTTATGTCTGTAAATTTGCATAAGAATATAAATTAATTTGCATTGTGCTTATCAATATCAAGGAAAATCAAATGTGTTTTAAACTGTGAAGGCACATTTTCATTTTTGCTTTGAAACATGATAATGCTTACATTTATGTATAGCAATAGTAACTACAAATTGAAAAATATACGTTATATACAGACAGAGACTTTGCCGTAGTGATAACGGAAACATGCAGGACTACCCCCCCCCCCCTCCCCCCAATCAGCACCCGTACCGCAGTGCGCGGATACGTGTGTTTCTTCGACATGGGGGATGCATAATGTGTGAGCACTGCCCCATGTTAACGGTGGTGAAGTCCTGATCACGATGTATTATAAAAGGAATAGAAATGGTCCAAACATTAATAATTATTCTGACAGATACTAAGCCATTGAATCAAATACATTGCTCATTATTTCTCAAACTATACTTGAAGATACCTTCAGCAACCAACTTGTATGATCTATTAATGCCGAATGCTTTAGACAAGTCATATACCGTTTATAAATCAATTATACTCAAATGCATAACAATCTTATCTATCCATCCATCTATTTATTTATTTATCTATCTATCTATCTATCTATCTATTTATTTATTTATTTATTTATTTATCTATCTATCTATCTATCTATCTATCTATCTATCTATCTATCGTTTTATTTATCTTACACTGTCTATCTATTCTTAGTGCAGGAACTACATACATACTTTCTGTAATGCCAGAACAGCTACCACCATAGCAATATGAAGTCGCGCAACCTGCATCGCGGTATTGATGTACTCTTGGACCCTGAGTGAAGGAGAGAAGGTGCATCATTGTCTTTCTATTCCCGCAAGAACAAAAGAGTTAATTTCAAAAGCATACGGTTTATTTTCAAAAGACATTATAAGTTATCAATTAGGGGGTTAGTGAGTCCTGAACCATAGTCATATTCCTTTGAAGTAACTTTGACAAATGGCTTCGTAAATTCAGGTAAATTCAAGTTAAATGATAAATGAAACGTCTAAACACGGAGTAATGAGTATTTACAATGTTCTTGTTAAAAATTCTACTCTTCCTACAAAAATCAAAGATTTGACTCCACATGTCGACGATCAAAGGCTACTTGTAACTATTGAATATTCTTTGATTTTACACTATACACTCCATGATTTTACATTGCATTTAGACAAAATAATGCTACTAGTTTGTAATTTTCATAAACATAGACACGTAAGTACGTGACCACACACGAAAGCAAACAAACGTAAGGAGGCAATAATAACAATAACATGTCAATTTATAACACCAGTAATTGATTGACTGGTTGCATTTCACCACTTCTTTTTTATATATTAATGGAATACAAGGTCAATTGAAGTCAATTGAAGTCAATTGAAAATTAAATGAGTACAATATTTTTTGAATTTGACAATTGAAACAGGTAAGTGATTAATCAAAATATGCATTGTTCCATGATAATGCAAAGTGAAGACAAGCAAGTTTTATTCTATTTTTGCAAACTTTAGGATCACACGTACCTGCCATGTAAAAGACTAATCATAATGATGTATTTACCTAAAGGTAAATCGTTAAATGTTATCCCTGCTCTTCCTCAGAGCCATGTTGCCATGGTTACCCCGACATTGCCAGGTACTCATTTTTACACGAGGGTCAACAAGAACTTTAATCGTAAAACATCTCGCCAATGAAAGTAAGCTTTTGACAAGATTCGAACCCCTGACGTCCGTTTGTAAATCAATAATCTTTAAATCATTCCTCGATCAGTACCATCAGGAGAGTAGATGTAGTTTTAAAAAAAATGACGCAGTTCTGTCAATCTAAGGTATGGCGATAGGCACGTGCTTGCATCTGATAGTACATGTATGTCCTATCTCATTTTGCGAAGAATGGCTAACTTTCAGATAAAGCATACTGATTCCATGACCACACACATTCTCTCTCTCTCTCTTCTTTCTCTCTCGCAAGCTCACACATGCAATATTGATTACAAACGCAAGAAGATAAGAGAAAAGAATTAATTGAGATCCTAAAAGATTATACACGACAGAAAGAACGCGTTGATCGAAAAAAAGAAAACAATTATACGAAAACAAGAAGATAAACACCGAATAAGAGAAAAGAGTGAAAATCTTCCGATGACCATAATTCTGACAGACTTTATTCTAAGAGCCTGTGAGACATTTGGATTTTAAAGTTCAGTTTTAACTGTTACTTCAATATTTGCATGTAGGCCCTGCATTCTATCTAACTACTGAAAAGGCAATGTCCAAGTTGTGGGAAATAAAACAATGTACAAGTACAATTATGTCAGGTTCAATTCAATTCAATTCAATTCAAATGAAATGTTATTTCCAATAGCACATTTTTGTTCATTCAAGTGCAAGGGGAAAAATACAATGTATACAACAATAGATATATGTACCCACATGTGAAACTAATCTCCAAAAATAATTGTGTTATTGGAAAAGAGAGACACTTGCCAAAGACAAGCCTCTAGGAATGTGGGCCACTCAGGAAATAAACACAGTGCAATCAAAATCAATTCGATCATAGTCGTCAAAGTAGAGAAATATTCCTAGTTTAATCTTACAGTACTCAATCCAATCAAAATTTATCAAATACTCACATTGTAATCATCACCATCCTATGGCTATATAAAGAGGTTTAAGAGAATTTTTTTAAGAGACACCATACAGTAGTCCTTCCAGGGCCCCGTTTTATCAAAAGATATAATCGATTATGCCATAGACTTACAATCGAAATCAACTATAATAACAATCAATTATACTTCTTCATAAAAGAGGCACACGGACTGTTGGCAGACTTGGCACTCTTGAAAGAACAGCCTTGACAGATGAGACATGAGGAGTTCAAATAATTTCTCCTTTACCTCCCTCTCTGTGGAAGAAAGCTGTAACACACAAATTTACATTTTTGTACTGTGCAGTTGCACGTTAGTCATTTTGCTCTTTTTTTATTCCTTCAAAAGCAAACAGTGAGGGGACACAGTGTAATTTTGGAGACAGCATTTCTATCGGTGCTGTCACGAAATCTCCACTAACTCCACTAACACCAGGGTCCCGTTTTATCAAAAGATAAAATCGATTTTATTTTCCTTACCATACAGGCTGCCATAGACTTACAGTTGAAATCAACTATATAATTGATTTTAACTCTTCATAAAACAGGGCCCAGATTGACTAAAGTTGCAAAAAAAGAAGAAGAAGAAGAAGAAGAAGAAGAAGCTTCTTACCTATGCTTCCTGAATTCTCGGTCTTGGTTCTGACACAACTGAGATTATCTTGTAGTGAATGCCACAGATTAACTTTCCCGAAACGTTATCACACATATAACACTGATGGTGCTGTGATATGTGATTAATGGTACACTCATGACAGTTGTCAAGCTGAGTTGTCATATTGCGGACAGTTGATGTCTAAGGTGTGGCCGATTGGTGAAATATCATTCCGCTCTAACAGCATAAACTGAAAAGTCGCCATGAAAAAATAAAAGAAACAAGTGCCTAGAGAAAATAAAGATGAATTTGGTTCCACATTAAACAGACTATGTACAATGTTGTAACTAATATTTTCTCCCAAATATGTATTTTTATCAGGTTGTTACATAACACATCCATTCAAAACTTAGAGGACTAGATTACGCGCTGAAGAACACAGTTGTCGAACATGACTCAAAGCAAGATAACAAGCATCGATATTATCCTATCAAGTCAATGAAAATAAAAGCAATAAAAATGTAGACGAACAATCGCAGACATCTCCCGAATAGACAAAATCGCACACACACACACACACACACACACACACCAAATATCAACGTTTTACATTCACGAGCATTTACATACAGACGAGCTTTGATTATCATAAAAAATGTTACGATTTACATAAAAGCTTGGCTTCATAGCTGCTTTCAACACTCCATAGGATAACAATATGTAACAATTTGGAAGTCCGCGTCATGTTCCATCCAGGGGCTTCGGGGAATTCGGCAACAGATCATAGCCGATGCGTGAAGGTAACAATCCTTCACAACACGTCCAAAACGCCGAAAACAATTATTAATGTATCACACAATTTGTTTCAATCGCTCAGTGTCCATCCGTTTCTTTCCGATAATAAAATGGGCTTTAGAATCTCTGCGATCTGACTGGTCAATTGCCATGCATTGAATTTTACTGATCCACACTGAGCCATGCGTCCGCTAAAATCCGATGGCTCAAGTCTTGTATAGTGTTGTAGGTGTACCGGATGCATTATGGGGAAAATGGTTGTATTTCATGAATTTACGGCCCCATTTTGTAACACATATGATGCGCAGGCCTATTTCGTGGATCAGTGAGAATTGGATGCTCTCTTGGAACAGTCCAAAACCCACTCGTTGTGCCCATGGGTTTAAACAATTCATAACTCGCGCATCCAAGACAAGGGAATCATAATGAAAGAGTTATACTTGACAAACCGCTTTCAGAAAGCAGGGGGATACTTATCAAGTTGATGGAATGTGTAATTTTCTTAATTTGTTTTTGTGGAATTCCTTGTATATTTTCTTATTATCGTCCACACATGGCGACATGAACTCTAGTAGTCTCCTCATCCAGCGGTACCACTGGATGAGGAGACTACTAGAGTTCATGACACCATGTGTGGACGATAATAAATTATGAAGAAAATATACAAAGAATTCCACAAACGTCCCAACACCAAAATTTTAAAAATTCATAACTTTTGCAGCGATTGTCCGATTTTCCTCCAACTTTCACTGATGTGTTCTTCTAATGTTGCTGCTTTCACTTAATCCACATTTTTTTTTTTTTTTTTGGGGGGGGGGTTTGGTTTCCTTTAAGTTTGGCAACTGCGTGTGAAGGCAATAAATGTTTCTTCATTCTCACAGCAGATCAAATCAGTAAACTAAACACGTCAATAGACAATGGATCAACGAAATGTAAGGGGAAATATTCTCACTTGCCCAGCAACCATAAACATATACATCATGGGGATATTCTGGGCAAATATCTCATAAAACTCCGAACAACGTTTCTCTAACATCAGCTTTAAAGAATTTTTTGAATTTTATATTCATATTTATGACATATTACAACTTTTGTGAACTTGCACACTCTCTTGAGACTTAAGAAGGAATAAACATTATACAGAATAGAATACAGAAATTTTAATGCTGACAGTGTTTTGTTGGTCGAGCCTAGCTCCATCTCGTGTCGTACCACCTGATGGAGAACATGGGTTTACATGAGTTGACATTAAATTTCCTGTGTGCATCTCCGAGTAGCCATAAAGAGGAGGGGGGGGGGGAGGTAAAGGCAAGGCAGAACTAACATGAGAACATAGTAGCATGTGCGGGCGGTCGTAAAGATATATATATATATATATGTATATATATATATATATATATATATATATATATACAAATATATATATATCTTAGATGGTGTATTTGAGTCTCCTTCTTCTTATACATATATATATATATATATATATATATATATATATATATATATATATATATATAGAGAGAGAGAGAGAGAGAGAGAGAGAGAGGGAGAGAGTGCGAGAAGGGGTCCCGACCATGTACAGCACCAGTGTAGCTCCTTCATCACAGTGCAAGAAGAGCATTCGTGGACGTAGCTAGTGATCAACGTGCGTGTTTATTGCCGAGCTTTCGGTCTCGTTAGGACCTTCATCAGGGCTGTAATGATACAAAAACGACTCACTCGCACTCGTATGGCTACACTCGTAACAATATAAATCTAACTAGCGTGAGTCTATAATGACTGTGTCATCAATGAATCCGTATAATTATATAACAGAATACAATAATAATATACATAATTAATTTGATATTATTAAATGCATTTCATAAAAATATAATCATATCAAACTCGTGTTATTAATTGAAATGAGGGTATATAACAAAAACACCAATTTGATATCTTTATGTTGTGTATTACATAACATAACACACAACGACGACAACTATCAGATTCCAACACCTACACACTACTAGACAAATACCCCACACAAACCTATCTAGAACAAGTAATTAAGGAAGCTATTGACCCACTAGATATTGATTCCAAGGTCAAGAGGGTATTGACCCCACCACACCCAACCTACCCTAACATTTATTTCCTACCCAAAATCCACAAAGAGAACAACCCTGGGAGACCGATCGTATATGGATGCGCATGTCCAACTGTAGAAATTTCCAGACTCGTCGATTTACACCTACGACCGCTTGTTCAAAAATTGCCCTCTTTCATTCAAGACACAACACACTTCTTACAACACATACAGGAAATAAACAACAAGCATGCCCCTTTTTCACCACGTAGCATCCTAGTATCAGCTGACGTATGTAGTCTGTACACCAACATCCCTCACAATGATGGTATCCTAGCAACAAAAAGCGCACTGGACAACCGCATCAACCCACATCCCCCAACTGACCAGCTCTTGCGCCTATTATAGTTTGTACTTATTACTTAAATCTGAACTACTTTCAGTTTCAAGGGAAAATATACAACCAAACCCATGGAACTGCCATGGGAACCCCCTGCGATCCCCCATATGCAAATCTGTTTATGGGTGACTTAGAGCAGAAACTGATCTTCTCGAAAACCAACACCACAAGCATCTTGTAAGGCAGTTGGAAACGCTTCATTAATGACATCCAATTCATATGGCTAGGATCACCACGTACACTGTCAAACTTCCAACTGTCTTTAAATGAAGCGCACCCCACTGTCAAATTCACATTTCAATCATCCGACACTGAAGTCACCTTCCTTGACACATACCTCCTACTCCACAACGGCACCCTAAACACAGAAATCTACACTAAACCCACGGACACACATGCATACCTTCTACCTACATCATGTCATCCCAAACACACATTCCACAGTGTACCATACAGCCAGGTGCTCAGAGTGAGACGCATCTGCTCTAACCCAGAAGACGAATCGCATTATCTAGAAGAACTCCACTGGCATTTCGTGAGACGCAAATACGACCCACAGACCATAATGATGCAATAACAAGAGTAAAACAAAAAGCCAGATCTGAAGTCCTCACCTACCACACACGTAAAAAACCCCCACAAAGACTAATCTTCACAGTCACAATTGTCATACAACAGAGCCACGGAAAAAAAAAAATCCCACGCATCATCCAATAGCACCTCTCAACACTAGATACAGTCGTCTCCATCACTACAGAAATTTCCCCGAACCTCCTCTCATCTCATACCGCCGACCGAGATCACTCCGTGATATCTTAGTTAATGCAAAAGACCCGAAAACACAAACACACCACCAACACACAGACATCCACCCTCGCTCTGGCTTCTACAAATGCAAATCAAACAAATGCATCCTACACCAACACATTACAGAAACAAACTCATTCACAAGTACCACCACAAATCGTACATACCCCATCACAGACTACATTGATTGCAAATCAACCTGGGTCATCTATCTACTAACATGCACACTCTGTAAGAAGCAATACATTGGCAAAACAGAAACCACACTCTACACACGACTCAACAACACTCGCTCAGAAATACGAACATTCAACACACAACCAAAACACCTGCCACATACAAGGCTCTTCAACCTCCAGAACACAGCCTGAACTGCTTACAAATCACTGTCATTGAACAAATCAAGAAGAAGACCCGCTCTGTGATTCTAAATCGTGAATCATACTGGATAGCCACACTAAAAAAATTACAGCCGAATGGCATCAATGTTGACCATTAACTGCACATGCGCAACAATGTGATGCTCATGCAACCACACGCCAACCCACACACACACACACACACGCGAACAGACACACTCAACCCACACAGACACCACCGCAAGCCTGTATATCCGCCACCAATAAGGTAAACCCTTATTTTATTATGTGAACCGTTCACATTACATATATGTATATATATATATATATATATCCTCATATATATATATATATATATATATATATATATATATATATATATATATATAATATATATATAATCTAGTGAGAGAGAGAGGGGGAGAGAGAAACACAGACACGCAGGCAAACAGACAGATAGAAAGGATAAAGAGAATTTTCTTCTTCTATCGCGCAGAAGTTTTGAGTGCACGCATCAATTTTCACCAATAGCTCTTTGTCCTCGGTCTGAATATTATTAAGGAGGCTGTATTGGTTTCAGACGTGAAAAGAAAATGAAGATAAGGAAGTACTGAGAAAAATAGCATTTTAAGTGCTAGGTACATTCATGGCAAACGGACATGGGCACATTCATTTCTGTTTTTATGGCCACTGGTTTAAATCGATATTATGTCATCTATAAGTTAGCCACCTTGATCTATAAAAAGGCGTGGAAGGGTAAAAAGACTTGTGTTCTTACATTCACAATGCTATTTGTGTCGCATTCGTATATGCCACTTTCAAACTCGCCATACGTCTTTCACGCTCCTGGGGAAGTGGTCTAGTTATTTTGTTATGATGGAAAACTTATTTTTTTGCGGTAAATATGTTTCAAAGGTTCGAGACCTCCTGTCTGCGGAAACGTAAAATTAAGATGACAATGATAAAAGATGATTTTGAAAGATGACGTTTATTGTCAATGCATCTCATTGAAATGAAAGCAGTCAGAATGTAAAGATACCTTCGACAAAGATTTATGGAATGCCAATACTTTTTACTAAAGCTCATACTTCTTGATTTTTTTTCCTTATATTTTATGTGAATTTTGGTTATCAAGCATTGATTACAAGGATCTTGAGCTAACTCATATAGTTGAATTTTACTCCCATACCACAACATAATATCTTCAATAAAACCCTTTTATGGCCGAATTGTCCATTCCACTACTTGACGTCTGGCCTAGTTTCTCATTATTCATTTATTCATCAGTTTCTTAAACTGTATTGATCTATACAAAATTGCTACTTTGTTCTGTTGACATTTTCTTCTTTACTTTCTCACCAAGGTGTTTCTTAACTCCATCCAATGTTCATTATTTTCATTCGTTTCTCCCCAACTTTGCGTACATACAAAAGAAAAAACAGTTATCATGAAACCAACTGAAGGTTGGCAAGTTTTGTTACGAGATATTTCATAATCAAAATCGTTTTTATGGAAGTACCTTTTTTTAATCAAATTTCAGGCTGTGTATAGTAAGTATGCAACTTATTTGCATGCCAGCATAATCTGTACCAAAGTTGACATTTTCCTATATTTTGTAGTAACCGCTTTCTTCATTTAAATTCATTGATTGTTGTGAAGTACAATAATAGCTATCTATCAAAAGTTAGAATATTTAATTCGTTTAAACCTTATACATAACTGGCATAAATGATTTAATTTCGACTAAATTTGGTGAAAAAAAGTCTTTTCAGCCAAGAAACCCACAAACAGTTATGATGGATAAATGATTGAACACTGACAATATCACTTGTGGTATCAACATAACCATCGAAATAATTTAGACTCTCTGTTAATTGATCAGGTCAGTTTTATGTCTTGATACCGATGTTAATTTTCACTATTAAAATCTGTCTACTGTTCATACCTTCCTTTTTAATCTAACCAGGGAGGTGAGAGTCACCTCCCTGATCTAACAAGGATTCTATCACTATTAGGGAACCAGCTATAGGCGACAACAGCTGTTGTTTGTAATAATAGCAGTAAGGTCCCTGGTGCATTCATCACCTTGAAAAAGTGTTAAGCATCATGGTTCACCCTCTACACAAATGTGACAAACTTTAGCGAAACGGAGTACCGATGTTGGACAGATATCGGACTTAACAAGAAGACCAATACAACGCAGATTACCAAACAGAGCACAATTGACAAATAAAAGCCTTTCTCTAAACTTTCGAATTTTAATTTAGTTTAACACAACCTGCTGCGCTGAAAACATGACTAATCCGATGTGGTAGTCGAATGTAAATAATAATAGGATGTAGTAGCAAATTTCTACATAGCACATTTCATAAATTTTCAGAACTCGGTGAACAGTGTAAGCCTTATGGGCAAGAACTCAACAGTAACCTGTTATATAAACACTGATAAAGAAGGAGTTTCATGATATTGGTATGTAAACCTCGCAGATCGCATTGAAGCTTGTTGTATGCCAGCTCATACAAAAAAGTGTCCCTCTTAAAGAAGGAGGAGAAGAAGAAGTAATTCAGAATACTAAATAATAGATGTTCATTTTTTAAAATCTTTTGTGTTCCAACTAATGGACACAATTATGTCTCTCCACAATGTTGACGCATGCGCACTCGCGCGTCTCCCAGCTTGGATGGCTCTAAGGATCGGTTCATGTACTATATCAATAGCCAGTCACTTCCAACGAAACCTTCAAACAAAGCCATCAGCCTTTAAACGGACTGTCTTGTATACCATAGCTGAGATCGCTGTGCGAGTGAAAATCCAACAGGTGCGTATCACTTGCGATTATGATTGTATATTCGCTAACGTTGTTGCAGTATGTTTATATTACTAATATCTTACTCGCTATTCTGCTTCACATCTTCTGTTTAAGATAACAACACATTTTCAGGACAAAGGCAATTATTTTTGCATTAACATGGTAGTAAGAAAGTCAAGAAATATCACGATTTACTGATCAACTATAGTCTATGGAGTATCATAATTCAGATGGGAGCGCTGCACTGGCATTCTAGTGGATAAGACTCCCGACTCTCAATCGGAAGACCCGAGTTCGATTCTCTCTCAGGGGCCAACATCCTTGGACAAGATGTCTTTACTCACCATGTCCCTCTTGACCCAGGTGTATAAATGGGTACCTTGCAACGCTAGGGTAATAACAATAGCAAGGCCCTCTGGTAGAGCAGTGGCAACACTGAAGAGGCTACCCGGATAAAGGAGACCTTATCATTATTATTGTTATTATTATTATTACTACTACTACTACTACCACTAGTACTACCACTAGTACTACCACTACTATTTATACTACTATTACTTTTATCATTATTTCAATGGCGTAGAAAGTATGTGTTTTCTCTACCGAATTCTTTTAAACTTTCGACTAGCAATAGCAATGTTTGCTTACACGCCATTTTAAAAGAAGAAAAAACAAAATAAATTAACCATTACATAAAGCAACCTATCATGGGAGGGGGGAAGTGGGCTATAAAGAATGAAAAAAACAACAACAACTGTCTTTTGGTCTTTGGAGGATCAGGTTTGTAAAACTATTCAAAAGCATGCCATGTTTGAATAACAATGGATTCTGTTGGGTTTTTCAATATCGAAAATAAACATCTACCAAACAAGCTGTGAAATATAGCATGCACGTCCTCACAAATCCCCGGACTTCAGAAGTTGCCATTCTCTAGCTACTACGTATACGTTAGGAATTTAGAAAGTGTGTTTATCTTCCATTTCCATTATATTGCATGGCCGGCGGAACCGAGGGGCGGGGGGCTCGCCCCCTTTTTTGTGCACCATACAAAGGAGTACATAACTTGTCATCACTTTGGGCCCCCACTTTTTTTTTTCTTTTTTTTTTTTTACCCGGAAGTACGTAAGTGGCACTAAATAGAAATAGAGAGCTCATGAAACCCGGAAGTGCCCCCACACTTTTTAAAACGCTCCGCTGGCTCTGTATTGATTAGAACTCCATTCGTCTGGGGGAAAATAAATATATATATATATATATATATATATATATATATACATTATACTTTTCGGTGTGATGTATTTGTCGTATAAAAAGTCTTTTAATAATCGTACTCACAGATCGCATCATCGTTGGGGTAATATGGCAGCAGAAAAAATCCTGACAGTTTTGACTCTCGCCCTTACGCTTCTTACTAATGACGCCAGCGCCGAAGAGTGGACGCACAAAGATCACGATATTGCTACGCATTCTTCTTTGCTCATCGAATCAAACACAGAGACATTATCTGCGAGAACCCGGTCCAACTTGAACCTCGTTGACTTGATCCAATCTTCAGCCAACAGTCAGCAGGAATCGGTCCGAGAAGTTGATCTTTGGAATGATACAACTGTTGTCATCTCGACATCCGATGCTATCACTAACACCGGTGAAGGATTGATGAAAATTGAAAAATCGCATGATTTGTTTCCGTGGTCGTGGTACCCACTTGAGTGGACTTGGTGGAACATTCTCCAGCTTACATCAGCTCTTCTGGGACTATTTGGTAATGCTATGGTCATCCTTGTCCTCTATAAACGAAACTCGTCCAGTCGATCCACAGACATCTTATTAGGAAGCCTGGCTCTTGTTGATCTTGTCACATCGCTTCTTGTCATTCCCGTTCCAGCCTTACGTTCAGCCCCCGACACCTGGGCGGGGTACTGGTACTGCGTACTGGTTGATTTGCACATTCCCATGTGGATAACCATCACGATATCGACCTATACTCTCGTCGCCATTTCTTTCGACCGCTACTTCGCCATCGTTCACCCGCTCACCTTCAACCGCCTCGTCAGCAAACAGCGGGTGATCAAGACCGTCGCTCTGATGTGGCTTGCTGTTTTTCTTGTTTCAGGGACTAGCTTTTTCGTACACAAAGTGGACAGTACCACAGGTAGCTGCGGTTTTGTTTTCGTATCAGACAAGGCTAAGTTAGCCTTTGCTTTCTTTACTATAATTCTTCGCTTGGTATTTCCGGTCACCCTCCTTGTCCTCACGCAAATCCTGATCGTCCGAACTTTGCATCGCCAGGCGAAAAGCTTTGCTACAGGCCTCCATTCCCGTCAGTCAGTCCATCTCGCTGCTCGAGATAGAGTTATTTTCATGCTGTTCCTCGTCATTGTCGGCTTCGTAATCTGCTGGACACCAGGTCAGGTCATGTTCTTCGGCCTCAACGTGGGCTTCGTTTCTTTCCACCTCTTCAAGAGACCCCTTCACCTTTCTTTCATCGTGCTGTCATTCTTTAACTCCTGTTTGAACCCCATCATCTACACAGTCGCGCACCCTCAGTTCCGCCGCGAGATGGTGGATCTGATTTCAGGCGCCAAGAGGCGGCGTGGTCCTCTATTTGAGCATGACTGTCATGAAAATAGCAAAGTTTCCATGACAATCGTCTAAACATTTTATATAGGCCTATAGCTACATGGGTCCACCATTTTATTTGAGGCTAAACCCTGAACCCAATCATTGATT